>VZRH01008197.1:2645092-2690079 GCA_013397555.1 Urocynchramus pylzowi
TTTTTTGGGGGTTTTTTTTTTTTTTTTTTTTTTTGTGATTCCCATATTTATTAGATCTGTTCTTTATCCTGCCACAACATAGGCTGAGAGGAAAAGAAATGGGGAACCTCATGGTGTCTTTCTGTAGAGCTGCCTCTCCTGTGTATTAACCTGTTTCCAGGGACATCTTGTAGCAATGCCTCTGTTTTTTCCATATATGTTCCAAGACATGGAGATCACTAATGGGGTGTGAGAGACTTTGGCACACTGTCATATGAAACTGCTCCTTCTGAGAGGATGTTGCTGCACTGACAATGGAATATTTTTGAGGGGCTTGTGTCACCCCCTCTACTCTCATTACAGCTTACACATAATGAGAATGCTTCTCTCCCCTACCCACCTGATCCCTGAGCCTTGCTGTATGGCTGTCTTATTAGAGTTGCTGGTTTGTCTGAAGGATCATTTTATGCAGTTTTGGGGTTTCCCCACGTTTTTTTTTTTTCTTAAATTCTTTGCAACACAAATATATTCTAATCTGATGTTATTAGATTCATTTATTCCATTTCTCTATTAATTTGATCTTACTCATATAATTGTAAGCACTGTATTTTTTATCTTGCATTGGTATAGTGGTTGTGTTCTGAGCTGGAGGTGATTAGTGATCTGAGGAGTGCAGGTCAATGCTGGTTTAGGTAAAATGATCACACATGAATAGATCTGCTCTGCATGCCAGGAGCCCTGTAATGCTTCTCTGGCATTTGAGGAGGCCATAGGGTGGTGATGGGCACCTCTGTCTTTCATCTAATACTTGTCCAGTGTAAGAACACTGGAAAGCAGATCATTGTCCTCAATGATTGATCCCTGTGAGGTTGGCAATACTGCTGTCACCATTCTGCAGATGAGGAAATTTTTGGCAGAAGAGAATTGAATGACATAACCAGCATCCCTCTAACATACTCCAGATAGTGATCTATAGAAGCATGAATTCAATGTTGTCTTTTTACCTTCTTCCCAAGTTTGGCAGAAGTCTTTGTATTCTTCCTGATTTCTGTTCTAGTCAGAATTGTTCTGTTGTCTGCTCCAATTTAATTTCTGTGACTTTCCATGATTTCCCAAAAAATCCAATAAAAATATTGGATTGTAAAGGTGTTGTGTTTACAATGTATATGGAGGAGAGGAGAAATCCCAGAGGAGTCAGATCATGGATGTTCAAGCTTGCATCTGCATTGTTCTGTCGCTGTGAGTAAGCACAGAGCAAGCAAGAAGCTTTCTGTGCTAGGTGAATTTCTAGGGAGTCTTTCCTTTCAATGGTCAACAAAAAAAATTGGAAAACAGGATGATTCTATCTTGGTATGTTTTTGATATATCAAGGCAAAAGTGAATTATAAATAAATTTTATAAATAAAAGTAAATTATAAATAAATAAATAAAGAAATTAATATTCTTTATTATTAGGGGGAAAATGCATTTAGATTTTTGGTTTGACCCACTTTATCCCACATTGAAGAGAAAGAGGAGGAGAGACAGAAATCAAAAGTATTTCTGTCTTAATAATTTCTAGATAAACATCACCAGTGAGCTTATTAGTATGGCATTTTCAGTGGAAATACAGTATTTCAGCTGGACAAAATGCAAGAATGTTTTATCTCATGGAATTTCCCACTCAGGAATGGAACAATCCTTCGTACTGCCACGGCTGCCTCAGCTCCTAATATGGATTTAGCAAGTAACTCAAGAATACCCATCAGAACCCAAAGACAGTTGCTATGGTGGTTTTTCAAAACCTTAAAGGGATATACCAAAAATGTTAGAAAAAAAAATTGCTATAAAATTTTTTTTATAATTTTGGTTGCAGAATAGGAGGGATCCTGCATTTTCACAGAGTTACTAGCCATTTGTTTTGATTTCTACCATAGCAGATTCTGCCTTGAATACACTACAAAATTTGCTTCTCTTGTGTTTTATGTGCACTGAGCCCAAGCAAAAGCCTTCTGTCATAATGTCAGTGCCATTTTGCTCTTAGAGATTGTAGCTTTCAGCTTGATACTTTCTTGTAATGACACTACTCTTGCTCGTCCTTGTTTTTATGTTCTTTTGATGTAAAGTGTGTTTTCTGAATGAATGGGTTTGCTCCTTGTTTATAATTCAAATTGCTGAAGTCTATTTTCACTGGATTTTTAATTATATAGCATTTAATTCCAGAGTTCATTTTCCTTGAGAAGAATCCTCAGAAGGCTTTTAAATACCAGGGTATCCCTTTTTGATCAGGAAGTCTCTGAGTCACAAAGGGCTGCAGGAAACTCTGCTGCGGAGGTATCACTGTGTGCTTACCCTGATATCACACTGTTTCCCAAGTTTGTGTAATTGGTTAGTGATATAGGCGTGATAGATATGTGGTCTCACCTGGTACAGCTCCTTCATATCCCCATACACACAAAATGTGTGTATGTCTTCATTCCTCATGTCTTTTTTGGGTATCACTTTCTGCATTTCTTATTATATAACTTTCAAAAGGGTAAACATTTAGGGTGATATCAGAAGTCCCAGACTGTGGCTGTGCTGGTACACTGGGCAGGGCCAGGAGCATTGGTGACCTGTGGAGTTTGGGTGTTAGCACACTCCAGGCATGGTTCTGCCCATGCCAGCCAGTGCTCTCTGCAGCTGGGCCTGGAGATGGGTCAGGGCAGCAGCGTGAGCCAGGGACTCTTCCAAGCAGGCAGATACTGATGAGAACTCCTCTTTGGGGAGTGAGCAGAAGGACAGAGTTTAGCCATATGGACACGGGCTGTGCCATAAAACTTGTGCTCAGGGGCAGGGAATTGGCTCTGAACTGCTGTATTTTCTATTCCAAGGCAGGCCTGTTGATTTCTGTGCCACAGTGCCAGGCCCTAAGACAGAATGCATTTACAGCTCTCTGTATACAGGACGTAATTTTAATGCTTGGCTCCTGCTGCAAAAAATGTCACAGCAAACTTCAAGAGGATTGTTTATGTCCCCAGAACCTTAAGCTGGAATAATGACTCTAATTTATTTATGCACATTTTGACAGCTTGTTATGTTTTATTCCGTAAAGCTAAATGTGGTCTCAACACCTTGGAGTTATTGCTACCAAGTAATGCTGCCAGGGAGAGATAGGGATTTTTGTCTCTGAGCAGGGAAGATCTTTTCTATTCTGTAAGGATTTAAAACTGCTGTCCTTGTGTCTGTCTGTGTGTTTGAGAATGTACAGTGAAACTGAGGGGTGATGTGTCCTAGCTGCATAACTGAGTGGGAACAGATCGACTCTACATCAACACTGAATGCCTGAGTAACCCAGAAACCAGTGACCTTCGCGTGGGAGCTGTCACACTCAGCAAGAGATGGGGAGCTCTGGCTTAGAGTAGAGACCTGTAAATGCTTGCTTGCTCTGTAATGTGACTCAGTTTGTTTTACATCTGCTGAATGATACAGATTGGGTACCCCCTTAAGAGAAATTCAAGCTCTTTCTCTATGGAGGTCTGAAAGACAGACCCCCTTTTAGTCTGAAAGGTTTGTATAATTTCTGGGTGTATTTTATGTACCCATAATATTTTCGGTGTCTAATATAATGCTTTAAGTATGATAATATATTGACAGCCAATCAAGGTGTTCATAGGAACATTGAATACTTTTGTAAAGGAGTAGAATATGATATTAGTCTGTAGAAAGCTGCTTTGATGAGGAGTTTAAATGAAAACAAAACAAAAAAGCCAGCAAAACCAGAACACTGGTCACTGGGTTCTGTATGATTTTGAGTTTCTTTTCCTGTTGTCTACAGCAATATCTATACTATTAAAGAAAACTGTGAGGAAGCATCCACAAGCACCACATTGTCTACAATTAAGTGTTAGAAGAGTCCCTGGCAGGCTTTAGACCTGGACTGACTAGATTTCTCAAATAATTTATAGACACCCTTCAGGGATGAGCACCAACCCAGAACCTATTCTGAACAGGTACCTGACCATCTTGTCTTGGAGGTAAAGAGGGTTAAATAATATGAATAGGAAAGGTTGAAAACAGTAGCTGTAATCCCAAAGAACTGTCCCTGACTTGTTCAATTTTCTAGTGCAGGTACAGCTAATGCAAGCTTACTTCTATAGCATATACACTGGGAAGCTGGGTTGAAATGGGGACGGGGAAGAAGAGTATGTTTAACCTAATCCAAGATATATGGGGATGACAGAAATCACATTAACATGGATTCTTAATTCCTCCCTTAATATTTTCAATTGCCTCTTAACAGTCGTAGCACAAGAAAAATAACATTCATGATGGGCTAGTGTGGATCCCTGGAGTCTCAGTAGGGACTGCTGAGAGACAAAGCTGTAAATATGTCATGATGGACTGAAAAGGAAAAGGTACCATTCTAGGGGGGAACTCAAAGCATAAGTGTTGGCTGATGTTCACTAACCTGGGTGACAGGGCAGACTGATCACTGCCTTTGGGCTTTAGTCTGTGTTCTAATGCATTATTTTTTAAATACTTTATCTTAATTGACTACTCCAACTGCACAGTTACCAGGGCCAAGTTCATTTATAGTCCACATGGAGTTCATGAATAGTTACTGCTTCAGAGACAATAGAAGGATGTTACTCTGCTCCTGATACAGAGGCACTGATGAGAATTATCCTATTACCATTCAGTTACTAACTCCTTAATCAAAGCTTTAACTAGGTTTATAATCCAAGAGAAAAAACTGTGGCCACACTAGGATTCAGATGCAAAGTCATTCACAATCAAATTCTAGTGGTAGAAGTTTGGTTTTCTCAGTCCTGCCTGGAGGGAATGATCAAATTCAATGTGACAACTGACCGTCTGCAGTCCAAGGAAGGAGATCTGCCTGAACATGGAGAGTGAGCTGAATTCCCACCTTTTTTGGGTTGGCATTTCATATCAGGATTGAATCTCGTATTGTGCACGTCTCTCAGGGATGGTGAGCTTATCAGGATGGCACTTGCATTTAGTTCTGTGATCACTGTGACAGTTCCCTGGTCTCTAAAGTAATTTCCTGAAAAAATAATATGAAAATCACAAGTGTTAGTCAGTGATTTTTAAGTAATCAAATGCAGCTGAAAAGATAGATATACAAGAACTTGGGCCAAATCTTGGCTATAACCTTATGTCTGAGCTGTGTAGAGTATGGCATTATTCCCTATGCTTTTTGTGAGAAGGTAGGAATTGGTTTCATTTCCTGAAATTGTTGCCATTCCTGTTGTTAGCAGAGGCAGAACTTGGAGATCATTGCAGAAATGAGCCATTGGGAATCTGATATAAGTTAAATTCTACCATTAGTGAAGTCTGCTGTTGTCATCCACAGGCATTTTTCACTGTGGTATTTTAGCCTTGCCTCCTAGTCCTGGCCTAAAGTACTTGTTTTTTTTTTTTTNGAAGTGGCTGGTCCTGACACATAGTGAAGAATGCACAGCCTATATTTTGATCTGGACTCTTTTTCATCTTGTAAAATACACATAGTTAATCTCTGTCCTGTCCTCTTTTCAGACAGAAGACACTGGCAACAAGGAGTAGTTGATGGAGTTCCTGACAGCAGGTGTTTCTTTTATTTGACTGCTATAGGGGTTTTCAATAAAATGGCATGATTTTCTTTTCTTGTCTGTGAATTCATGTGAAAATGAATTACGGAGCTGAGGCCTGGACAGCATTAGGAAGTTGCTGTGCTTTAAATTAATTCTTTCCACAGTCAAATGGGACCTTTGGATGTTTGGAAAGTCCAACCACCAAATGCTTTCCTCTTTTATATACTATGGACAAGAGTTCTCATCTTCATTCCTGCTCCAGAGAAACTGACCCGCAGGATGAGGAGGTGGTTAGTGTTCTGTTACATAAGCAAATACATTGTGGCAAACTTGAAAGCTCATCTTCTTTTCTAACTTTTCCATTAATTTTACAGCTAGACAGTTAAAAATAGGCTGCTTTCTAGATACACCTAGTCCCCAAATTGTGTTCATGGGTATTCTGAGCTACAGCCCACAATAGCTCTTAGCATTTTGCAGTGTATGGACAAATGGAAGTAGGAGATTGTGACTTTTTATGACTTTTATAAGGAGTTGGCACAAGGTTATATAGTTTAATTTGGGCTATATTTTGCTAGCTTTTGCACATATGGAATAGCATCTTTCTCTGCAATAATCATACCTATATAATTCTGTCAGAATCTGTCCTACCAGCTGGAGTGAGCTATTTCACACTGTATCTGATATTGTTTCCTTTTTATCTGTTGAGGCAGAGAGCTTTGCTGTATATCCTGATATCCCATGGCTCCCCTTTTGGAGCTCTGTTCACACATCTTGATTCCATCTGTACTCTTGAAGAGGCCTGCTAGGTGGAACATGTATCTGTCAAACACATGTCCATTCTGGACAGCAGCCCTTTACGGGTCACGCCTTGAAACATCGCTAATTTGATTTCAAAGGGAGCTATTACAAAATGCCTTTTGTGTTGTTAGGCCTCAGGAGAAGGACCTCAGTTGGACACAGTGAAACCCTGCAACTCCTTCAGCCGTGGTGTTCCTTGTTGGAACAGATATAGGAATCAGTCACATCTTTGTCTTGGAGCGCTGCACCTCTTCAGAAGTCCCCTGATGTGAGAGGGGATGGCTGAATGTATGTTAAAAGGTCCAGGGGACAGAATCTTAGTGATCCACAGCATCCATCAGATGCTGCTGAACAACCTCAGGAAATGAGTGGAAATTTGACTCTTGTTTGACTATCCTGAGTCCTGAGAATGGCCCAGTGGGTGCAGAGGGTTGATGTACACATCTGTGCACTCCCTGGCAGTGCTTTGAAGATCTGTGTTGCAGCCTGTGGCTTTTTATGATGCAGTCATGTGCATTTTTAAGACTTAGAATTAGACACCTTTGTGCTTGAATTTAAGCATGACTGTGACTCATTCAGCTGTCACTCTTACAGACTTGGTGTGAGAACCATATGGAAAGAAAGAAGTATCCCAGACCCAAGATGCAAGTTTATGGATTGCAAGACAGGAGGCCAAACACTGAAAAAGCATCTAACAAAAGTGAGTACTTGGCAAAAATTTCCACTTCTAGTTGGTCAAATTTCCAACATAAATTAAACAATTTCCTTGAAGTAGTGTCTTTTCCCACTGGTAAGCTGTGAGTCTTCCCCCACAGCTAATTCACTATTTTCAGTTAGTTGCAGTCGCTCTTTGGCTGCACAATCTCTGAGCACATTAGAGCCATAGTAGTAGTCTGTCTGGCATTTGTAAACAGGCAACACTTGGGACTTTGTAATTCTCTAACTCAGTGCACTAGTGTGCCAAAATAAAGGTAATTTCAATTTCATATTAAGTCATGCAGTTTTGAAGTGACATGCATTTAATGATTTTTCTCCAGTAAATGACTGATAGCAAGTATTAAACTAATATGCTTTGATGATATGCCCACAAAAAAAGGCAAAATCTTTTCAAAAACATTAAATTAATATTTTACCAGAAAAAAACTCCGCAACCCATAACAAAGATTCAAACTCCTACCCAAAGCTTCTGCAATGAAGAAAATCAGACATCTTGGCTCTTTCCAGATGACAGTTTGCACAAGTTTCACTGTAATTTATTTATGTGTGTCCATCACTGCAGAGTGAGGCTGATCTTTTGATAGAGCACAAAAGTTGCAATTTGAGCTTGTCACAGAAGCTGTATCACAAAGCTCATAACAGGACCACTAAAGGAGTAGAAATACTGGTCCTTATGTGTATGAAGCCTACAATTGTGCATAGACATGTTTAAAGTCTTCTCATTTAGCAAAGCCTTCTTGTCTTCCAACTCTGCATAGTATTCGAGGTAGTTTCTCTCTGCCATCTTTCTAGCAGGCTATGGGCTCAAATAGGCACAAACTGGAGCACAGGATGTGCTCCAGCACAGGTGTCAGAACATCAGGAAACACTTTTTCGTGGTGAGTGTGGTCACTCACAGATTGCCCAGGAAGGCTTTGAGGTCTCCATAATTGAAGTATTCAAAAGCCATCTTGACATGGTCCAGGGCAACTTGCTTCAGGTAGCCCTTCTTGAGCAAGGTGGTTGGACTCCAGAGGTCCCTTCCAGTGCCAACCATTCTATGACTGATTCTCTGCTGCTTGATCTGTGTTGCTGACATCTTGTTATACAAAGGTCTAAAGGCATTGAACAAAATCTGTTACCCAGTCTTGGTTTTGGGAATGTTGCTTTTGGTGTTAGCAGTTGGTTGTGTGCCACTTTTAAGAACTAGCAGTTCCTTCAACACTGAATAGGTGAGAGAACTGTTTTGATTCTTGGTGGTGTAGCTTTTGAGTGTGCAGGAGGAAAGGTTGTATTGAGACTTCTTCTCCTAGGAGGAAGTGTGAAGATTCCAGGAAGTAGGATGAACGCTAGCGAATGGCTGGTAGTGTGAACACTGGGGATGTACACCTCACAGCAGTTTGTAACAAAGCCTTTATCAGCTGGTGCTTGCAGAAGTTGATTCTTAATATTCTATGTTGTGTTTAGTAGTCAGAGGATGAACTGTCTCTTGAGCTGGCCATACAACAAGTCGTGTCTTCTGTTTGGTCACTACTGCCATTGAAATAAAACTGATGATAAACTGTAGACCAAGAAGTCAATACTAATTGCAAAATAAATTGCCTGTCCCCTTGAACCTCCTTTCTGACCTCACTGAGCAATAGGATTAGGAGGACATCAGGGAAAATTTGTTATTAGGCTGCAATCCTAGGATGAGACAGCTAAATTAATCCCAATTAATTTCCTTTGGTGACACATTTTTCTGAATGGCATTTTAGGGACTCAAACTGCAAAAAGTCTGCAATGTTGCATGCAGATGATAAACCTTCCTAGTGCTGTTCAACTGATCAATTGCTTTTTTTGGGTCAGTGGTTTTATGACATTATTTTATAGAGGACAGCTAAGTCCATATAAATAATAATTTAAAAACCAGAAAGAGATTGTGTACTTGCTGTGTTAAGTCCACTGGGCCAATGATGAAACTTAATAATACAGCCATTCCTTACCACTCTTAATTGTTCTTACAAGCTGTCCTAAAATATTTTACTGTCAATAATCATGACAAATATAATATGATATTCCTATTTTTCCAGTGCATGGGCATGAGCACTTGCAGAGCTTCAATGACGATAATATTTGGCTTAAAAATTATTTTAACAAATTTTGAATTGTTTCTAGTCATATCAAATTCAATGCCAGAAGGTAAACAAAACAGTTTCAGGAATACTTTTGATGCTGTGCTTAATGCATTCATAGTAATAGGAAACCAAAGTTGTTATATTTTGAATGCATGTGCCATGGAACTGAGAAATATCTTAAGATAACAAAACACTATGTCTTTGTTACTTTTCGACTGATACAATCCTAAAAAAGTTGGTACAAGTCCTCTTTTGAGCAGAGATAGCAGGATAGCACCGCACTTCTCTTCCTTTGCCACGATTTCTGTACAGGTGTACACACATCATATCACTCGTTTTAATTGCCTCTGTTGTCTGTCAGGGTAAGTTAAGCTTCAGATCCCGTTTTCCATTCCAGGCGCTGTCACGGAGCCTCTGTGCTGGCTACTGTGGCTGCTCAGCCCCCGGCGCTGGCTCCGGGACTGAGAGGCGGGGAGCAGAGCAGGGGCTGGTGCCGGGGGTGTCAGAGCCAGGGGCAGCCGGCGCTGCGGGCTCGGGGAGCGCCCCGCGACTGCCGCTGTGCTGCGGGACCCAGCGCGGACCGACAGCGATGCTTAAGGGCGGGCTGTGCTGCCAGAGCACCGCGCCTCGTGTTTCACAAGAGAATTGCATGCAGTCTGTGGGCCTTCCGTGTCTCGTGTGTTACCCCAAGACCCATCTCCTTTTGAAAAGACATTTAAAAGGTTCTAATATGTATGTGGGTAGGACTCTGTTCCTAGTAGGAGAAAAATTATTCAGACCTTGCATGCAAATTTTTGGAAAGAGGGAGCAGACTGTTACATAAACTTGAAGCATGAGAAATGTGAATATGTTCTGTAAATGATGCATTTGCTCGAATGAGTGATCACAATCAAACAATGCATCTTAATTGTTTTCTTTTCTATAGAGTAATCTTGCAGTCCTACAAGAAATAATAAGAACACCATGAAAACAGTCTCCAAACTTTATTGTTGCAGTTTAAGACTTTAATGAGAATGTGTACAGACAGTTACTGTCATAAAATCAAAGCTTTTGCTTCCACAATAACCATAACTTTGCCAAAGATGTAGAGATCTTATATCTATACCTATACTAATGGCTTAAAAGACTAATGGTGGGAAATGCTCTTAATTAGTTGCCTATAAAAATATGAGTCACTGGCAAAAAATAAAAGTGTAAATTCTCTCTGTTTTCACTTTTGACGTTTGTTACATAGAACTACTACTGAGTTGGTGCTTTATTTTAAAAATTAGTTTTTTTGGAGGGGACTCCCCAAACTTTCTAGCTTGCATTAAATCTCTGTTTTCCTCTGTGTGCATCCTCTCCTCCTTAGTGGTTCTTTTAAATTCCAAGATGCTATATGCTGCCCCTGGCAGAAATGTGTATCTCCCAGTGGAACTTCCCATGCTGGTGGGTTTTGAGAAAAAGCAGTGCACAGTCCTTCTGACTGGATCTACATGGGAGCAATTGTGGCATTGGGATACATATCTAAGAAAATAATTCAGGTGGTATTGGAGTGTCAGAGGTGTTTTTGTTATACAGATTCAGTTTCAGTACTTTATAAGAGGAATAGACTGCTTTTAGTATTCAAGGAGAGATGACAGATTGGAAGTTATGTTTGGGATGGGCTCTTGTTGCTACTGAAAATAACTGTGGAGTCTCCAGGGAGTCTATTCAACTCTGCCATATCTATGTTAAAAGGAAAACACGTCAATTGTACTGAAGAACTTGGATAACTTTCACAAAACCACTTCAGTGTAACTTAAGTTTTTTATCAGTTTTAAGGAGTGATGTACCTTTTTCAGACAGGATAAGGATATGAAAAGTAAATAAACCATTCCTGTATCCAGAATGAAGGAAAAAAAACCCAACTGGATTAGGAGGAGCATGGAAAAATATACTGTAAATATAAGTTTTACTGCATGTAATATCTGCAGTGCTGGTTTTGGCGGCCAGCTTTCCACTGTCCTGCTCTGTGGGCTGCAAAGTGGCTGTGAAAGTCTGCTCAGAGTGACCATGTTTCAGTCTTTGCATGGATATAAATACCCGTTATGTGAGACAGCAAAGACTCAGATCCAGGGATGGATTATATACAAATACTCAGTAGATGCCCTTCTAGATGCAGAGAGTTTCCCTGCTCAGGGCAGGGGATCCTCAGCTCACTAAGTAGCTGCTCCACTTAGTTGTTCCATACTTCTCTTGGCCAAAATATTTTTCCCTGCCTGGGAAAGTGCACCTTTAAGAAGAACCAATGAAAATGATTTTTATGATGCTTTATTTGCCCTTGACAGAAAAGCTCTCTATTGGAAGACATTGTGTCACAAAATGGGAGCTGTGGTTTAGGCTTGCTCATGCTGCCCCTAACTTTTCCCTGCATGACTGCATTGTAGCTTGAATTGATCATGGCAAGCAAACTGAAGCTGTTAGTTCATTTAATTGTCAGTTCTGTGTCTGTGCAGTAAGTTAGTCAATGATTCTTCTGAAATGACTGCTGCTACATCACACAGCTGCTCACGTGGCCAATGGATGTGTATTGATGGGGCTAATGGAGTCACTGGGCCAAGCTCACATCTAGCAATGTCACAGCTCTCCAGATATTGGCCATGGTGGTGATTTGTTCTGTACAGCATCCTGAAAGCCCAGGCAGTATCAGAATCCAATGTACTGGTTTGGGTGATAATAGCTGCAAGGCTGAGGAGGCTACGTGAAACCTGAAAGAAGACAGTAAACAGCAAAACCAATGGTCCTGATGGTGGTGCAGGATGCACAGGGTATCTTTTCAGTAATTTAGATCAGCATCACTTGGGATATTTTAAGGTGTGAATTTAGTAGTGATTTTTAGAATATTGAGCTTAAGGATAATATTTTAATAAAAAAGAACTTTATGATGAACTTTGCTGGTCATTCTGAACCTAGCAAAAAGATGAAGAATTTTTTATGAAACAGATGAAAGGGGAGTTTTGATGAATGTTAGAAAGACCAGCAGCAATATTAGAAGTTAGTCTAGGGAAAATTTAATTTGCCCTGAGTGCAGCAGTGGACCTGTTACTCATCTGAAAACATCTTGTAGAAAACAGCTGTTAGGTCAGTAGTTCACCTCATCCTGAATATAGGATTTCTCTTAACTGTATTCTCTCTTGAGATGTTTTAATGTTATTTTTAAAGCTAATATTTATTTGACCCTATTTTCCCTCCTTTGCATCTCTAATGCTGGTGGTAATAATCTCTGCCTCTTGGATGTTTTGCAGTATTTGCAGACTCACCACTTCTGATCACTGACTACTCTGCTATACCTGAAGTGTTGATATAGAGATGAAAGCATGTGTGTTCTGTTAACCCTTTTCTGCTTCCTTTACATCTAAAGAAAATTATCTTTTTGAATAGCTTTTTTTTCTTCCAAGGTTGCTCTCTCTTTGCCAATCGCTTTCCTTAAAAATGTCCTTGAGATTTATCTGGGGGACCATAATGATCATCTTCATCAAAAAACAAGAAAGCAGAACAACCTGTAGCATCAGAGAATTATCCCTCACATGAACAGTTGGATAAGATGGGATTCATGCAACATCTCAGAATAACTAATTTTTTTCAGAGCAGAGGTATTTGATTGTTATTTACATCAATGATCAATGTTATTTACATGAATGATGTTATTTACATCATTCTAAGAATTTTTCTAGAGAACAGGATTCTGTGTATAAACTGAAAACTTCATATTTCTGGAGGGGGAGGTTGGTGATGATACTTAGTGTTGCACAAATGAGCTGGGATAATGATAAGGAATTTGCAACCACCTGGTACTGTGTGAACCAGCCAGAGAAATGTGCCTGGGGGGTATTACAGAGAAATTATACAGTTGCATAATTTTTTATGCTGAGAACAACTGTGGGGCCTTGAACAAGAATTATTTCTTTCTCAGAATGAAAAAGATGAAAAAAAAGTATGTTCCAGTGGGCAGCACTGGAGCAGCACTTAGCTAATGAAGGTGCTCTAAGCCTATGGAAATGCTGGGAGTAAGTCTTGTCTCCCTGCTGCTTACTGTGCTGAAGCAAGACCATTATAGGACCAATGCAGTGTATTCATGGGAATGTAGAACTCAACTTTAAGAAGCTCTAAAGAAAGAAACATGGGTTTTGTTTTTTTTTTTTTTTTTCTTTTAAAGTAATATTATAAGTAGTATTTGCAGAGCTTAACAAATGGTCTAAAAATGCTACTTTATTAATGTACCTAGGGAACAATAGGTATGTAATGGTACTTAAACAGGATGTTACATCTGGCTCACCCAAATCAGGATTATTTTGTAAGAATAAGGTTTGATAATATGAATAAGTATTTTCAGGATCAGATTGCATTCTGCATTGGAAATTTCTCACCGTTAATGGTTCCTCCAGCTAGTCATTCACTGCCAGGAAAGCCCTCTTTATTGATTATTATTGTATATTAATGGATCTATCAGATATTTCTTTAGCAAGTTTCTTGGTTAAATTTTCTTTATTGATTTCTCCCAGGGATAAATGAGCTGCAGAAGAGGAAATAGGCAGTCCTCTTCTGCTAGATCTGGGTATTTAAATGTATTTTCAAAATATCAGCTCTATTACAGGAGCATTTGGAACAGACATTTGGATTCCAGTAACACAGTGGATTTCAAGACTTTTTATTATATAAGGATTAACTCAGAAAACAGATGGATGGACTATGTCAAGAATCCAAGCATGCAGGGAAGCATAGAAGGGCAAATTTCCAACAAAATTCTAGATACCTGTCTTTAGAAATGTCTGAAGAAATCAAAACCTTGAGTGCAAATTAAACTCCATGTTTTAAACTACTGCTGTTGTGTGTGCAAACGGAAGTTTAGGAAACATAAGTTTAGTAATTTCCTTGAAATTGATTGAGCCAATATCTGGGAGGTGATTGGATGAATTTATCAGTGTTCTAGATACAGCTTGTAGTTGCTGCTTCACATTATAAACAAAGCCATTAACTGAAATATAGCTACATTCACTGAAATGAATTTCATTCATTGAAGACATTGGGGCACATTTAATGCCTTTTTGCTTTCTGCAAAGATGGCAATACATTTTTCACTTTTTCTAATATTTAAATCAAGCTTCAAAGTTAACTCAAATTAAGTTACTTTGGTGGAGGAGCAGGTTTTATGCATTCAACCAAATATTTTTTTTTTACATAAACATTTTTCATGGCAGGTTTTTGATAGCATCTTGTATAAAGACATTGTCTTCAGGAAGAAACATTGGAATTTGAGGATTGTTTGAAACAAATGTATACAGATATGTTATATGTCATGACTATGCAGCCTCATATGCACCTGGATCAAATGGACTTACAATAATAATGGACCAAACCTGCAATAAAATTCTCTAATATTGCAGTGGACGTGATTGCATGTGAAGCTACTTCAGAATGAAGTTCATGATCCTGGACCTGTTTTCTGAGTATATGTATGAAGATGCTTCATAAAACAAATCATAGTAGAGGACTTCTTACAGTGTAGGGAATTACACACACAAGGCTACACAGCAAGATGTAATTTAACCTTATACATGTGTACCAGGATTTGCATGATTAATTTTTACTGCAGTTAAATCTGATGGTAAAACACCTGTGGATCAAACAATAATTACAATGAAGTGGGAAGTTCATGCAGTGTTTTTGCTACCTTGTCCTGCAATAAGATAAAATATCAAATGGACAATATTTGCAAAGTTACTGTCACTTCTCATTGGTCTATCATATTTTGGTTATAACCTAACAAATTTAAACTTGAGGTAACAAATTCTGGCATTAAAAACTAGATGTTTACATCTCAGTAATTGATCCAGAATAAAATATAATTTTGAGCTGCTAGAGAATTAAAGCAGTTGTTCAGAATGTGTGAATTCAGTAACTCCTGTTTTGGAAGCACTTGTCAGAATCACTGTTTTTTACACAATCAGTTGCTACATAAAGGCAGAACAGGTTCTAAAAATTAGGCTAGTTGTTACCTAGCAAGAATTGCTGCAACTGATTATCTTTATGCCCACACTATGAACTTCAGTATCCTACTTTTCATACGAGTATTTGATACAATTTTTCAGACAATGGGCACAATTATTCAAGGCTTGCTGCCTTCATTTGAAAGTTAATTTGGATGAAAGTAAGGTTTGAATTTAAAGCACAAAAGCTCTTCCTGCATAAGTGCATGTGTGGACAGTTCTAATTCAGGAATCAAAATGTCTTCTGGTTTCACTTAATCTACTTTTAATAGTAGTGTTTAGCTTAATCCTTCATTGAACTGGAACAGGTCTACATACCAGTCCAGCTCTAAATTATGTTGGAAAGGGAGCAGCTTTTCTGAATAACTACTATTAATTTTAGAATTATTTGTGCAATTATTTAGGTCTAAGTTTGATCTCAGCATTCATTGATATGTACTGCAGCCTTTCAAATCTCAAGTCTAAATTTTTCAACTCATCAAATAACAAGCTGCAAATTAAATGCTCAGAAGACTGATCTCCAAAACAGAATTGAAGATGAGTATTGGGTATTTGTGACAGAAGTGTAACTTAGATTTGTGACTTTTACCAATCTCAAGCTACAATTGGTTCTCTGCTGGTTTTGGGTATAGTAATAGCAGTATTTAAATGAAAAGGAGGCCGTGATGATAGTCATTAATTGAACAAATTGAACCATTGATTGTTTTGATACAGAGGAAATAAAGGCATGTGCACAAATCCCATCAATCTCACTTACATGGTGCTATGACTTAGGAATAATTTATTGTGTCAAGACTTAAGGCTGTCAGCTCTAAGGAGCAAGTCTTGTTATCTCCAAGTGTCTGAACTGTGCTTAACCAACTAGAACTGTTGTATGGTTAAGAGCTTTAAACATAATGGCAAAATATTATATAGGCATCTTTTTGGCATTTCAGTAGATTCTGAAAGTTAAAAATAAAATCTTTGCACTTGGACTTTTGGGGAACTCAAGTAATTATTTTTTCATTCTTAATTTGCTTTTAAATGATCATTTAAGCTCCTTATGCAGTTTTAAAAAAGGCTGATGTGCATACCTGGGTTACTCTGAAGGTCAAATATTCTGCATATTGAACATTTCAAGCTGCTGTCCTGCTTAAGTTCCAAATCATTAGCTTAGCAAATGGGAGCCTAAATATAAACAAAGTCAATAGGGAGAAAAAAATCCACTGCATAGTATGTCTAACGATAGAAAAAGCTACAGAATGCAAACATAAATTTTTAATTCAACATTCTTTAATTTAAAAAAGCAACAAACCCACACCACCTCCACTCCCCTCCCCCCTGACAAGCTTGCAAAAACTAGGTCTGAATTCCCAGTGGGAATAATGAGCAACAGCAAGAGTGAATGCTGGGAGAGTAGAATGCAATTGTATTAGTCTCCATCACAATGGGAGGTAAACCCAAATCATTTATAAAACGTAAATGCTGGCAGAACACAGGGAGCTCAGAGCACCACACTGCAGGTGTGATTTATGAGGCTGGGGACTGGCTATAAATCAAACCCTTTTGTTTTAAATAGTACTGCTTCAACGCAGGAGATCATTTTACATGTAGAGGAAATGATGAAAAAAATGCAGTACATTGCATCCCAAGAATATTAGAGAATCAGCTTTACAATGTGACTATCAGGACCATGCTCAGACAATGGGTATCTGATACTCAGTTTAACGAATTCTCCCACTGCTGAACAGAGTGCCCTAATCTAGCAACTCAGGTTTGTTTCAAATGTATTAATCATGGGGTCTATTTTGTGAGACCAGCTGTTAAAATCATTGCACTTGGGATCAGGGATACATTGGCTATTTCTGTTAACTAGCTAGAGGTGTCCTTTCATGCCACCAAAAGCCCTGCCTGTTTGTATGTTATTTGTATTTTTCCTTAATTCTAAAGGTTGATGGGCCTCATTATTTAGTGGCCTTGTCCTATGGAAATGGGTGAATAAAACAATTAATTCCTAAAGATTCAAACAGACAGTAGGCATCTTGCAAAGTTCTGCTCAATTGCAGGAAAATGCACGTCTGGCAAGGAGAAGTGCTTTTCTCCCTCTATTGGTTATATAATTATCAAATGGAAGAGATTTTAAAAGTAATGAGCAAAGTGATTTCTTCTGCTCTGTTTTTTGGATCTGCAAGAGTTTATCTTGGCTGCATATTTTGTGTTCATTTTACATGCATGCTACTAGAGCCTATGCTATATGCATAAAACCACACTTTATGTATCGTGCAATGTGGGCCAGAGAAGCACTTTAAAAAGCTGAGAGAATGAAAGGCCCACATAAAGTGGCATACATACCTTTATGTATCTACATAAAGGTCGATACAGCAGTTATATAAGTTTTCAAAGAAATTTGTAGTGAAACAAAAGCTGCATGTGTTGCACTTGTGCGTATCCTGACCATTTGATGTGATGGCCTCATCATGGAATTGTAGAATGGCCTGAGTTGGAAGGGAGCTTAAAGATCATCCAGTTTCAACCTGTCTGCCATGAGCAGGGATACCTTTTAATAGACCAGGTTGCTCAGAGCCCTGTCCAACCTGACTTGAAATGCTTCCAGGAATTAGGCATTCACAACTTCCCTAGGCAACCTGTTACAGTACCTCAACCACCCCCACAGTAAAGAATCCCTTCCTCAATCTAATCTAAACCTACTTTTTTAGCAGTTTGAAGGCATTCCCTCTTGTTCTGTCACTACATGTCCTTATAAAAAGTCCCTCTCCATCTTTCTTGTCTCTCGTCAGGTACTGTAATGTCACCATTAGGTCATCCCTAACCCTTGTGTTTTCCAGGCTGAAAAAACCCATTTCTTAAAGCCTTTCCTGACAGCACAGTTACTCTATCCCTCTAGTAATCTTGGTGGCCCTTCTCTGAACTCACTCCAACAGGGCCATTTTCTTCCTGTGCTGGGGACCCCAGAGCTGGATGCAGCACTGCAGGTGGGGTCTCAGCAGGGCAGAGGGGCAGAATCCCCTTCCTCACCTGCTGCCCACACAGCCTTTGATGCAGCCCAGGACATGTTTGGCTTTCTGGGCTGCAAGGGCACATGGCTGGGTCAAGTCCAGCCTCTCACCCACAGCATCCCCCAAGTCCTTCTCACAGGGCTGCTGCTCTGGATCTGTTCATCCCCCAGCCTGGATCAATACTGGGGGTTGCCCTGACACAGGTGCAGCACCTTGCACTTGGTGATGTTAAACCTCATGAGATTCACTAATGATTTAGCCATGTGAATTAAAAAGTTTCACTGATAAGTAGAGTGCCTTTATGTGAGCAAGGAGTCAAGAGACATCCTGCATTGAAATGCTTTATTACTTTCCAAGAGTCCAAACTCCACACATTATGGAAACACATGTCCACAATTTCCAGGTTGTGATGTTGATAAAGGCAATATCAGCTATTGCTGGAGGCATTAATACAAATTGCTTGAGAGAGGAAAGTATCATTTCGCTGAAATAATTGAATTTTTTTCCTTATTATTATAAAAACACATCTAGTGGCACAAATTTGTGGGGCACTCTATAAGTGTAAAAACATATTCCCTGCTCAGTAGACCTTGCAGTCTAAATTAGGCCAATGTATGAAAAAGATATATTGATGATGAACAGAGAAAAGAAACAAATGATTAAAATTGCTTTTGCCAATTTCTTTCCGGCTGATAATGGGCCAGACTTTTAAAGGTATTTGGCCTTCTGTTTTCTGAAGATTAAGGTGCCCAAGTGTCTTTAAAAATACAGCCATTTTACATGACTAATTTACAAAATCTAATGCACCACAAAAAGCACATTATGTGGGAATTGAGCAAAAGTGGTTTTGTGTTTTATAAATCTTACATTGTCCTGGGCACTAGAGTCAATTTGGATACATAGCCTTGAAAGGGGCCTGCTCTAGCTATGTAGTCCTCTCAGGCTGCAATGCCATCTGTAATCTTTGTATCTTTGGTGGTAGTGGTGTGGGTTTGTTTGTNTTTTTTTTGTTGGTGTTGGGGTGTGTTTTTTTTTTTTTTTTTTTTTTTTTTTTTTTTTTTTTTTTTTTTTCTCTTCTCTGTGTTCTTTTTTTGTCTACTGTGCCCTGTGAGAGAAATAGTTCTGTGGGTCAGAAGTAGTGTTTTAAAACCCATTTGTGCAAACTTTTCTGCCTTTTAGACAAGTAGGTCATTCAAGGGACCTTGTTGCAACACTAAGGAAAATATATAATTAAAGCTGGTTTAAATATTGAGTTCCTTTACCATTGTAAAGGTTAAATACATGAAAAAGCAAAAGAACATTTGTATAGCAGAAGTGATAATGAAGGGTTTACATCTGCAGCCTCCATGAACAGGGGAGATTGTGGCTTTTCCTATGTAGAATCATCAGGAATAAATAGTAATTATCAAGTTCAAAGCCTATTGTCTCCTCTAAAAAGCCAACTTTGTTTTTTTGGGGTTTCAGAATGACGTGATGTCTGATGGCTCTATTCCTTTTATTGGACTTCTTGATATGCATTGAATTCTGACCAGGGATGGAAAGTAATTTTTGTGAACATATTAACTGAATGATGTGTAATAGATCTAGCAAAGGTTGATAATGGTGGCTGATGTAGTACCACAGAGAAAAGAAAGCTGAACACTGCTCTCTGAGGAGGCCAAGAGAGGAGTGAAGTAATAAGAAGTTTCATTGCCCAGTTGGGGTTGACAGGAGGCAAGAGGATTTTGCTCCTCAAATTGTGCTCAGAGGACAGGAGGCAGTGTATATTTGACATACGTGTGGTAGGTGATAGGGGAGACGTTGCTAGTGGTGTAGGAGGCATTGGCATACATACAAAGGTCTCCTGCAAAGCTGATGAATACTTTTTCCTATTGTGGGGGCTGACATGTTGAATGCCTCTAACAAATCTTGAGTCTGGCCTTGAGGTGTTTTACTTGCTGTATAATCTGATTAAGCCGATGGGTATGGCACTGAGGTGAAATCAGAGGAGAGTTTTTTGTGTTCTGTAGCTGACAAAGGGGATGTCCTGGACATTTAGAATTTATTCTAACGTGGTTATAATTTCTGGTAGGTGTTGGCTTACACAACTTAGTTCAAAATGTCTGCTGCAATGGCTGCAAGCACAGAATGTTCCAGGGGAGCTTACATAGATACACCTGCTGTCTGTGGGCAGGCTGTGTAGTATAAAGAGGGCAACTCATGACCTTTGCTTCTCAAACCATACTCTTCCACATAGGAAGCTCAAGTAGGTCATGTACTGAAGGGAGCCAGGAAATGTACATGCATATGTGATGTGAATTTGATAGCCTGTCTCGTAACCAGGAGTGGCCACAGATGTGCATCCCATTTTGGCAGATGTGTTTATACATTTTCTGAGAGTTGCAGACATAAAGTGTATATCAGAGCTTACAATCTGACCCTAAAAAGTAGATACCTTTAAAGATTGTATTCAAGTTCCTTGTGATACAAATTAATTTTCCAACTTAATCAGCATTTGTGACTTGATTCAACAGAGCATTAAATATGTACTTATGGCAATCATCATTCAGCAAAATTTTAAACTTTAAATACATGCTGTGGGAACACATCTTAAAATTAAATATGGGTTTACATGCGTTGCAAAACTGGGTTTTGACTTTGAGCCTCTGAATGGGAAAATTAGTCATGAAACTTTGGTTCATAGTGTGAGATTTCTCCTTTCTTACTCAGGAGGGAACTGGCATAAGAGGTGCTGCTGGAAACCATGGCTACTGGTGAACAGTTAGCAGGATGTTTTAGCATCCCTTTTGAAATAAAAGCTAAACATGTGAGTAGGTATAAATTAAGCAGAAACAGGTTTTTTTAACATTTGGATATTAAAAGAATTTTTTTTTGAAGACTGACATTTCAGTTTCAAAATTAAGTGAAAAATTTGTAATTCAGAAAGTGTGCTGTTATTTGCAGCCCTCAGGGTCCATATGCCTGCAGACAGACACTTCTTTTTTAAAGTCATTTTCCCAAGATCCTGGGTTTGTAAAAATATAAAATAAATGAACAAATAAAGGCACACATGTTTTGATATGCTTCACTCTTTTTCTGATATTACCCTGTAGGATGCAATAAAGACATGGAATCAGACTAAAGGGATCAGAAGTATCAGAGATAAAGTATTTCTTTTTTCCCTGTTAGAAATATAGACCTGAATCAGTACTTTGGAGGGTGCCCTGTTATTGAACCCTATTGCAAGATAGAAATGCCATCTTCAGCTCTGCTGCTAGTGGAGTTCTGCAAAGTCTGCTCCATAAAGTTGTTTCTTTCTGGAAGAAAGAAACAAAAAAGCAGGCTGAACACAGGACCTCATTTCGCTTCAATGTGCCATTGGCAGCAGCAGTATCTTGCTACCTCCCCTGACACCTGGAGACCAGAGTCATCACTTGCTCCTAGCCAGGAGCAAACTGGAGAACCTGGTCATCCTTATCTGCTTTCCAAAATGTGCACTGTGAGGAATGTCACAGAATTGGTAACTTGTTGAAGTGACTCAAATGCTCCATCCTGACATCTGCAGATGGCTCCTGAATTTTTTTGGTACGCTTTTCTTTAGCATTGATATGTAAGGTGTTCTCTTACAAAAGAAGTTCATTAGTTGAAAAGTGCTCTTTTTTAGCACTGTAGTAATTAGTGCTCCAGATAAGAGCACTTTCTGGCCTGTTGCCTATCTTCAGATTTGCCAGAGAACATCACTGTGTGGCAACGGGATGATTCTTTCTAATTCTGTCTTTAACGTACCTCTGATAAATTATTATCATAGTCCAATGATTTATAAGGTTTAAAGTAGGCTGTCTGATGGGGACTGTGAGAAGCATGGAGAATCCCACTGGATGGCCCATCTCTGGGCTGTCCAGTCTTCTAAGTTGCTGGAAGTAGGGTTTTAGAGTAGGAGTTTGAGTTTTTTCATAATTATGTATATACATTTTTAGTTTAATACATATGAAGAGTGTAAGGCAAGGTAAGCAAACTATTGCTTCAAAGGGAAGTGTTTAGAAAAAGTTTGAGAACACCTGTTCTAATTATTGTGTATGACATTTTAATTTCTAATTAAACTCTGAGCTAGAGAATGTCTTCCACTTATCTGTTCTGCTGGTCACCCTCATAGTATGGGAAAGAGCATGTTTTGCTATATTTATATGATTTTTTTAAAAAAAGTCCTTTTAAAATTTAATTTCTCTGTCTTTAGCTCCAACCCTAGTAAGAACTTCTTTTTTAAACCTAATAAATTAGAGAAACTTGCTAGTAATTCCTCAGTCATATCCCATGTTAGTAATACTGGACCTTTTTCCTTATGTATTGTGTAATTGGAGATTGATCCAGTTTAGTTCTAAGTATGAGAAGAAGCAGAAGTCCCTCTAATTTCCAGAGCCTGCTCCACAACTTTGTAGACTGTATATTCCAGTCACAGATTCTATCTGTGCGAAATTTGGAATAAATGTATTGAAGTCAACAAAGCTGTTTTAGTTTAACATAATTTAATAATATACTGTCCTCAAACTTCATCATCCTAGCACTCATTAGGCATTCTGGTTTTGTTCCTACTATGACCCTTCATAAAGAAATTTATTTCCCTCTGTTCACTCATCCAAGTTACTGCAGAAGAACTCCATGTTCATTTGCCCACTACACAGTGTTTTGTGGGGTGAGAAAGAAACAAGCCAAAAGAAATCAGCAGAAGAAGTAGTTATCATGTTGGATGAGGCTCTGCTCACATTTATTTTTGGTATAAATGCAGAACAGCTCCACTTCTCCAAGAGAAATTTATTTGCATTTGGTGGGTGAGACTGAATCCAGATTAATACTCTGAGCCCCAAAATTCACCCTTTCTACCCCTGTCTGCTGCTCTGAGTTACAAAAGAGACTGCTTAGGATGATGCAGCATATATTTTATAATTTCCATTACTTCTGCAGTTCCTCCTTCTCCTTCATTGCTAGTTGTGTTCCCCAAGCTGGGCAGCCAAATAATGTGTCCTCCATGGCTGTTAAAATTGCATTATAAATAGGCTGGGAAGAAATATTGTTGGAACAAAGCAATTGGCACAGTCCCTTTTTCCTCTCCCCAGTGGCAAACCGTTGATGACCACAACACAATTGGTCTCTGTTATCTGGAGAGTGTGACCATGCCGCTGTTTTTCTGTCTGGGTCCCTTGCAGGGTTGCACAAAGCACAAGCATTTCAGCCAGGATGCCACCATCAATGTGCTGAACATTGTAGAATGACAGTGACAGAAAATGAGAGCCCTCTCCTCGTGTGTGTTGCTCCGTGCTGCGAACAAAATGACATTCTTGGTGCAGCCGAATTGAAAACTTCTGTACACTTGGCTCAGTTATGAATTTGCAGTGAGGAGTGTTACCAGTTAGCTGGTAAATTTGTAAGCTGTGAATTGTGTTGAGACTTGACATGACAGTAGATTAAGTGATCCAGTAGTAGTTTTGTTTTCCTTCTATGTCACTCATTGTCTTCCTGTTTAGCTGCCCCACATGAAATATTCCCAACCTCATCTTCAGGGCCTTAAAGATTTTGCCTACACTGCCAGGTCACCTTCCTGTACTAGTTCAGCAGCTTCATATCTCTCCCCTACCTACACCTTTATTCTTTCTCCCATGTATTTTCTATCCCTGGTGCAATTTTTCCCCAGAAAACCCTCCTGCTCTTGTGTGTCAGTCATTCTTTGCTCATCTACCATATCTTTTGTACCTTCCTCATCTATATCATTAGGACTTGGAGTAATGAAATAGTTTATTTTGGCTTGTCATGGATGCTATATATTTATACATGTTGGGTGGGCTAAGATCAGTGCTGTTCTTGTAGCATTGTGCTTTTGAAAGCTCTGTAGAGGATCCCTGTAGACCATAATACAAAAACTCTGAATGTGTCTTAATATCAGTGTTGTGAGGACAGGGCCTGAGACCAGTACTTTGTGGCATGATCTGCAGCTAGACTAATTACAGCAGTCCTTTGCAGCGAAACATGTAGTTATTGTAGATAAAGTGTTTATGCATTTGTGTGATTCTGGGACAAATATCTGTTTGGAAATTTGGAAAAACAATTTTGATTAAATTAGTGTTGCAGAGACTTTCCCTTTGGAATGATTTGTCAGTGGCTTAGAATGAATCAAGTAAGAATTTTATACAAATACCAAACTGTTATTTAAAATGTGTCACAACATTGGTAGGGCACCTCTGAGCTGGTGCTAAACTCAGCTTTCAGACTTATGGTGAATTCCCAAGTTCCATTTTGACTGGGTGGTTTGAAACATGGTCTCTTCTTTTGGCTTCTCTGGCAGTTTTCCAATAAACAGTCTGGCAGCCTGTTATGCTTTCACAGCTGTATTAGCCCCTTTGGTCTCCCCACCAAGCTCCTGACTAGTGTCAGCTCATCTTTGCTGAGAGTGCTGGTCCTACTGGAAAAGTTAGTTTACAGTTTTTTCTTTGGGCATGTGACAGCTGATAGCAAACAGACAAACACTCTTTGCACTCTTTGCACACCAGTCACTTATTTCCTGAAATAGCACAAGAAATAACACGTGCACTCATGTACATGTAAGGATATATAAGTGTACATGCATGTGTGTGAACACAAAAATGCGCATTTATGCACAAAACTGTGTATGTGTATATTCCTAAAATGAAGAGTACATATGCTCCTTGCTTTTTCTTTCCTCTGTTTCCCTACTGCTTTCAGGAGCTGTCTATGTCCAAGCCTTCCTGGGGTGCACAGCTCTTCATGGGCTTGGTGTCATTTGGTTCCTACTTCCTTAGTTGGCTCACTGCCCTCTCCATTTTTTGGTCTTGATTTCTTTCTTACTCAGCTTGTCCTTCCCAGCTTAATCTGTGAGATTTTATCAAGGCAAAGTATGTGCTTCTGTAGGACTGTATCAATGCTTCATTTCATTCTTCTGTCTGTAGGAAAATTCCCAGGCTCTAGCTCTGGCAGCCAGTACAGACATTCTGCCTTTCCCTAGATTTGAGTCTTCTCAGTGCCCTGCCCTTGTGCCCAGACAATAACCCTTACAAGAGACTTTTTCAATGATAGATTTTTTTGGCCCCACTTCCCTGCTTATTAATACAAACTGTAATGAACCAAGGTATGGTGAAGACAGATGGACATAAAAATACAAGTGATGCCTACCCTGAAGCTAGGCTTTTGTACAGTGTGTAGACATGTCCTGAATAACTCCTTAGAGACAGATATGAAGCTTTTGGAAAAAAGACTGACCTAGGGGAACTAAAAGGCCCAAACTAAATTAGTAACTCAGAAAAAACCTCTGAGTTTTGAGCATTGAGCTCTCAAGTTACTAAAAACCCCAAAGTCTTAAACAATACAGCATAGGGGTAGTTTTCATTTTCATGCAGTAAACAGCAGTTTCAGGAGTCACTTGGTTTCAAATGAGCTGTATTTGACAGAATAACTCAAAGTGAAACCAGAGCAGACTGTTTGTGAATGCACTTGGGCTGAAACTGAAGAAAAGCTTTCCATGAATTGCTATCAGTGGAAACTACTGTGTTAACCTAGATGAGTGCCCTACTTCCCAGCTGGGGCACCTGTCTACTTACTCCCTGGGGACTGGCAGGAGAGCAGATGACCCTGAGTAAAGGGCTCTGCCTCAGATGAAACACTGGGAAGGAACTATCCTTCAAACACAAACCACTTTTTACTCCTCTCCTCTGTGGGATGGAAGACAGGGGAAGCATAAACTGTTCTGAGATGAGATCTTTCTTTCCTCTGCAAGGTGTACTTGGCATATCTTGTCCCCATCCTGCTGATGCTGTTGGGTTGTGCATCCTATGTGGGCAGCAAATTTCCATACAAGCCATTGGCTTGACCTCACTTGGCAGACCTCACATAACTTCTCTGTCTACTTTTCTGAGAAGTACCTTCTCAAGAATATTTCAGTCTCATTTAAATTTTTCACATGTTCATTTTTTTAGAAAAAGTAGAAAGGTTACAAAGTGCTTCCCATACCAGCTGATTTCTTGCAGTCTGTACCCATTCCCCAACGCACAGCCACTCTTGGATTGAAAAGTAGGGGTAGTTTAACAATGCACAAAATCCTCACACTATCTTTATTGCCACGGTGTAAAGGAAAATTGTATCTTGTACTGCAAGTGTATGGCATAGCAAAGAATCTTTTTTCTAAACTTAGGGCAAATTTTGATTTTTACATCACTTTCCAAATTTGTAGAGTTACTAGATAGCTAGATATAGTTTTTATATTTTCCATTGTTGCATTGTATTTATTTCTGATTGAGAATTTAGCTAATTTTTTTCACGAAAGTTTGGGAACCTCTAGATCTCCAAGTGATTTCACTGTTAATTTTCATTGGAGCAGAGTCCAATTGTTCCGATTTGTGCTGGTTGTTGCACACCAGCATTAATGCTGACTGAATAAAATTGAAAAAGCTCAAAGACTGAAGACAGTGCTGTGATATGTGACTGATTTATTGCTGCCCCTCTTGCCCCTTCAAATCCCATGAAATGTACTTGAAATCAGATATCCAGCCTGTCGTTGATCAGGCTTCACCCAGGTTCTGTTGGAGAAATTGTTGGAAATTTGTATGTGTTTCCTTGCTACTGTCAGCAAAGCCACAAAGGGAAAAACTGGGACAAAATAAAAAAAAAGTCAAAGAACAGTAGTTTCTGCACAACTGGACTCCAGTCACTTCACCATCTTTGTGATTCTTTGCTGGATATGCACCAATATGTCTGTTTCTCTTGAACTGGGGGCCCAGGACTAGACCCAGCACATCAGATATTTTTCACCAGTGCTGAGAAGAGAAAGGTCATCTCTCTCGACCTGCTGGGAAAACTCTTCCTGGCACAGCTCAAGACATTGTTTACCTTCCTTCATGCAAGGGTGCATTGCTGTTCAATTTTGTGTCCTCAGCAAGATGTTTTTCTGCCAATCTACTTTCAGTCTAGTCAGCCCCCAGCATATCTTGGCACATGAGGTTGCTCTTCCTCAGCTGCAGGACTCGGCATTTCCCTTTGTTTGAGCATCATGGCTTTCTTGTGGGCCTGTTTCTCAAGCCTGTTGAGGTCCCTCTGGATGGCAGCACAAATATCTGATTCATCAACCACTCCCATTGGTTGCAAACATGCTGTGGGTGCCTTGTCACCCCATCATCCAGGTCCTTAGTGAAGAAATTAAACAGTACAGGTCCAGATATCAAAGCCATAATATTCCACTGATGACTGGTCTCTAGCTGGACTTTGTGCTGCTGATCAAGGCCTTTGTGATCCCAACAGTTCTGCCAGTTCCCAGTCCACCTCACTGTCCATTTAATCTAGTCTGTACTTGATCAGTTTATCTATGAGGCTGTTACAGGAGATAGTATTAAAAGCTGGGCTAAAATCAAGAGAAAGCTTCACTATGGTCAAGACTTTCAGGTCTGATTCTGCCAGGTGAAACCTTTTTTTCCTGAGTTATACCACTATTGAGGTCTTCTGTCCTGGACAAGTCACTAAGTGTCTTTCTGTGCCATGCTTTATGAAGCTGGGCCTGAAGTTATATTGAAAGAAGGAAGGAATGATCTTGCATATAAAGTATTTTAATACTGCCAAGTATGATCAGTTTACATAATAAGATTCAAAAGCAAGAGTTAGGCATAGACCATTCATATTAAATATTTTAAATATAAAAATAAAACAAAATTGTTTATAGAATCAGGGTGGTTTGTTAAAGCTTTTAAAATTTAGTGAACTTAGCCTCCACAAATATTAAACATGTAGAGTTTACTTTTAAGAGGAAAGGCTCTGCAGTGGGCATTTAGCTAGATTTGTACACCTACACACTGCAGATGGTTTAGTTTTATAAGAGATGAAACTGCATTTGGTGGAACTGATTAAATATAAAAACACCACCATCTGCCATTTATTCTAATATAAAATGGTTTGGGCAGATGCTGACATCTTTTGAGATGATTGATTCATCTCTGACAAGTGAAGATTCTCAGAGGGTTCCAGCTGCCCACTGCTCACACAATACCCGCTTACGAGAGCAGGCGCCAACCGCCACCCTGCTGGTTTGGATGTAGCAGGTGAACGAAGGGCACTTTAATGGCCAGCAGCCTGGAATTCCTAACTACAGCAGTGGAGGGGTTTTTTCCTTCCTTTTCACTCCCCACCCTGCACTTCTTGTGCACATTAAACTGGAGGATATTTTATGCACACACTATACTGTATTGGAGCACAGCAATAACTGGAAGAGTGTCAATTTCTGGCACAAATAGTTCTCTTTCGTTTTTTTTTTTAGAGTGGAAAACCATCAGATATGCTCCACATATGCTATTAATTTTAAAATTATTTTTGCTAAGTGTCCATCAGGATTACATTTAAACTTCCTGGAATATTATTTATTGAGTATGTCACCAAATGCTTTGTAATAACTTAAATAACAGATGTCTATCTTGTTTTATTTGATAACATTGTCACACTCTCTACTGGAGTATTTCCGTAGGGTAGTCTGCTGTAGCATCAACTTTTTTATAGGTTTTGCTCAAACTCTTAGAACATGCACAATGAGTTATGGAAGAATTCTTAAAAAAATTCTCAGGACCAGACTGTGACATTCATACCCACACTGAATAGCTGCTTGCACCAGCAGTAAGTCCTACTGCAGACAGACTATTTCTTATGAAATAAGGTCCTGACCCAAAGCTAGTTTTGTGGTAACTGCAGTGAACTTTTGGTCCATCTCCAAGTGAGAGAAAGTGCAGCATAATTAGATTGTCATGCAATAAAGAAACAGATCCAGTCAGTCCTAACACTGCAAGTATATAAACTGCAGGACTTCTTCAGAATAGCTTAAAATAGGATGCTCTTTTTGTACACATTGAAGTGTAATCTCTGACTGTGTCCTCCTCTCAGAAGTATCATGTTGAACAGCTTCTTCACTATAAAATATTAGTCAAAAAAGGAAAAGGGTCTGTTTATATGAAATGACATGAAAATGTGACAATTTAGTGTTGTGCTGGCACAGGATCATATGGCACGTATATATATAAATTTGGTCAGAGGGCTACTGAGTGATTGTACATTCATTTGAATGTATCTGGAGTAATTCCAACAAAGTCTGGAATAAGCCTATTGTGCAGGGAAGCAGTTGGTGTAACAATATGGGTAAAAACCCACTCTGGGGCATTTTTAAACTATTGAAAGAAGCTAAAAGCTATATGAAAAGTATAGGTTCTTATTTTTGTTACAGAATCTATTCTGCTCACCTGTTACTGAAGGTAAGGCTACAGAGACTGTAATTTCATTGTCTAAAAAGGTAAGGGGTAAAATTAAGTCAGGCAGATTCTTATCTGGCATAAGTTGAGGTTTGAAGTCAATGAAGCCAATCTTATTTTTTATTGGTAATATGCCTGGGGCAGAGGATTCAGCTTTTTTTTTTTTTTTTTTTTTTTTACACTTCTTTTTATATTAACACCTCTTTTACTTATGATGTTTCCTTCAGATATTCCCATTTATCTCAACCCCCTTTTTCTCCAGGCGCTTTTTCTGTAGGAAGAGGCAATACAACGTTTTGCCTCAGAACAACCTTTTTGGCCCTTCCTGGACACTGGTTTGTAGGAAGCACTGATGAATGCTCCCTGCTGTGAGAGGAGGACTCTCCCATCAAAGAGAGTGACCGTGGTATTTCATCTAACGATCTGGGAAGCTGGGTGCTTGGAATTGCCCCTGCAGTTAACTGCTGGGAAAGAGCAATATTTATGTTAAACTCAAAAAGCAACACCTTCATTTGAATGTTCCGAAGGCTTGTTTTTAAACAATGAAAGAAAATCTGGAAAAGAAGTGTGTTTTGGAAGTCAAAATGAAAATTAGATTCCTAATGAATAATGAATATAGAATTACTCAATATATGGCATGTATATCTGACTTCAGGGAAAAGACTTTTCCCCCCCAATTTGGCTCCTGTTTCTTCTGATATAGAAACATTATACAAACCTAAAGTGTCTAATCCAACAAGCAGGCACCAGAACCTTTATAATGCAAATGATCTGACTGTTCTATAGTGTCTTTCTTCCAAAAAGGTCCCCAAGTGCTATACAAATTACATGTGGCCACATGAATTAGTTCCCACACCACTGAATTACAGGCAGCTCTGGGGAGCAGAACATCTTCCTACCATTACACAGAGGCATTACTCAATATTTTGTAGTGGCAAGCAGAAAATAAAAAGGAGGCAAAACAACAAAATAGGAAAAGATGAAGCAGATATTGAAATTAAAATTCAAAGAGGACTGAGGAAAAGGATAAAATCAGCTCCATGTTTTTCTTTGATTGCTTCAGAGCTGATGATGCATACTGTTATTGATAACTATAGCTGACTTTCACAATATTTGTCAAGATCCTTGTTCCCAGGACTTGGCCAAGGGTATCTGGGCACTGCTTCTTTCTGGCTCATAGACCATTTCTCTCTGCAGCCCTTCCACTTGTGTCTGAGGTTCCACAAAGAGGCCTCCTAGTATAAGCATGCTAGGCTACCTATACCCTGCCCAGATGTGATTATTTCAGAGAAAAATGTTCTTGAAACTTGCTTCCTGAAGCAAGGGGTGAGTTTGGCTCCTTGAGCCACCTGCTCCTCTCCCAGCCACCCCAGGGTCAAGCAACAGGGTTGACTTGTGGAACTGGAGCTGGCTCAAGCTTCACTGCTGCCATTAGCAGGGGCAATCTCCTGCCTGCCACTGCTCCAGCCAGAGTCACTCCAGAGAGGAGGGACAAAAAAAAAGGATGGAGAGAGAAAAAGAAGTGAGTTTCCCACAAAAACGGTTCAACAAAAATCAACAGTCCTCCAGAATCCTTTATTTTTCTATTTCCTTAAACAAAATGTTTGGATTTTTTGTAAAAGTTTAGAAAAGGATACTTTTTCTTTTCCTCAGGCTATTAGCATTGAAAGGCAAAACATGAAAAATCCCTTATCTGTCTGATTTTTCATCAGATTAAAATTTTGTTTGACAATGCTAAAATTTGCCATCATCTGAGTTTTGAGATGGGGTTTTCTGTTGATACCACTGATACAAATGCTGTTTCCCACCTAAATTCTTTTAAATGTTGTGTTGAAAAGAGGTTTAGTGGTTTTTTTTTTTTTTTTTTTTTTTAATGGATATCTTGCAATTCACTCTTGTAAGACATTGCATTGGGCTAATAATTTCCAGAGTCTGCCTGAATGCAGTGATGGTGACAGTGCTGTTCCTCTGTGCACAATAGTTCCTTCATTTGTGGGAGACATGCTTGGTAATTAAAAAAGCCTGTAAACAAAAGCTGAGGTGCAGCTTCTCAGCAGAGTGATGTGGAGTGACATTGCAGTAGATGATTAGTCTTCTTGGGAGCAAAATCAATGAAAGCAGCAGTTAGTCAGATGTCTTCTGACAGAATTTTTCCTGTGTGCAGGTGAAGTATTTTACAGTAGTCTTAGGAGCTGTTGTTATTTTCTACTGGCTCTAAAGTCAAAATTTTCAAAAATAACTGGAGGATTTAAGTGTGCTCCTATGGGTGAAACAGTTATAAGGGATTTAGACAAGTGGGAAAAATATAAAGGGGCAAAAATCTCATCATTTTCTCACTACAAACTCTCACTGAAACTTCGTAGGTTTCTTTTGTTCCTGATGACTCCTTCCTTCCCTCACATGCTGCTTATCTGGGTGAAGAATCATGGCTGGAATTTATAAATGCTTCTCTGTTGTGCAAAGGAGCTTTGATAGCATGAAATGAATAACAGGTAACGTAATAAGAAAAAGTATCTGGCTACAGCTTTGGAAATGTAAATTCTTTTATCAGTCCCCCTGCTAATTGGAATTTCTGTTTGTTGTTTCACATTTAGTGGATTTCATTATAGTTTCCTTGGTAATTAGATATTTTAACTATAAATGAAAAATACCAGACCAAAAAAAACCCAAAGCGAAACAACAAAACCCAACCCCAGACTATCAACAAAAAAACCCCTTCATTAAGATGCAGTCAAAGTTGTATATAGATATGACTTTAATTAAAATATTGTTAGAATGTACTGCTAAAGAAAACAAAGGAAACAAATGAGCCACAAAAAACTGAAACATGGAAAAAAGGACCCTATCCAGTCCTTCCCAGTCCCTGCAAAGGCCCTTGCCATCTGCACTGTGTTTGGGAGGAGTCCACATCCGAGTGAGAGCTTGAGCTGGGGGCCAGGCCCAGGAGGTATTTGCTTCTTCTGCTCCTCTCCTGGTGGTGCCTCTTTTGGATTGCCTTCCTTCCATTCTGTATTCAGCTCCAGCAGCAGCCAGCTCCCAGACTGAGGGGGGCTACCCTGCCTTGTTTGGATCCAAGAGAGAAGGTGTCAGAAGAGGATTTTTGCATCGTTTGTCATATGTCCATGTGGAAAAGTCTTCCCCAAAATGATGTTGTTCCAGGCAGGTGGAGAAAGGATTTTGTAGACCTGAGGAGTTTTTTAAATGGAAGATCTTGTGATTTTTTCATACTTTAGAGATTTTTTAAAATATGCATGATAGTAAAGGTACGATGAATTTTTTTTTTTTAATGCGTTCCTCTGTATAACTTCTTATGTGAAAAATAAGTATGATGCATTGTACTCCTGTGCCCACAGCACAGAGGTGTTCACAGACCTGCCCCTTACACTTTTGTTGATACTGCAGAGCTAAGAGCTATTGAAAATGTATTCTGGAGGGCAAATGAGCCTTTCTGCATTTGCAGCTTCATGTTTAGAGCTGGGCTCAGACATGGAGGAAGGAAAACTATTTCACAAAATGTTCATTCTTTCTGAGGCCAATTTCTGTCTTATTAGCCCAAGGAAAGGAAAGCCAAGGAGAAAGTATCATAGACAGATTTGGGTCCAAACTTTTCACCAAGGTTGACCTCTGCTCTGTAAGCGGGGCCTGCCAGACAGAGGCAGTAGTGTCTGAAAGATTCTGAGGTCTGGATGCCAGTATGTGAAAGCAGTTTGTCTTTAGACAGGTGGAAAAAACAAAAAAACCATCTTTCCATAATCCCTCATTTGCTTCTTTGTCCTGTGGAAACTCCCTCATTTATTAAGCTTTCAAACCAAGCTTTTTTTTTTTTTCCGTGAGATTAGATTGCTTTGTACTGAAAATATTAGATAAATATGAAATATACCAAAATCCAAGTGAATCAAAAGGAATGACATTTTCCTCCAGCTGAAGGTCAGCAAGAACACTGAGTGCATTGCCATGCTCCTAGAATTGCCTTAATTTCTAGTGTCTCTCTGCAACTCAACCTCCTCCCTTTTTTATCACCCTTTCTATTAGTTTAGTAATATGCTGTCATCCTGATTTTTCTTAATTTTGCTTGTGATATTACTTCTCCTTTTCCTCCTCCTATGGGAACAGATTTCTTCTGCCATATGCCCATTTAAACCTGATTGTAGTGCCTGAACATCTTGTGTGCTTAGCCACAGCATCCCTTGGGGTTCAATTGAGGCAGAGTATGTATGTGACCTTTAAAGCCATGTCAATGTGAGACTCTCTCAGCACATGGGTCTTTAAAGCCTGGATGTCTATGCTTTATACTAACAAATCTGACCAGCATGCCTTTTTATGAGGATATCATCATTTTGGGCAAATTCCAGGTTCCATATTTTAAATCAGCATGTAGAACATTTTTAAAATCTCAATTTCCCAAAGGTCAAGTTCCAGTAGATTAAAAATGAAAAAAATCAAAGCAGTTGTTATTTTACTTATTTATTCCAGCAAATTTGTATTAGCAACTACTTGAACATGACTAATTGGCAATTTGTAAAGTGGACCATTCTCAGTAGCAAAGTTTTAAATAAATCAATGCTGTAACTGTTTCCTTATTATGACAATTCTTAAAAAGTCTGACAAGGTTGTTATAGGAAACAGTGAAAAGTCCCTACATTTCTGGGGATAATAGATTTTGTATTTGTAGCCTAAGTAGTCTTTATTTTCACACTTTTTTTTGCATACACCAGAAGTAGGACTGTGCTGGGTAAACAGTGAGCTGCCCTAATAGTCCTGCCATAATAATGCTTTACTGTGCTGAAGTCTCATAAAATCTCTTTGGCTCAATGAAAGCTGTTTCACAAACATCCTTAGCTTGGATCTTGTGCCATGCCACAACATCGTTGCTGAGCTTTGCCTTCCCAGAGAGTCTCTGAAATTTCAGCACATAAATGGTCCAAATTTCAGTGCATTGCTAATGTAGAAGTTCTTAAATATAAAAACTCAGGTGTATCACCAATACACATAAACCAAATTATTATAGCACTTGCCTTAATAGGCAACAATATGTGGGGTCTTGGGGTATTTTATTATGCAGCTTACTGGAGAGACTGACAGAAAACAATGATTGATTTTTACTCTGAAGTAGGAAAAAATGTTAAATTTCAATTAAAATTGACAGTATGTTCTAGTAACACAAGCAAAGCATACATTGTACATGTATTGAAATTAACCCTACATTACATAAGTACGTAACACAGGAAATTTAGTACTAAAATGAAACATTTTAGGCTATGAAAATACATAATTATGACATCCATCCAAAGGATATTAACTTTTTGCTCAGTAGTGCTATATATCATGCAATTGGATTTTGACTGTTAAGCATTTTAATTCACCAATTAAAGTTAGGCATTTCAATGTTCATCTTCCAGCTTAGCTTGGTTAGTTGCTTTATAAAACATAGGTACATTACCATTTATGTTACTTTCTAGTCCTTCATTAAATGAGAATTCCTTATCTAAAAGCTCTCAGCTTTGAAATATTTCTAAATATAGAATTGGTCCAAAATCTAAGTTTTGTGGCGTCGAATGTTTTCTGCTGAAAATGTAGTAAAGGAGAAATTAATAGCATTTAAACAGAAAACAAAACCAGCAGCTGGAATTGGCAAATATTGTAAGCTGATTTCAGTCCTTTCCTTGTTTTAGTTCAATAGTGAGGATCTGTGAAGAGTAGTAGCCTTTGTGGTGCAGATTACCAACCAAATTAAATGCTAGGGGACTTGTCACTAATGTTCCTAAATCAGCAATCTTTTCTAATGACTTTCTGAATCTGATTATAGCATATTTCTGTCTGATGAAGAACTCTATTGATTTTCCTCTTTGGAAGCAATTTTTGTGGGGGATTCTTAAGCAGAGGAGCTTGACCAGTGAGTGAATCTTTTGGGAGGGGTAGGTTTTGTAGATTCATTATGTGTGACAACCAAGCTTATGTGTGGACTGTTTGCCCTGTTTAGCTACTGTTAAACTCAGAATTCCTGGAAACATCATCAAGTTGGAATAAAAGTACCACCTTCCCCTGCAGACACTATTATTTATTTTGGTTTCCTACAAAATTCTTTGAGCTTCATTTTTTTCTTATGCATATTCATTAATAATTAACAATATTTCTTATTGCCTTGAAAAAAAAAGGGCATCAAAGTTTGCGTTTTCACAGAGAACAACTAACAGGAAAGACAAACACCTCTTACTTTAAGAGAATACCCAGACACAAACTCACCAGAGTACAATTGCAGGTGATGTGTAGGTGTGTGTAGGGGTGAGGGGTGGGTGCCTCATATTATTTGTGCATCAGGGTTTCCACAGAGGGGACCCCCAGAGTGAGTGGCTCTTTTCCTTCTCAACTCAGGGGGATTCTGGGGCAAATGAAAAGTGCTTGTGAGTGGGCAAGGATCCCATCCATGCATTCAAGTGGTAGCACAACTGAGTGACTGCATCTGCATCAGAGAGGAGTACGTAGTTGATACTGGCTCACAGCTACACTTTGATTTTACTTGCTGTCTATATGATGAACTGCAGCCCAGATTTTTTTCTTCAGTGATATTATATTTTTATTTGATAGTAAATCAAAAGTATGCTGCCTTTTAATCAATATTATATTCTCTTACACATAATTTTCTGGTGTAAAGAAATGTTATCTAGAAGGTCAAGGGCCAGAGAGAAAGATAGTATCTTGTAGCTTGAATTAATGAAAAAAAAAAAAAAAAGCAAGTAGATTTTTAGAGAAGAGAGCAGTATGAGTCTGGCCTGAACTGGATCAGGCCCATATCCTTCTGAGGAAGAAATAAAGGGCTTGAACCTTCTCCCACTGAGAGCAATTACAAAACTGCAGTTTACTATAATAGCTGTGTGTGATAGGGCCATAATAAATTTAAGGTCTGAGATAATCAAGAAGGACTATGCAATATTCTGCTAATGCTTCTGAAAGATGCTCTAGTAAAATGGTAGGTAGGGAGAGCCATACACTGCACTGTTATCAGAGGACATAAATTTAAGCCACTTGATTGTTGCACTTGGCTGTAACTGATCCTATGAGCCTGGTTTTAATTTGACAGTGATTTAGGACAAAAAAGTTTCAAAAATAAAATTTATGGAATGATGACTGTGATTGCTGTAACTATGAGAGAGTGGGGAGGATGAGGGGAGAGGGAAGAAGTTTTGCAAAGGTGCCTGTTTGGTTTTCTGATTAGTGCATAAGAAGGTTCAAAGTCCATTTTAGACAAAGGTTCCCAGGTTGGTGTCCTGTTTTTGACAGAGGATGACAGGAGATGATGGTGGCTGGTACAGCAGCAGGGCACTCCCACAGTGTGCAGTCCCAGCCTCCAGCAATGCACAGCTGGGCATTTTCATCAATAATGGGCTCTTCAAGGAAAGGCTATTGTTACCCATTTAAATGTCTTCCTAAAACTCACCTGATTCAGAGCATTGCTTATTCAAAGGCATTCATCAGGCATTTGCAAGACGTAAGATTCACTGAATTTGAGTGAGCTAAGTTGCTTTATAACTTTAGCTTCAATAGGATTGAAATATTAGTTCTGATCCAAAGCACCACTGCAGCCATTACATATCTTTCTGCTGCCTTAGGTAGGATTTGGCTCACAACCCCTCTGCCCCCTATTATTATCAATTTAAAGTAACTGTGACAATGGCATTTGTTTTTCCTTTTCCTAAACTGGAAAACTTGTGAAGGTGTTGCTGTAGCCTCATCTCTATGGTTGATTGTCCCTAGTTATGCTTTAGCTAAAGTTTAGATTTTAGATTTCAGAAAAAAAACAAGTGGTTTTTTTTTTTTGTCTTTTGTTTTGAATCCTTTAAAATATTAGTAGTACTAGATTGTAGAATATTGTCAGTATATAGTATGAGAACAAAAATGTATACATAGCTTTTCTGCTATGGAAAACATATTAAGTACAATATAAATATATATGGCAGAGTTACCTACCAACAATAGGAGAGTTCTTTGAAAAGAAAACCTAGAAGTTATTTTAGCAGAGGCTATATTTTCTGCTAAACAAAATTTGTTCAGAATACACGTGTTCAAATGCCACTGAAGACTGTTAAATTTGAGTGAGAGGGTTGCATGAATTCTTATGAATTATTTTGGTATTATTTTTGAAAAAAAATCTTATAAAATATTTTTATGGTCTTTGTTTTCCTCTCTTACATTTTGCAGCTTTTGTATTTCAATTGGTATAATTTGTGAATGTGAAAATACATGTTGGATCTCTAGTGAATAGCTGATGGATAACAAAAAAAAAAAAAATAGAGTTTCTTATTTCAGATAAAGACATTGATGTCCTAAGTTAACACTGAGCTAATGTGCTTTAAATTTCAAAGGTGAAACACATATGAGGTTGTATGTGGAAACCTGCTGTGGGTGCAAGTAGTATAAACAGGTTTTAACCTATCGTGTTTCATACAGGCAACTTCTGTAAACACCTGGCTAATGGGCATACACTAATCCTGCTCTCCTAATAACAATTAGATTTTGCTTTGAAAGTGAAATGAAGCATATGAAGCCATGCATTATATGTCATAAGTATATACATATCAATTTGCATGCACATCAGTTTTTGAATGGTCATTTCTCATTAAATTTTCTGAAAAGATTTGGTTGATTCATACACATATTTAGCATATGCATTTGTCTGAATCAGGATTTTATCTGCAGACTGAGAGTCTCCAGAGCTTAAGGGAAATACTGACAGCTGAATGTCTAAACCTGTTTCTGGTTAAATGTTATCCTTGGTTGTCTTCAGGAGCACAGACTTTGCAGCCAATATTTTTTCTACAATTTTCCTAGTTTGTGCATCATGTTTTCCTTATCCTTCCCTAGACACAGCAAAAATGGGCTCAGTTTTATAAACACAGTAGTCAGCAATTCCTAGAAATGTGAATATTTGTTTTAAAAAGGAAAATATTGCAAGTGAATTATTAAAATTTCAGAAGTTTCTAATTTTCTATTAATAACTGGAAAATTGAGGTTTTTCCATTGTCTGTGGTGTTATAACTGAGCACAGCTAGAATGTTATTTCTTTGGCGTATTGCTTTGGACCTTTGGGGTATGATATAAGGCACAGAGCATTCAGAGCACTGCAGCAGCTTTCTGCTTACTGAATAACCAGGGGAAATAGCTGTAGGATGGAGTCAAGGGGAATGATGGTCAGCAATAATTCTGACTACACAGTTTTTCACTGGCAAATGTCAGATTGCTGTAACCCCAGGATGCCTTGACTGTGATGAGTTTTTGGTCACCTACCCCAGACTGTACCCCAGACTAACCAACAGCTCAGTGCTTAGAGGTGGGAAAGAAATGTAGTTCTCTGAAGTGACCCCTGAGCCTTTTTGTTATGGGCCTCTCACTTCCCCGAATGGAAATTTTTCTTTAGGAATCAGGGACAAAAATAGGGACTTTAGATAATGAAGAACTCCACAGTAGGTGGAAGATGATGACTGGGATTCCCTTTTCAGTTAATATCTTCCTCAAAATAAAGTTATTCCAACAAGAGAGATGGATAGTGCTTATCCCAGAATAACCCTGTACTAGCAATTCAGACATTCAAAGGATGGTAGAAGATTAAGATTTAATATCCTGCCTGTATCTGACTTCTAGATGCTTCAAATAGAGTTTTACCTGTGGTGAACTGCCTTTTTCTTTTGTTTTGTATGAAATATATTCAAAGTGGTGCTCAGAAATACAGAGCCTGTGTTGCTTTGTGCCTGTTTTTTTGTGTCAGCCCTGTGAGGCCCAGGTGTCTGTACAACACAGCTGCTCTTGTAGATGCCCAGATGGCCAGACCTTGTTTCCCTGATTTCCCCAGACATAACAATAAGAAGAGAAGAAAACTGCCAATAGTACAATTAAACAAAGAAATACCTGCCCTGCCACCTTTGTATCTTGTATTATCTCCTGCATTACTGGGTGGTTTGCCCTGTGATACCATTGGAGGTGTGTGGATCCCTAGCCACTGCAGGGTGGCCAGCACCACTCCTGCTGGAGGATCACTTTGTAGCAGATGTGCTTGACAGAGATGTGCTTGGCCATCTCTGTCTCTTGAGGCTGTTGCCTGTCTGAGATCTGAAATAGGGCAGATTTGGACCTGCCCACCATCCTCTTCAGTGGAGATAAAATCTCTGCTTCCCACAGCAGGTTTTTTTAGCCTTAGTTCAGGCACGTGACCTCCCTATGCACTGTTTGGAAGATGCTGAAGCCCCAAACCTCTCTTTATAGAGATCAGGACATAAAGATGGCCTATTTCCACTTCTTAGCATCCTCTGTCAGCCTGAGATGTTGCCTTTGGTAAATCAGGGTATGTAACTCTGAACAGCTTTCCAGGTGTTTCTTTTGTCTTGGGAAAACTGGCCTATTCCAATTTTTAGGAACCATCTATGAGGAAAGATGGTGACAGGTGCTGATAGAACCCTGTAAAGCCAACCAAAGCACAGGTGGTGGGACCTTCTGCTTCTGTCTCCCTCTAGGCATTGCTCAACTCCCACAGAGTCTGTAGGCATTAGTTTCAGCCCTGCATCCACATGAGTGAGCAGTGGGGCACTCTTCACCTCTCTGACATGTTGAGTGTGTGTTTTGTGGACTACACTGTTCTATGTAAGGCTGTTTTGTATGTCAGGCTCCAAGAGTGCAGGCCTGCATAGTACCTGCACTATTGGTGCAAAGCTGGGCTGTGCTTGGCTTGCCTTTTGCTGAGAGGAGGGTGTTTTTGAGTACCACCTTCATTCAAGGGAAGGTTTGGGGTTTTCTTTCTTCTGTACATTTGCCATCTTAGCTGTAAATGACAGCACTGAGGAGTGAAAGCCTCTAAATGACAGAGCAGCCAAATCAAACTCTCATGCTAGAGAGACAAACATCAGTTTGTCTCCAACTGCAGAATGGGGACACTAATACCACAGGAACATCAGTTCCTGCCCTCAATAAAAGAGCTGTTGAAAAGACCTTTGAAAGTATTTCTCTGCACTACTTTTAACAAATCTGGTTAGTGGAGGCAGAGTTTACCCCTGTGTGTTTTCCCAAATTGCAGTGCACCAAGTTGTGATCTGTTGGCAGAATCTCTCTGTGAACTCTGTGCCTGTCCAGCAACCCCTGAGAGCAGTGAACGTGAACATCAGTGAAGCAGTCCTGGCTTACTGCTGCTGGGGGTCTGTCCTGCAGCCGTAGCTTTTTACCCTGTGGGTAGTGGGGGCAAAGCAATTCCACAAGGGAAGAATCACAACTGGATCCCAGCTTTTGTGTTCGGGGGGGAGGGGGATGTTTGCATTTCATTAGCGTTAAGTTTGCTATTTCCAAGGATTGGGAAGAAACATCCCTTCCCTCTTCTCTAGAACAGAGTGATGTTTACTCTCTCATTTTGAAATTTTCGCATCTTGTGTAACAGCTGTGCTAGGGCAGGACTCGCTCTCTGCTGAACTGCTGCTTTTTTCCTTTGGCCTTTGTTAAAATTTCTGATAAATAACAGACTGTCTACAGCTGTTCAAATGATGTTGCTGTTTCTAAGTGTCACTTCGGTGTTCATTCCCACCAACGTAGGCTTTGCTTTAGAAGGTAAATAAGGGAGAAATGGGGCTTGCTGTTGAATAAAATTGAACATGTGGGCAGTGGGAAAAGAATCTGAAATGTGAATTGCCCAAGCCTACAGAAGCCATCCACCTCCAGCTGTGATGGAGACACTGTAACATCTTGGCAACATTGCTGTGTGCAATTTTCTTTAAATAACTAGTGGGTTTTTTGTTTGCTGCAGTTGGTGCAATTTCTTCACATTTTCTCATTTGAAGGTAATCTGCTTCTAAGAAGTGATTAGTGTGATTTGTGCATGGAAGGCTTCACTGGGCTTTGAATTTTTGCAGTGGCATTAGCTATGCCAGTGCTACTGGGCTCACCACTGTAATAAATAAAGAGAAGATACTATGTGTGACTTAATAGTATACTAATCTATTGTTGTAAAGATAACTTGTATAATTTATATTAATCCATGATTTAATTTATCTGGAAGCTTGCTCTAAGAATTTTATAAAATCACAGTTCTTGAATAAAAGGATCCTATGAACAAGGATTTTACTTGTTATATGCTGTATCTCTCCTTTACACAGAAGTTGTTCTGTTCATATTTTGTTCTTAACCCTTATGTACAGATCTCTCTAAGAAACTGAAGGGCAAAATTTGATCTGGATTTGAAAAACATAACAATTTTGAAGAAAAAATATGAGTTCTATCTGTGTTTGAGATTAGAAATTTAATTTCTATAATAATATTTAGGTGAGGTAAATATTCAGATGAGTTTGATTTATTTCTGATTGCAAATATCTTATAAAGACAAAAATACATAATTTATAATTCCAAAGAGGGAGGAAAGGGAATGAACTCAAGTAACTCAACTCTGTCCTTTCCACAGCTGAGGACACAAAGCAATAATTGTTGCTTAGCTAAATTATCACACAAAAGAACAGCAAGTCATTCATTTCCACATGAAAAAGCATAAAAATAGGGTTTCTGTAAGACTGATTGGAAGGTTTAATATGAGAATGTCAGTGTGAAGGTTTTCTTTTAAAGGTATTAGGTCTGCTTGGGCTGGAATTGGTCTTGCTTTTGCTCAAGCATAGCTAGAGTAAACCTGCGGCAGTTGAATAAATGAAGAGCCAGTGCCATTGTTTAAAAAAATTTTTGTTTAAACAATTTCAGAGTCCAGAACCTCAGCTCCTCTAGTTTTTCAAAAACTTTCTCAAGATTTTTATCACTGTAACCATTATATAAGCCAAATATATAAGCCAAATGTGTTTGTTCCAGTATAGTACCAGCACTTACTGAGAGACAGTAGATCCAGTGGTCCTGTAATTTGCTCAGTAAATCTTTAAATACAGGATGCTGGCTTACAGCAGTGCTGCAAGAGAGATAGATATAATTCAGTTGTTAGACATCAAATTCTGGTGCTTTTGGAAAGAAGCTGGGTTTGTCAGTTATGGGGAGTTCTCCAAAAGGAATTTGAGAATTTTGTGAGCATGTGCTTCAGGTTTGCTCAACATTTTGAGGCAAGTGTAAATCACTTCTAAGTAAGCTGTGACGAATGATATGTTCCTAATTACAAGCTGCTAGCCAATCTTTACACTATTTTTGCCTTAGTACTACTTAAATTTCTACAGTATATTTTATAGACAAGAAAGTGTGACTAAGTACCTGCAACATCAGTAGACTCATGTAGGAATAACAGTGAGAAGAAGCAAAACTAACTCCTCTGGTTGAACATGTTAAATATTTCTTGGATTAGAAGGGAGAAATTTGGAATCTCAGCCCAAATCTGGGTGATCAGCCACTTCAGGCACTTTCCACCAGCTTGGCAGAGAGGCCAGGGACTCTTAATAGAGGTAGAGTGTGAATTACACTCTGGTTTCCTGAGATAGCTCCATTTCTTGAGGTCTATGGGCAAAATTGTGACTAATGAGAAATGCGTGTCCCGCTGGAGCACAGCTGCTGGTGCTCACTGGATGAATGAAGACCTGCAGGCCATTTTTCAGTTGCAAGTATTTTAATGGTGTCAAACACTGGATTTTAAATCAGCTTTTCAAACAGCATCAAAAACACACATGCAAATTGCTGATCTTGGTTGATCTTGGGACCCATTTTCCTGTGACAGCTGGGGCCATCTTAGAAGAAAGCAAAAATAACAATGCGATAAAAACGTTTCTCTAGACCTCTGTAGTTGGTGAGAGAGGATGTTCAGTTTACCCCAGATAGTGGCCATAATGCACAAACAGCAGGGCTCGTGTGTGCTATTTTCTGATGTGTGGTTCAGGAGGCTGACCACCAGCTGCTGCTCATGGGGTGGGACAGCCACACTCTGAGCGTTGGGCAGATACACATCTAGGCTCTACCGCTGGGAGCCAAAAATGTGTGGCTGCAGCCACTCATGAACCTATCTCTGATGCTGCTCTTGCTCGTCTCTGACAGTTGTACTGAGGCCCTACATCTGCAACGAACAGGATTTTTGGTTCAATATTTAAATGTCTTTGAAATGGGGCTATCATGTGAAAGAGGAACTAGGGTTCTTCACTCTGTTCATTCGAAAGGGTACTTGGAGAATTGGAAGATTTTCTATGTTTACAGGGTCACTTGCTTTAGTATAGATACATCATATTTGTACCATAGAGTCACTTTATTAGCTGACACATCAACCCTGTTCAGTCTCAATAACTTGTAGCTGTTTTGAAAGCAGAAATGAAGCCAGGAATACCAGCAGTGGTAGGAATCAGACAGGGCTTTGCTGTGTCAAAGCTGGTGTTGTCTGGCATTTCACCATGAACTGGCTGGTGAGAATTTTAAGTGTGGAGATATTAGTCAGCATCACGGTTATGGTATGCTGGATTTTCACTGCCATGTTTTTTCCATGAAAGGTGGCTTTTCTGTACCTACAACTGGAAAGCATTCATTCCTCATGTGTACCATGTGGCTACAAATATTGTATTTGGAGACTGTGTTTTTAACAAATAATTACCTTTTCATAATAGGTACAATGGATAGAGAAGATCTGCTTGGGCAGGCAGTCCTTTGCTTCTACACAGAGGTATTCTACCTTTTGCAACTGAATCATAATATTTACTTGTGTGTTCAAGTGAAATGTCCAATGCAGGATTTCTAAATCCAGAATTAAAATTCAGGGGGTCCTGATTATCGTTCCTTTTTCACTTGAATTGTTTTTTACACCATTTCCTAAAAATTCTGTTAAAAAAAATAAGGAAACAAAACCCAACCAGCCCCCAACCTTTTACTGCACTGATATTTGTGGAAGAAAAGCTGCAAAAACACTTTATGCAGAGCATATGAAAGGGAAATGGTTTTAATTTTTAACCATAATATTTTACTTTCCTGAAATTTGTATTCTCTCTTGGAGGTTCTGTAGAAGGAAAGAGAATCTGTAACCCCTATGCTAGCATTATGTGGAATATCTTCTACATTTTCTATAATTACAAATATCTTTGATACATTGAGGAAAGAATTTATTGAAACAACATGTTCAGTCAAATTATGAATATTTTGGCTTGTGCCTTATCCCAATTCTGTTTTATTTGCCTATTTTTTTTCAGGCACATAACATTCCTATTGACTTCATATGTCATTATATTCTCTGCTTCCCACAGTAGAATAGGCTTTCCTTACCTCTTTTCATTACAGCAGTAAGCAAAACGTCCTAAAAATGTTCGTGTGTGTGTGTGTGTGTGTGTGTGCGTGCCTGTGTGGCGTCCGGTGTTTACAGTTGTAGTGGACATTTCACTCCCAGCCTTTTCCATCCTCGATGCTTTATGTGGTCAGCTGTGGCTCTGCAAACCTGGCCAGCGCCCTGTGGGAAGGCATGAATAGCCCTTGTTGTGCAGCACACCTGTGTTCTGTGCACAGCTGTTTGGTTCACAACAGGGCTGCTGTTAGCAGTTATGAAACGTTTTCACACCACCCACCCACTATCCACTGGCTTATAACATTTGTTGGCACTTCTGTCCAGCTTGAACTTTTTTTTTTTTTTTTTTTTTTTTTTTTTTTTTTTTTTTTTTAAAAGAACAAA
>VZRH01008197.1:2690091-2704648 GCA_013397555.1 Urocynchramus pylzowi
TTTTTTTTTTTTTTTTTAATTTAAAGGACACCAGGATGCTTTATGCACAGGAATAACAAGCCAAATTGGCACGGCACCTTATTAAAAATATTCCCTCTCTCCTATGTCAAAGATTGCTCTTTTTTCTGCCTGTGGTAAATCTCCAACTATAAGAAAAAATGTTGCTATTTATTTTGCTATTTTTACATAGTTTGCTATTTTAATTTTTTTTTCCTAGTTATCAGATAGTTTTGTGCTGGACAGAATTTAAGGAAGCTGGAACATTACTTTGTTTTTTTTCTGCATATTATTGGAGATGCAGAGCCACCCATCTTGTATATTTTTTCTGTATGTTACAATAGGAAGCTGAGACACTGAGCAATAAAAGTCTGCCAATGTAGCCCTTTTTAAACCCCCAGAACTGATTGGATGGATAACTTTAACTTTTCTGAGAGGATGAAGGCTAAAAGCTTACTTTCCTGGTACTCAAGTCTTCAAAATGGAAAAGTGAACTAAAAGAAAAGAACTAAATACAAAATGAGGTGGCTAAGTGAAGCAGGTGCTCCATATGGAGGCGAAGAAAGACAAATTAATGTACAAACTGCTTCACTTCTATAGGAGAATGCTATTTAAATACATAGACTGGGAAGACAGCTGAACTCTTCTGTGCAGTTTTATCAGCTGTGTTTTGTATCTCTCCATGACACAGTATGTGGCTCTTTTCTGAAAGCAGGACAATGTGTTTTGACAGCCCTTGGCAGTGAGAGCAACAGTGAGAAAAGCAAACCAAAGTGATTCAAATTGACACGAGTTGGCTGTTGCGAAGCTGGTCCATCCAAATTATTTCCCATTAATAGAGAGCCTCAGATATTTTAAGATGCAACATAGCCAACTGGGTTAGAAGCACTGTGCTAATCCTGCCCTCCATGCTGCTACCTATGGAGAACTCCACTTTCCTTTGGTAAGGAATTCTATAGGGGCATTTAGCTCTAGACCTGTTTGACAAGGTAAACAGGTCTTATATTGAGCTCTGTGTAGGGTCTGCAGGGAAAACAGCATCAAGCAGAAGGGCAAATCTCAATTAAAATTGCTTTGGGTAACCTTGACCATTTTTGTCAGTGATGGCTTGCATGGGAATTTGTTGTTTTCCTAGGTTACACATGGGTGTCTGTTTATTTTGCCATAACTGCTGATGGTTTTTATTTTTTAAACACTTTAATTGATCAGAAGGAAAAATATTGATAATTTCCTATGCCTTATATGTTTTCTAAACACTTTCTAATTCAAAAGAGGTAACAGTCTTAGAATCAAGGATTTTCTGCTCAAGCTAGAGCAATTTCCATGAGGTTCAGTCCTGCTGACTTTATTCAAATATGACTGGTTTGAGGAATTCAAAGAGGTCTAGAAAAGAAAACAGTTTAAAGGGCATCAAAGCTGAATAATCTGGCTTTTGTCTTTCTTGTCCACTTTTGGCCTTGCAGGACAAACTTTTTCCTTTCATATTCCTTTGCTAATGGTAAGAACATGTGGGTTGTTTTTTTTTTTTTTTTTTTGAGATGTGCAATCCTATGACCCATCTCTTTGCTTTGTGTGCCATAAAGTTACTTTCCTGCACATTCTGACTTCCTAAGAATAGTCCTTTTACTTAAGATCCTTTCATTTTGCTTCTCTTCTGAAGAGGCACTCACGTTCCCCCACCTTGTTACCAAACAAACCTTAATTTAGATAATTCAAAATATCTGTTGTTTTCTTCTTATTCCCACACCTGCCCACATTCTACTTATTATATCCAGTGCCTTCCCACTCTCATTTCCAGCTGGAAGACCTCCTCTTGCCATTGTAGTAAAACTCCCTTATGAGTTATGAGGAGGAAATTAACCTTCCACCAGTACTTCAGAACCTCATGATCCATAATAGATTTTATCTACACTGTGCCCTATGAAGAAGAAATTGTTGCAGATGCCAGAAATTAAGTGATTTGCCCAAGGTCATCAAGAAAGTTAATGGATAAATTAAGAGCAAATCTCGTGGATCCTAATTTGGGCTGTGGAAGCTGTAATAGCAATGGTGAGGAGGGTAGAAAGTCCAGGCAGATGATTTGCACTTCTTACTTACGGCCAAATATGACACAAATAGAGGCAACCCCCATTCCCCATGAGGAGAGGCGGGAGAGTGGGACATAATTCAAGCTATTTAGATTCTGCTATTTAGCATTTGCCGATCACTAATGTGATATTTGCAAAGTATAATATTTTCTAACAGCTGTAAGAACAAGAGAGCCTAAAATTTCTCCCTATACATAATATCCATGAAATTGCATTGAATATTGTAATGATGTGTTATGCTGCCATTAGCTCCCCGTGAATACCTAATTTGGAAGGTTAATGAAATTGACAAATGTGTGTACTGTATGTGCATTGTCAGTACTAGTTAATGGCAACTCTCACATTTTTATTTGGAAAATTATATAAAACTGAAAGTGACAATTACTGTAACTTCATCTTTTTTGGAATCTAGCAGAGTGTGCAGTTTATTTAAATAGGGTTGTATGTGTTTTAAATTTGTATACCATCATATGAAGTCCTTTGCTCATCATGTGATTATATACTTAATTTTTGCATGAATGAATGCTTGTATTGTGGTCTTTTACAGCATATTGGGCCAATTTTTTTGCTTTTTTTGTGTGTATTCCACACTAAAATACCCTAAGTCCTTGTCTTCCTGTTGGCTCAACAGTGCTTGATTACAAAACTCGTGCCAGTTAATTCAAAGAGGCATCACACATTCAAAATGAATTTCCCCAGGCAAGGAAAGTATGCTCGAGCACAAAGAAAGAGTACACTCTTATATTTTCTGAACATGGTCACTTGCAGCTGCTGCTGCTTCCATATATGAATTTGATGAGATCCTTGAAGTTTGGCCCCTAATTATTTCTGTGGCTTTAGAGAGTGCTTCTTTAGGTCAAGGTCACATTTTTAGGTGTATAGAGTCCAATTTGATTTCTTCTTTTGGTTTAAAGCTGTTCAATTAGACAGTTTCAAATAGTGAATGATCTCTTATGGTCCTGGAGATCTCAGTTTCATCTCCTGGAAAGTGAGAAGAGACACTATGGTAATCCTCTGTGATGCACCTCAGAATGGGTAATGTTGCCACATGCGAGCCTTGCAGGCTAGGAAAGAGTGTATGGATGGAGTGATAGCTGCACAACCCACTTCCCCTGTTACTTAATTTTTGGGCATCTATTCAACTCCTTGTGGAGTTTCTTCTGAGGAAGCAGGTGTCGCAGAGGAGGGTGGCTGCCCTGAGGAGACCATGTGTGTCACTTCCAAGAACAAAGCAGTCTTTTAAACCCAGCGCTATATTGAGCCTGTGAGTCATGAATCTTCAGATCAATAACCAAAATGTTTTTAAATGTGGGGGCAGCCCCAAACAGAGTGACTCAGCGCTGGAGTTCCACGTTCAGCCTGCCTTGGGGCAGGCCCTGGTTTCAGGTCACTGGAGCGGGGCCAGGTGATGTGCTGGGGCTGAGGTGCTGATGTGGGCACAGCTGAGCGGGCTTTGCTTTTCGATGCTCAGTACACCTGCTCGGGGTCAGCTCCAGGCAGGAGCTGTGCTCTTGGCTGTCCGAGGGCCAGCAGCCCATCTGGCTTTCTGGCAGTTTTTATAAGGTGACTTGGAGTTGCTGAGGCTTAAGACATTCTTAGGCTTAGATTCTGGTGTGGCTTTCCCCCCCTTTTTTCATGTTGTATTAATAAATATATGGCAGATCTGCTGGAAGAATACATCTATTCAAATCCTCCATTGCAGATGCTGCAGATTCCTCTAGCCTAAAACTCTGAAGAACTATTAAATGCTTGTCCTTCTCACACTTGACAACAAGGACTCTTTCTGCTTTTGCTCCAGGCCTGGTGGCCATGTCACATCAGGCTCATGGTAACATTCAGGGAGAAGCTGGAGTGCATTAATCATCCCACAGACCTCTACCCCAAAAGCACAGATCATGCTTTAATGTTAGCATCAGCTGTGATTGTCTATCTATATGCTGATTTGAAGTAAGAAATTTGGAGCCTGGAAAAGCTTCACACTGAGATTTGTCTTGATAAGTGGGAGTGTTTTGCTCCTCTGTGGATTAATATAGCTCAGTAAAGGATAAGAGATATTTGCACCTGGCCTATTGAAGGGAGATTTGCATTTGAAAATGTTAGGCCAGTAAATAATCCAGGGAGATGACATTGAAGCCAACACCTGAATGAAGGAGGGGAGATGAATTTGAATGAACCTTTGTGCAAAACTCCAAGAAGGAATACAAAGTTATAAGTTAGCCTTCTTCCTTGGCTGCAAGTTCCCTTCTGTGAATATATATATTTGTGATGAAGGGTGTACACCAGCTCTGAGACACTGTCCCTGTGGGTCAGATGTGGTTTAGATCTTGTTTGGCAGTTAGATACAAAGTGAGACAAGAAGGAAAGAGATGATGTTGGGCCTCTTGGACTTGATTTTAGAGAAAGTTTTCTTCCCATTTTGCTAGCCATACATTAAAAATCTCTGCAACTCTGTTGCTTATTTTGGATTTTATAAATAAGTACTTGTCCTTGCTTTTGACTTGGCTTGCAGAGAGGATGATTTCTAATGTTGGCTAGCATAAAAGCCCTATTCTGAAGACTGGTATATGTAGGCACGGTGTAGCAACATCAAAGCCCTCATGATCTCCCATATCAACAGATATTGATATGTGGGACAGAAAGGCAGCTGTTAAAGTAGGAAAACTATACTAATGTAAAATATTTATATTACATTTACAAATCAGCACAAGGCAGGGGGGTCTTGTGTACACACAGGGGGACAAAAAGTACATTGAACCTCAAGTTTTGTGTTCCTTTCCAGGGCTTTGGGGGAGCCCAGAAAAGGCAGTTGACCTGCTCTAGCTTTCCTTGAAGAGCTCTGGCTCTTGTATATGGAAAGATATTTGGTAGTTCCTGCAAGCTGGAGCATATTTGATAGGCATATGCATTCTTCTGTTCTTTTCTGACCAATATGCTTCTGTGCTATGTGTGTGCAAGAGGGAGATAGATAGAATTTCTGCTGACGGATCAGATTTCCTTCAAAGTCAGGAACTAAAGTTATGTACTCTTAACTCATGAAATTGAAGGAACTTGGAGAAAGAAAGTAATAATGAGGAAATGTTTCAAATGAAATGATTTTTTCTCAAGAAATGTAAGAGGGCCACCAATTTTTTTCAGCTTTTTGACATTTCAAGCACAAGTGGAAGAAGATTAATGGTGAGTAACACTGAGAGATGATGATGCAAGGACACCATAGGGACTGGGCCCAGAAGCGGCAGGGGACTCCCTAGGCTGGGAATGAAGGAGTTTTACCATCTAGGGCTTGTCCTATCACCTCCAGCAGTGATTCCTTCTAGGAAGCTTATTCCCACCCTAAGGGTAGCAGGTGTGGGGCCCTGATTCCTCAAAGCACACTGACTTTGTCAACAGTTGAGATGCCACCAAGAGAAAGGAAACCTCTCTAGAAGAATGATCGCTTTCATTAAACAGAAAAAAATTCTGTTGGAAATTTGGCTACAAGCAGAGAGTGTTCACACAGGTCAGTAGGAAAAAATGAAAGTGAGTAACATAGGAGAAAATTCTCTTAATACCTGTGGGACATAACAGAGGTCACATCTACCAAACAGCTCTGGATAATTATTGATTCACTATGATGCATTTCAACATTCAGTGAAAAAACTCACACTGCCCTCAAAAGATGCCAAGCTGAATACAGTGAAGGATAAAATAATCCCCTGGTCATTTAGCCAGTAAAATTTTGAGAATTAAGGTTTAATTTGCTTTCTAACAAAAACCATCAGGTATAACACACAGAGTCATTTATTTTCTAATAAGACCCAGCAGATATAACACACAGAGAACCATGTTGTAACTCCCCTTTCCTCAGCTTGAGACACACCATTAGTGAATGTGTGATACTTGAGGTGTAAGAAATGATACTACACTAGAAGGGGCAAAAATTAGAGTTCACAGCCCTGGGAAGGGCAATTATTCTGTTGCTTCTTGAATGTATTTATTTCAGCATATTTTCCTAAAATGACTGTACTATTAAAAAAAAAGAGACAGGATGCCATTTCTCTGAGTGTGGTTAGCACAAACCATAGCACTGCCTATGCAGCTGTGTCCCAAGCTAGAAGGAAACAATGCTTTGGCACTGAAGAGCAAAGAGTCTTGATTAAAAAACTTATGGTTTAACCCCTGGCTTGATAACCTTTGGTTTTAAATGTAAGGGGGAAATACCTTACCATTATAGTTTTATTGAATCAAGCAGATACAGACAAAAGACCAATGTTTTTGATGTGAATTTGTATTGTGGTACCTTCTAACTGGGAGGTAAAAATTGAAATATTGCTTCTATCTGAGGTTGGGTCCAGAAATCCTACTAAATCCAACCTATCCAGATTTCTCTGCTAATCTTATGCTTTTGCATCTGATGAACTCCAACTCAGGATATTTAGCTTTGTTCAGACACTGACAGTATGGAAGTTTTTGTGGCTTTCATGGTTCTTCTGATATTTTATCTATTTTTTGATTAAATGTATGTTACTCATAATAACCAGCTTTCAAAATGTCCCTCTATTTCTTCCATGAGTAGGTTTGTCGTAGTCGAGCTGGAATTTCTGCCAGGTGGAAGTACTCTATCCATTGTCTACTCCAAAATGGTTTAGACTGTGTGGAATTAACTTTCCATTACCACAATCCAGGGTTAGCAGTGTCTCACAATCCCCTTTTCTTCCTTGTTACCCTGGTAGAAAATCATCTTTCTGGATCATACATGAGGAATTCAGGTGTCACAGAGGTCAGAACAGAATTACCAAAGAGATAGAGGAGGCTGACAGCACTCCCTGATGTGGTTCAAGTCCTTGCCATAGTGTTGGATGTCACATCCTGTCTGAGCTGGTGTCCATTGTATAAAAGCTGGAAATAACTAACTGTGCTTATCCCAATCTCTTTCTTTCCTATGTGGGCTCTGTGGGTTTAGCTCCCTATGCTAGCTGAACTTTGCTGAACTAATTTGTTATTGTTTTCAGGACAATGATTGCTGTCTGAACAGGTTGGCCCTGTAGGGAGAGGTTTCAAGAGGAAGCTGCCTGGGATACAGGCAGCATGTGGAATACAGGGCCTGAAGGATGCTCAGCACACAGCATTATAGGATTCTGCTTTCTGACTTTGGTGTGTCTGCCTGGGTGAATGAGGCTTACCTGTGGGAGTTGTAAGTATGTTGCTAAGTTTATTTTTGGTGTTTCTTTTAAAAATCTTCTGTGCCTGTTGCCAAACATAAGATGTTTGTTTTCAGACTCTTAACTTCTCAGGTAAAGCTGTCATGTTTATTCTGACTCACTACATCAACACATAAACATGAGACTTTTGTTTACGTTTATTGCTCTTTGTGTATCTTTATATAGCCTGGAATATTTTTTTAAGGTTTTATTAATTTCCAATGTATGAAAGAATGAGGGAAAAAAGTGTCACTATATAACCTAATCTCAGAAGTTGTGTTTGAACTATGTGTTGGCTGTGACACAGTAGGATACAGCTAAACCTGAGGCAAGTTTGGGTTTGCATTTTCTGGTATAACTAACAGCCTAGCTTTGACCATCACTTGACATTAAAAATAATTTTCCACTTTTCAACATGAAAGCCGTGAGTAATCCCTGAAATGAGTGTTGCCTGTGTAGTGCATTTGAGGAATGGTTTGGGGCAGGTTAACTTGCATTCACAGGTTCTATAATCTATCATCCACTTTGCAGTTCTTTAATGTACTAACATTTTCTCAGGCTGCAGACAGTGGCTCTCTGCTCAGATTAACCACAAGCTCATTCTGCTTCACCACAGTTTGACCTCTCTGAGCAGCACATTAATGTGTTTGCAGACTGTGTATATATATTTGGCTATAGACATATCAAGACATGCACAGCACAAAAATTATTTTTATTTTAAAATGTGTTTGGTTTTGACTGTGATCTGGCTGGTCATTTATTGCTGGTAAATGATTTTTGTGGTGTCAGATAGTCAGTTGTGGAGTGCTGTTAAATATTGGCCCATTGTTTTCAAAAAACCAAAGATTATTTATGGAGGGTGTTACAGAATCAGGTCAGAAAAGACCTTGCCAGGTCATCTAGTCCTGCTGTGTTGCCTTAAGGTGGGTAGTCTGAAGCAGTTTGTCCTCCCAAGGTCTGCTCCAGCTCCCTCCTGGTATCTTGTCCTGCTCCCTGCTGTCTGACTGTGGGTGCTCAGCTTGCTGTGACTCACATCTTATTGGAATGGACCTTTGTTTATTTCACAAAGGTCAGCTGCAGGCTTGTGGAAACCAGATGAACCCTCCTGCTCCATCTCCTTGACTAGGGATGTAGAGAGAGGCAGAGCAGGCAGCTGAAGGTCAGGACTGAGCTAGGACAGCTGAAGCTCTTTGCTGTGGCACCTGCATCCACATCCTTGGCCGGGGGTTGTAACTGCTGAGTTTGGGCACCTGCTTCTCATCTGCACCAGGTCCTTCACACTGACCTCAGCAGAGGCTGTTCTGAAGTGAGGAGCAAGCTGATCCTGCCATCCATTAAATTAGTACCTGCAAGTAGCCCTTATGACTGGGTAAATGACCAGATGTTTGAGGGAGACTGTAATATGCACAGGAATGCATGCTCTCACCCGAGGTGCCAGCCACTCGGAGTCTTTGCCATGCACTGCAGGGCTGGCATCTCCAGAGGATGATGGGATCTCTCACCAGATCAGTGCTGGTGAGGGATGTGGTTACTTCCAAATGCTCTTGCAGTTCTCTCCATCCTTAGTAACCTCTCCATATTGAAACATATGGGTCTGTTGTTGGCAGCCCTCTCTCCCAGTGAATGATGAGCAGGAGGAAAACCTGGATGTCCATCTTGGCAGCCTGTCACAGTGCCAGGCAGGCTGCATTCAGTTGCTGTGCCCTATGGTGCCCAGCCCCACCAGGGTCTGTCACCCTATGCTGGGGTGTGGGGGGTTGGGCTGAGGCTAAGGCCAGGCTTAAAGATACACCCCTTAGACACGACCTTCCTATCCAACCTGGTTTTAGTTTTCATTGCTGTAGTTTCAAAGGAGCTTGTCCAAATGGTCAAAGAGCACTCCCAGGTGCTCCTTCAGGGGTTTCAGATGGTTTATTTTTGAAGAGCACTTTCTCACTCACTTTGACATGAGACATGCAAAGGTAATGTGCTCCTCTTCCTTTCTGTCTTTTTTTTCCCCAGCATGTAGGAACTTGTTATTGGTTTCACTATGCAGATGAAAAACTATATCTTGAGCAACCTCTATAAATGTCACAGGGATGGTTTTTTTTGAGTGTTTACTGAGAACATATTATGTTTTAGTGTCTCTATCATAAATACCTTTTTGTTAATCTTTCACCCTCACTAAATCTATTACAAGCTTTAATCAACCTTTCTAAGCAGTAATAAAATGTTATCAGCAGTTGGCAAAGATTATAAGTGACAGACCCTAATGTTTTCTAATGATTGTCATTATTTAGAAGGTTGTTTGTAGTTTTACAGAAAAATAATTAGATCTATCACATACATTTGAAGAGAGGGGAGTGTAACTCCTTGGATAGTTTAGTCTCAAGAAGTGTAATTTGTAAATAATTACTTAAAAAGAAATAAACCAACAAGCTAGAGCTGAATGAAAATTCAAGATCTATTTAGGCAAATGCAGGCAGAAGAGAGCATGCTTTATGCTTAAAAGGCAAGACACTCCCTAGGTGAATATATACAGTTCAAATTTTTCACCTACAGGTCAACAAGACCTGAAGTCTGAATTTCTAAGTCTACAGCATCTTCTTTATTATCTTGCTACGTTTTTACATACATAAAAATAGGCTTTGTGAAACTATTACTTTGTATTATGCAAATTATGTTTCCTTTTAAGAAACAGTCAATACTGTTTTACTTACATGACATTTTCTGCAACTAGAGAAGTGAAAGGTTTGAAATAAATGAAGGTGAGAATTTCTTGGTCTCCTTAAAGTTTAAACATTCTGGGTGGGTTTCTTTAAATTTGTTTTATTTTGTTTTGTTTGGTTAGGTTTGGTTTATAAGGGAATATAATCCAAACACTATGTTCTGGATGAATTTCAGTATTGATGTACTCAAACAAGATATATTTACATGAATTCTCAATGGTGTGACTATATTTTAGTTTTTACTGTCCTGATCCAGGTTGTTGCTGAATCTGGAGAAGATGCAGCCCTAGGCTTAGCACAAGATAAATTTGGTATGTGCTCCGCGCGTGGTGTTCAGTCAGCTGTCCCACACCTCCTGTCTCATCTACCTATGCACTGTGATGCAGCAGCTTCCTGCCTCCAGGTTCTGCTGTGTCCCTGAAGCCACAGAAGTTTTTACTGCATCCCTGGTACAGCCCATGGGCTTTAAAAGGACCACAGCCAGGCTCTGTTCTTGGGCAGCAGTCCAATGGCATCTTCTTCCTCCCTTTTTGTTTTCTCTCCTGTTGTATGACCCCCAGATGTGTGCCAGTAGAGAAAGGCCACCTATGAAGCAGCACAGCAAACACTCATGGTGAATATATCTACAGTACTCTGAGATACTTGCTTCTGCCACAAAACTGAAATCCTCACCAGCACCAGGCAGGGAATGTTTTATAGTTTAATGTTGTTTCATGCCCAGTGAATGCTCACTGCTGACCTGCTTTCAGAGGGTGTAAAAAACATCTGTGCAGGTGTTTAGGTCTTATGGATGTGTTCCCAGAAGCAAGCACACATGCACACACACCCACACCCAAACCCACCCCTTCAATCCTTTAGGCTAAGTGATCAGTTTAAGCACAAGTGTGGACCAAATCAGATTAATGTAACTGAACTGGATCTTAGCTTTGCAATCACAGACCTCATCCTCAGTCTGCCTTTAAGCCTCAAAACTGAAACTCATTGTGCCCAAGCACACCCTTTTCCCTGGCATCAGTTTTCCTATTGCTCAGCATGTGGATCAGCTATGCATTCAAAGAGCACTTGCAAATAATTATTAATTTCTGTGTATTTTTAGAAAAGCTTGGTTTATTTCTTGTGGTGGGTTTCTGTTGGCCAGTGTAGATGTTGACTCTTTATTCCTGTCATCACCTCTTAGACATTTCTAGAGTGTTATGCTGACTTCCATTTTTTGTCTCTAGTGTCTCTGTTTCTGCATATCCCAGAAACTTTCTTGTTTAAATCTGTTAATAAAAAAAAGAATGAAATGTTTAAAAAATTAAGCTGATTTTTAGCTCCTTAGTAAACACTACATGGTGCACTTTTTCTAAGCAAACTAGGCATTTTTAGCAATTAATTTCTTTTCTCAAACTCTACATTACTCTGAAGAAGGATGTGCATCCTAAAAATTTTATAAAGTAAGCAGAAAACCCAACTCAAAAGGACTGGCAGTGTTTAAAGTTAGCATTTAGAGTATATCTGCACGAAGCAGCAGCAATGTTTAAATGGGAAAAGCCAGACTATAAATTCTTTTTCAGCTAGATTATATGCAGTACAAGTGTTGACTTTCAATTTATACCTTTGATATGACTCATTGAATGTTCTGATTCTTAGTTTATTTGTCTTGTCTTCAGCAAAATGGATTGAATATAGGGTTATCCAACCATGATGCGTTGTCTCTGTGCCTCAGATGTTATATTGGTGAAATCTTAGTGTCTGGCACTATCTAAGAGGAGTATAAAAATTTGATTTGGTCTGTAGCCAGTTTTCCTCCCACTCTGGAACAATGATGGAACATCTGGAGAACGCTGTATTCATTAACCCAAATCCTGAACACTTCACATAATACCTGATCCTGTAAGAATCTGCTTAGTTTTCCAGCCTGTGCAATTTGTGCTGGATGCAGCTAGAGCATATTTAGTCAAAGGACCTTGTCTCTTTCATTTTTGAGCTTTTATGTGACATTATGTTTTGTCATAATTGATGATAACAAGATTCCCATTTGTTTTCTGATTTTAAATGCCAGTTACATGCATGGTGGCTCACTCCATTCTCTCTCCTCCAGAAATTTATTTTTCATTTTTATTTTCAGCTGGAGACCTTGGGATTTTATTTTACCCAGGGTCTCAGCTGAAGCCATATGCCAAGAGGCCTCTTAACTTTCGTGAGGATGGATCTTGGAATATCAGACTGGCACAGTGTGCCACCTTTATTGTTTTTCCTGCTTTCATAATCTCCCCTTCTCACAGTGGCAGATGCACACCAGTATTGTGGCTGTCAGAATAGCCATTGTCCTCCTGGGGTTTGATGCTGTGCTCTGGCCAGCTGCTGTGGGGTATACAAAAGGGATGCAGTTGGTACATCCCAAGGTTTGAATATCCCCTGTGATTTTACATTCTGTGCTTGCCTAAGAAAGGGATTGTGTTTATGTCTTCTCATGACCTCAGATCCTCTGCATGGATTTGACTTTTGATGAGACTAAATAAAGCTAAACTCCTTAACTCTTATTTTAAAGAGTGCACAACATGGGATCTCATCTGTCTGTTATAGGAAAGGAGGAATGAAGCAGTGGAGAGCCCTGGAACTTTTTTCTCCCTTTACAGTATAGGTATGATCTGTGCTTGACCTTGTGCAAGTCACGCAGGCTGAGGCCCAGAAAATACTTATGCACCTAAATCCCACTGTAGGTTTTAGCCACCTGGATAGGAGAAAGGTCCAAATTTTCAAAAACCTTAGGTTTTCAGAGCACCTCATCTGCAAAATGCACATGGAAGCTCATAGTTTTCTTCAGCAGGCTGTTATGAGAACAGATGTACCACATTTATAACATGTAAGCCACTCATCTCTATTAAGCCCAAATGCTGAATCAGAAGGACATAAAAGTCTCTGTTATCCCACTGCCTATCTTTTCTTCTGATGTTTTTGAAATGTATCATTTGCTGGCAGGATTTGGCAGAAATGGAAGAGGGGTTGAGACCAAACCTGAAAATTCTGTCTTTGCATTTTATTGATACAGCCTCCAAAGGTTTATATAAAAACAACTCAGATGAGCCACTTTTCAAGGCCTTGACATCAGTATTGCTGAAAGAGTTAAGGCCATTATCAGGGTGCCATAAAAATACTTAGTATCTCACATCTTCAAAGCAATGTACAAATATTAACTAATTAATCTTCAAAATAGCCTTACCTCCACACCCCACAGTCAACCCTGATTAAAAAGTAAATATTCCTCCTGCACATGTAATCAAGGCTCAGACCTTTATGCTCTAAGAGTGTAATTGACTTGTTCCTTGTTTGTGATTTTGATAAACAATTCAGAGTAGTTCAAAGGATGCAGAGCCAGAGGGAAGGTCAGTAGCAGTGTTCAGGTATGGAGTGAGAAATGTTTCCTCCCCAGACATCATCAATATTTCTGGACTCAGCTTTCTTTGCACATTGATATGAGAGAGAAAATATTTATGGTATGGAATACTATGCCTAGCAAGCCTGAACTATAGTGACAAGAATGGTATTTTAGCATACTTTTTTTGGTATCTAAAATTTCAGCTTGCCATTGCTCAGTGTTGTTATTGGTGTGCAGAAGTGCACCACAAGCCAGTCCACTTACTCTACTTCTTCCCTGAGAGTGGACCCATCACTGGACCCATCCAGTTACAAACTGTAATATTGAAACAAAATTGATGGCTAGTGCAAAATTAGGGGAAATTTCTGTACTTTAAAAAGGTATTATTAATTCATCTTAGATGAGTTTGTTCTCTTAAATCTGACCTTAAGAACAGATATATTGCAGATGCTTCATCACAATTGATTTGTCTTGTGCCAGTGCGACAGTGGCATTTAAAATAAAACCATTTCGTGACCACTTATTGAAAATTGTTCTCATCAGACCTGAATGCTGCTGCATAAGTGAGACTCTTCAAAGAGCACTTACTACTTTTAAATGTTTTGATAGAATAGGGGGTGTACAAAATCCCATTGCGATAGCCATGTATTTACATCTGAAGCATCTCAATGGATAAATGCTAATAAATATCAAAGATAGCCTCAAGCTGTGCCAGTAGAGGTTCAGGTTGGACATCAAGAGGAATTATTTCACTGAAAGGGTGGTCAAACATTGGAGGTTCCCAGGGAGATGGTGGAGTCATCGTCCCTGGAAGTGATCAAGAAATGACTGGACTTAGTACGGTGGTTCAGTTGGTTTGGTGGCGTTTGGACAAAGGTTGGGCTTGATGGTCTTGGAGGCCTTTTCCAACCTTAATGATTCCATGATTCTGTACAGGAATACGAATGTCTGGCCTGCAGCCAGCACCAGGCTTAGAGATTCTGCATGTGGCAGAAGGCAGGTCCATGGCCCTGTGGGCCAGTGCAGGGAAGGGAGGGATTCAGGATCTACAATCCACTCACAAGTCTATGGGATCAGTCAGCTGTAGGATCAAGACATTGCAACAATTTGCTACCGTTGTGCTTATCCTTGATTTTAGAGCCTGGGTACTCTGTCTGCTGAACCTTAGACTTTTTTTTTTTTTTTTTTTTTTTTTTTGCAGTTTTATGTGGGTATTTTGCAGATTTA
>VZRH01008197.1:2714116-2735153 GCA_013397555.1 Urocynchramus pylzowi
TTTTTTTTTTTTTTTTTTTTTTTGTTTCTGGCAAAAAACCATGCAAATGTCAGAGGGACGAAATATCTGACTTGTAAGAGAGTCTTGTGAAGTCAGCAATATAAAAAAGAAAAGTTTCTTGAAAAAACCAAACAACCCGCAAACACAAATTCAGTTATATTATAAAATTAAGTGCAAGGTACAGAGAAGGCAGAAATCACAGATCTGCTTCTTTAATTTTTTTTAACTTGCCTCATTCCAGATAACTTCTGGTCACCTTGCCACCTAGGCTCATCTCAAAGACTTAGACATGAAGAGAAGAAGAACCACAATTTTTGCAGAGTACGATGCTTGCATATGGAGGGATCAAGGACCTACGCAGGCACTGATATACAGAGCAAAAGCAGATCTTTAACCTTGTAAATGAAAAGAAAAATGGAAAAATGATATTGTAAAATACAAAACAACTTGCTAAGATACACACATTCTCTGCATTTATAAATGCTTATTTAAATGCAGTCTATGTTTTGGTATCATTTTATGGCTTGCCAATGCAGCTTACTGATCATATAATGCCTTCAAAAGAATTTGATCATTTGCAAAAATCAATATCACCAATATTCTGCCATTGAAAAGGGCTGGATAATAACCATTCCCTAGCACTTCCTGTAGAAGAGAAACAGGACATTTAGAATTTCTAAAAATGTGCATCTAAATTATTTGTTAAACTGCTTGGTAGCATTTGAAGCCCAGATATTAGATTTCTTCTGAACTCCAAAGTTACTCAGCTCAAGAAATATTAATAATAATAATAATTAAAAAATTCAAAAGAACAATAATTGAAAATAGTGGGAGGTGATTGAGTTTTCTACACATGTCTTGCTGCTATTTTTGAAGGGCAAGTTAGGGTCTGAATATTGAAGCTCCATTATTGACCTTTGTGGCCGTGGTGCACACTGAGAAATAATATCTTAGTACCTAGCCAAAGTGCCCTGCTCAGAGAGATGAGAATATGACAAATCATATACACCTGCTATTAGTCACCACTATGGCACCATTTACAAATTTAAGCACTTTGGGTTTGGGGGATTTTTTTTCAGAATATCATATTTCCAGAAGAAGTAGATGTTTTTGTGGAAAACTGGTCGTATCCCAATACAAAAACCTTTCCAGAGCTATTAATGAGAAGTTTAATGAAGTGCTCTCAGCTAAAAGACATTTTTAACTTTATGGCATAGCTGCTTGATCAAAGATCCTTAGTTCTGTAGTGTGGAGTGTTTTTGGAAGAACTTTTATTTTGTGGACCTTATAACACAGGTACCCCAAGAAGCACCAATAATGAAACTTGCAGCACTGCATCATAACAGATTGATTTTTAATATTTATTTATTCCCATTCTTCTGCATCTCTGCTTCTCCATAAGGACTAATTAAAAGTATAAGAATTAACAGTCAGCTTTTATTACAGAAAATCATCAGTGAAGTCCCTCAAAGATAAAAGTGAGAGACAGTCAACAGAAGAACTGGCAACAGAAATATTGAAATAATATGGTCTTCAAATAATATAAAGCTATAGAAAAAAATATATGCTGGAAAGAATTGCAGAGGAGTGTGATGATACTGACTGTCTGACAAAATGTCAGGTACAATTCAGTAATTAGAAGTGTAAAGAGATGCTAACATTATATGCACAGTAGTGGCTTTTGAACTGGCTCTTACCACTCAGAAGGAATATCTGAGTTCTCCAAAACCATCAGCCCAGATCTCAGCAGTGATGAATGCAAGAGAGGTTGTCAAGTGTGTGGGACAGCTTCTTCAGAGGGAGATAAAATAGGCTGTGGGTCTTTGGTATGAAAGGAGCAAGTGAAGGGAATGCCTGAGATCATGGAGGAGGGAGCTGAACACAGAATTATTATTTAATCCTTCTGGTAACACTGGACCTAGAAAGCACCACACGTAAACCACTGGATGGCAGGTTTCAAACAAATACCAGCTGCATAGCTGAGCTGTGCAGCTCATTATTTCATTAGTGCAAAAGAACTTTAGGCATTCATAGAAAGCTGTTAAACATGTTAGTTGAATAAAAATCCACTGAACTATTAAAATATCTTCTTATCAGTGAGTCCCTGACAACACATCATGAAGGGATGAGCGAGTCAACCAAGAAACTCTGAGTATATATTTGCCCTGTTCTTTTGCCCTTCTTTAGCTCCATTTCTGGAAAAGAGATAAAAGGCTGGAAATGCTCTTGGTCTCATGCAGTAAAACTATTCTCATGTTGAAGGGTACTTTCTGTTGTTCTGCTTTGTAATCTGTGTGCTATCCAAAGCCCACATGTGAATGTGTGTGGTAGCTGATGGCAGTTGCTGTGACCACAGTGGGAGATGCTCAGAGCAGGGCCACTTCTTCCCAGTCACAGCTTCCTCCTCGTGCCATTTGGTGCTAATGAACCTGAGAAGAGAGAGGGGAATTCAGACTGTCTGTGTTTCTTACTTGATTACAGTAAATTTGTACCAAGAAATGATAAAATTATTTTTATGAAATGGGGAGGCCAATATTTTGTGCTTTGGCTATATTTTTTCCCCCTGTCCTGATTTAATTTAACCAGGCAGTCCAATTTCAGTAATCCTCATCACTTCTTAGCTGCCTGTTTTGTGTTGTTTATTCATGTTCCCCTGCTTGTAAAATTCACCAGTTCCCTCTCCTTAATGTGTTGATACCAATGTTCAGGGATGATATAAAAAACCCAAAAAACTGGAGGGAAACACGGTCATTTACTCCTTCTTGTCTTGTTTGTTTGCTTCAGAATTACTTGCACTGACACAAATAGACTTTCCTTGTGCACAGCAAGAGATAAGGTTGGGGTTTTCTGCTTTATTTGTTCTGTACCACACATATTTCCCCCACCCACTCCCTCACTTGCTTTTGTACATGCTCACACACAGATGTACTTGCATACTATAAGGTTTCAGAGAATTTCACTCAGCTTAGGAGAATGTGACCAATGTCTGGGATGAAAAGTTTATATTTTCAGCATCACAAGTCATTTCCACTAATCTTACCATCACAGGTGGGTGTTTCTGGGAAGGGTGCTAAAGCACCTAACACTCATCATTTAACACACTGAAATACAATTAGTGGAAGCAGTGCTATGAAGACATGGGGTGTGCCATGTTGTGACAAACTATTTGCTGCCTGCTAGGTTTAGCTCCATGTTCAAAAGCAGAGAAGTGATTTAGCTAATAGGTGATCCAGTTGTTTGTGTTTATCTGCCTATTTCTTTCTGGAAAATGTTGGTATGGCTCATAGTTTTGCCTCATTGCTGTATATTTGACTACTACTTCTCCTATGGGAAGCTGCACACAGATAATTTGGGTGATTTTATGAATAAAGGGATTTTTCTGAGCTTGCTGCATTTTGCTCAAGCATTCTCCCAAAGCTGTGTGTCTCTGCTGATAGATAAGTGCATCTGCAAGTTTCAAGATGTGTGGTTTCTGTGGGTGGAGTGGGATGAGTGTGGTGGGTTGAAAGAAGAGAAGAAGAAACTGTCTCCAGCACCAATAAAGTTTCTGGTGCCTCATGAATATTTGTTCTCTTGCAGGTTCTGCTTTTTAAACACTGACCTCAGGAGAAGCTCTGCAGCATGAGAAGGTTATTATGGGACTGGACACCTTGAGTCCCTTGGGGTAAATTGCTACTCTCTCACTTATCAGTTAAGTCCTTGTGTTCTGGTGAAAACAGTGGAGCTTGTTCTCACTGGTGCAGTATCTGAGCCATCAAATTTAATGAATCGTTACAAATAGTTTAATCTGCACTTGCAGGTGCTATTAAAACTGTTTTTTTTGGTTTTTTTTTTTTTTTTTTCCAAGAGAATTTTTTTAACCTAGGAAGAACAGTCTTTCTCAGGCACAATGGTTTAAATATGTAATAGTGGGATAAGTTTTGCTCATTAGAAAGCCTGATGCTGAATTCAATATTCCCTTCTGCTAAACTTACCTCCTCCAGGATTTAAAACTCTAAGTTGCAGAGGATAAAACATAAGGCCCTGGTTAATTGCAAATAAATAGTGCCAGAAAAACATACAGATGGTACCTGAAGTTCAGTTCTGAAGACTATCCAGTAAACTATATATAATTTACATGAAAAGTGTGTGGAGTAAGGAGGAGAACAATTTTTTTTTTTTTTGTGGTTTCTTACATTTGTAAAACAACAAAACAGCAAAAAAAAAGAAATAATAAATGAATACCCTCTGTCAGTGAAACTTCTTGTCTGGGAAAAGAGCAACCTGTATTTCTATTTGTTTACCTTAATCAAATTAATTAATTTAACAAGTCTGAAAATTTCAGCATTCTACAGGATACAGGTATAAATATCTGGCAAGTAGAGTGTATATATTAAACTACATCTACTAGGCTAGTAAATATTTTGCTGCATTAGTTTGCTCATTCCCAAGCAATCAGTTGTGAACTCCAGTGTTGTAACGGGTCCACAGGGAACATTTGTGCTTTGGTTGGCACTTAGATTAAATTCATCAAATTATTTTTTTCCCTGTTCAAGGCTGACATTTCAGATTTTTTTTTAAAAAAGGTTGTGTGCCAACTGCCAAAGTCAATTAATTAAATGGTAAATCTGAAATTTGTAGGGGAAAACTATCATTCCCTTTTGCTGTGCGACCTTGGAAATGTGAACATTTAATCCACAAAACACATGGTTTACCAGAGGGTCCTGATCTGCTTGCACTGAAAGCAAAAGCAAAGCTTGCTCTTATGTTTTGGGAGATTAGGGATTACCTGAAGGATGGCGTTTTACCCTGCATTTTCCTTCTGATTTTGATACTTGGTAGTAATGACAATATCCTTTGAAGTCATGTTATGCTTGAGAGCTTAAAGTATTCAACACTTAGTAGGGGGAAGCAGTGCAAATTTGTGGACTCATTTTCCATATATTTGAGATACTGCAGATGAGGGTTGGATGTACAGTCCCAGAATTTGCTGGCCTAAGAGTTCCATCTTAGAGCTGTAAAGGAAAGCTTAGAGGCAAAATTCAACAGAATTGAGCAGATGGTGATCATATTCCTACATAGCAGAAGTATTACAAATCTCTTCCCAAAACCCACACCTACTAAGGAGTGTATATACCCTCATTTTCAGCAAAGGCAGTCTGGTTTCAAAGACTGGACTAGATCTTGCTCTTCTGGCAAGACTCTGTATGTCTCTTTTTGTGCATCTCAGTGGACTTCTCATATCTTATTTGAATGCAATGCACTGAATGTTCTTCAGGTGTTAATTCTCTTCATTAGTTTATATTGATTTGTGTTTGTTTATTTGTTCCCTGCCTGAAAACTGGTGCAGATGAGAACCCTGTATTTGGGGGCTTGTATATGCATGGACTAGAAACACAGCCCAAAATCAATGTAAAAGACAGTAAAAACAGTGAATAGGACAGATAGGTTTAGGCAGACCAGATACATGACCTAGTACACCTCTTCCCTTACCATTTGAAATTCTTTCATTCTGTGTTTTGTTATGATTTTAAGTTCAGGATTTTTTTTCAGCCTTCCCACTCCCCATTTCTGCGCATTCAGAAATTTGTTAGGATTTGGTCCCTAATTTGACAGCTTGGCATGAGGGGGCTGTAGTTTAAGGAAAGGCACTGATTAGCCCTCAGTAGTAGGGAAAAATGGTGGAAACTGCTAGTGCCAAGGGTGTTTCTTAAATACTGGCCTTGTGGTATTGCTGGTATATGTATATGTATTATATTGTGGTATTGCTGGTATTATGTATATGTATATTAAATATACCAATACACCTTATGGTATATTGGTATATGTAATACTGCATGTAGGCACTATGCATATTAAGATATAGGAAGCTAATTCTTAGGATTCATAATCTTGTGCCTTCTCCTACCCCTTTGCTTAATACAGTGAATATATACCAGTTATTTCTGTCAAAGCCTGAAGTGCAATTCTTGGAATTGTCCTACCTGTCCAGATATAGGCCATTTTGCAGAAAGGAAATCTGATGTTTTCCTATGGAAAATGTTCCTCCTGGTGAAAGAGACTTACAGAGATGGTGGCCCAGAGGGACCAAGTCACCTATGTATGAGCAGAAGTGGGAGTTCTTCAACTCTGCTTTTCTGAAATACTGCTACTGTATATAATCTTGGGGATATTTGATATAAAGCATAAGCAAGAATGCCTTCAGGAAGAAGATAAATTAAGGATGCCAAGCTGTGGATAATGCTTGGAGTCAAAGCTATTTTGGATTCCTGGGTTCTTTATACTGTAAAATGGAAGCATGTCTGTCTATGTCTAGAAGGAGAAGCACTGAGATGACTAGGGAAACTTCAGTCTTAACACTTGAAGAACTTCAGATGGTTCAAAGGCTAAGCAGCAGATGAGGGAAAATGTAGAATATTGAATTAAATACTATCTGAGGCATCCAAAGTGTTTGATTTGGTCTAAAACTCAGCTAACGTGTGTCTAAATTTCCTTGCTGGAGGATGGATTTGTTGATATTTATCTCAGGGCAATGTTGGGCAGTGAAATGTGTCAAGTGGTCACTTATTACAGTAATAACTGTACCATGTATGGACTTACAGAGATAGAACTGTGTATTAAATGTTCAGTAAAATGTGGCAGAGGACAAATCTGTGAATGTTTCTACATCATCACTAGATTACCAAGTTTTCCTTAACCAATGGTGTTTATCTATATAATTTCTGTGCAAAATGCCTGTATCTCCCTGTGATGTGTGAATCCAGTTTTACAAGAGATAATGAAACATAAAAGAACAAAACATTGTAGTTTTTTTCCTCCTAATGTTGTATCTCAGCATTGTCTCCATCAGTAGCCTTGTCCGCAGGAAGTGTAAAGTTTCCTGCTATGATTGTTTGACTGCTGCCAATTATCAGATCTGCTTTTGGCAGCTTTCCCTCCCAACCTGCTGATTAGCTAATGTGTGGTTACTAATACAATATGGGAAACTGGTGTAAATGAAGAAGCAAAAGATTTATTAATTTCATGTGCTAATTACTGTTTGTAATATAATTATCAATACCCCCAAAAGAAGTCCTGGCTTAAGAAATAGCCAGGTTTCTACGTCTTGTGAAATGAGGCACAAGAATTTTGTGCAGTAAATGGGTATATTTTCCCCTTGATACATGCACATAATTTTCATTAGATTCATAGGTTTCAAAGGCAGAAGAGAGATCATTAGAGCTTGTAGTCTAACTACCTGTAAAACACAGGCTAGAGGATTTAATCCAGGTACACCTTACCGGAGTTAATAGAAAACAGGAGCCAGATCCTGGACTGGATGTACAGCAGTTTTACTCCACTAAGCTGGAATAATGGTGATTTATACCATCTGAGAAATTGGCAGTAGACTGAAATGACAATGGATTCTTTTTTGCATAAACCTAAATGAAAATGGTCACTTATATTTTAATAGCTCTGTTGAAAGTGCCTTGCTGGGAGTGAGTTTTTGAAAAGTATTTTAAGCTTTAGAAGAAAATGAGGGCTTTTCCAAACCTTTATGGGATGATTGTGCTCCCTGTTGTAATTTAAACTTGTCCCTTCACTGAAGAAAAGACATAAATTTAGCAGAAAAAAAAAATTCTCTTTAAATTGAAACATGTGCCAAGAGTCTTATTTGTAATTAAATCATGCACTAGGATTTTAGTGGGGAAAGGAAGAACAAAATAATATAATACAAAGCTGAATATTCTCAGAGCCAAGAGGAACTTGAACTCAAATGTTTAAAGAGTAAAAGTCTCAAGAGCTAGAAAGTAGTCTCTGATTTCTTTCATTAGGATGTATATTTTGCAAAACAAGATGCCTCATTACTCTTTTGTAGCCATCTGTATGTGTGTGTGGATGATGTTATTATATTTACAGCAGATACAGTCTTATCATTTAGGTACAGACAGAATTCTACCTGCTCAGAGCTACAGGGTTTAAGAATGCACTCAGACAATATTGACATAGACAATGCCGTAACATCCTGCAATCTGCACAGAAACTGAGACTTTGTGCACACCAAAGATGAATAAAAGAATTTCCTTCCTTCTCCCTAAAATTAGAGTGTTTAAAGGAAAATACCAGTGCGGGGAGAATATCCTTCAGATTCCCAATAAATTTCTGTCAGTTCTGTCTCAGGAGGAGGTGGTGGAGGCTTTTGTGTTTAGTGATACAGAAATCTGTGGCTATCACATCAATATGTAGAATATGTAGAAAGAAAGACAACTTATGAGAGCAGCTGCTTATGTGGACGGTAAGCAGAGAGAATCTTGTCTCATAATATTCCTATTCTCATTTATAATAAATCAGCTGCTGGTCTGGCTGATAAACAGTTTGAGGTGCTTTATAGTTGATGAAAAAAACCTAAACAGAATACACATTTTAATACATTTCCCATATTTTTTTCCCTTAGTGTTTTCTCATTCAGAAATGAAGTCTGCTTCAACATGTCACAGTACATTTTGATGGCACTGTCACATGGAGAAAAAACCAGATAATTTACTTCACAGGTAAACATCAGAAGACATGGTCCGAACCAAGTCAAACCCAGCTTTCTCTCTCTTTTTGCTTTAAGCAGAATTAGAACACCCAATCCTTCCTTGAAAAGCAGAGTTTCTTTTTGTCCCTTATCCAGAGGATTTAAGTGTTCCCCATCCTTGAGGATCCGTAGGTAACTCCATCATACCACTAAGTACTTGGAAACATCAGACTTGCCTACAAAGTTTGTAGCAACACCACACCCTTCAGCCTGTTGCAGACATTTGTCTCACGAGGAACATGCAGCTGCTGAACTGATCTTCCATAATGTCTAGGCCCAAAGATAATTCAGCACTCCGTAAGAAAACTGAGAAAAAAATATCGGATTGTCTGTTTTAAGCAGCCAGGCAAGAGCAAACATCTATCAGTGCTATCTTGAATACTTTCTCTTTATGCACATCAGACTGTTATCTCACGTTAGATACTTCTGTAAAATGGATCCTTAGGGGTGAAACACTTGGAGCAGTGGCTTGGGAAGGAGAACAGCCCTTTGCAGCAGTACAAAGAGGTGGTACTGCAGCATGTAGAGGCCACTGCTCCTTCTCATCCTGCCTCATCATTTCTGCCCAAAGGTGTGTGCAGAGTGTGCCAGCATATTTGCTCTGTGATCCACGGAGAGACATGACAAAACATGAGCTCCTTGCAGAAGCCAGGCAAGAGAGGCTCTGGCTGAGGTCTGAACTGCATATTGTGTAATTGTATGTTACTTGTTATGACCCTGTATTTATTGCTTGGTTCAGTCCTACAGCTCTCAGACCACTATGCTGACTTCCAGGAAACTTAAAAATATTGTTTCCCAAAAGCCTTTCCCTGAAAGGCTATTGTCATAGAAAAAAAAGCTGTCATTTATGGTCTTGTCAAATTAAGTTCAACTTCAGTAACCATGACATGAAATCTGTCCTGGACAGCCTCACCAGTGAATAAAAAGGCTTATTCAGCCTAGTCATATATAAATATCAGGAATATAAAATTCTGACAATTGTAAGAGAATTGCATTCACAGAAGCTTTGCACTTTCAGCCTGATGAAAGGTGATAAAACATCAGTCTGTATATAGTTCCATTTTGTCATTTGCTTGTGGAGTACTTCTTTCTCACACTAAAATTAAAATTTAAAAGACTTTCACTTTTGAGGAAAAGAGCATCATTGAAGAGAAATTCTCCCTGGCAAATTAATAGATAAGGTCTGCCATGCTAACTCAAAAAAGCAAGCAAAAGGTAAAAATTGAATCTCTATCACAGTTGAGTCATTTTTCTAAACTGGGGAAGTAATATGGGATGGAATATATAGGACAGATTCTCTTACAGAAAGTGCTTTTAAACTTTAAAAGATCCATAACTAATATTGGGAATGGTTATAAATGACAGTCTTCTCTTTTAGATTATGTTGAATTTATTACATTCTACCAGGACTTTATGGAGACTCTCAAGGAATTAAAGTTATATTTATGATAAAAACACGGAGCTGCTTCTAAATAGCATTTTCATCATATTAACTGTTGCCTAGATAACAGGCGTATCTCCTCGAGCACCTCTATTCTGGTTTGGCACTACAGCTTGCAAATTAATACAGTCATTATAAGACAGCAAAGCTATATCACTTACCATTTCATTATTGTTCAAGTCAAAATCCATATTTTTTCAGTTTTCCCTAGGGTTACAAACTGGATAGGGAAACGTTATCATCTTGCAGAATAATCTCTCAAGACTCACTCTCTTTGGTGTTAAGAGGAGCCGTTAATCATATTACAATAATTTTCATATTAATAGGTCCCATGTAAAGACAGAGTTAATGCTCTCCTTCTACAGTCAATCCTCCAACATAGTTTTTTTTATATACATATATGTGAATACATATATATATATATATATATATTTAAATCTGCTTGGAACTAGATTAGCACAAAAGATATCACGTCCTACTCAGTGTATGAATCAGGGTCAAATCAACAGCAAACCCTTAAATTTTTAATCAAAATGGCAATCTGTCATCCCTAAGAGAGTTAAATAATGTTTAAGTGAATAACATGAATATGTTTTAGTGGAAAATGCATGGGAGAACTTACTGCAGCACACAGAAAACAACCCATGGAATATCTAGAAGATACTTTAGTCCTTACATGAGATGCTGTGATGCTAGAATGCATATCCACTCTAAATTAAAAATCATCTTTAGACCTGAATTTTGTTTTCTGAGGAAGCAGTACAGCCTTTATTTTTGTGATCTCAGTTACTTTAATCTTCTGAAAGCTTCTCATATAATGTTGTACATTAAATAATGTAATGTTACTTAAACTCAGGGCATTTTCTGATATTTTTCCTTTTTTCCAATCTGCTGACCTGAGTAATGTGGTCTGCTCAGAAGAAGTTGAGTGTGAATTTAAGAAGCTGTCCAAGGGGTCGGGTGTTTGCCTAATTTTGAGCAGCCTGGATGTGAAGCAAAGGTGGGTCAGGTCTGCAGGGACTTGGGGGTGACCCAGCTCTACTCCTGCTCTGCCCCTGGGCTGCCCCGGCTCGCTGGGAAGCCTCTCTGTGTGGGAGCCCGAGCGCTGAGCTGGAGTCGGGATAATGAGCCCCATGGAGAGCAGAATGGAGACTGGAGCACGATGCTGACTTAATGGGGCAGTTTGGCTCCTGAAGCTGGTCGGCTTAGCCCAGGAAGGAGCCTGCTGCCTCTTCCTCAGCAGTGTGGGAAGATGCTCCCTTGGTAAATCTTCACTTGCTGTCAGCATCCGCTCTCCTTTTGCTGAGCCCTTTCACTGTAATGATGCCATCTCTCTCAGTGTCCTTTATTATTCTCCTCTCTGTCATTCCCAGGGGGTCTGATTAAAATCAGTGGAAAGCTCTCTTGGATTTCACTGACTTTGGTGCTCTTGCTCTGCTCCTTAATTTGCCTTTCTTTTCTGTTTTTAACTGCTTTCTGTTTGGGCTCACTTCTGCTGTGTTCTAAACACCCCTCATCTTTCCCTACTTTTGTGTTTTTGTACTTTTATTCCTATTCCTGACCTGCTCGACAACTGTTAAATTACTTAGGCAGTGAGTAAAATGCAAATTAAAGAAGTGCTTTCAGCTTTGAGCTAAAATGTGTTGACAGGTCTCACAAGAGGCCTAGAGGAGACATGGGAGAGTGGCATCATTTTGGGAGAAGAAAAGCTAGAAAAATGACTCTCCTCAGATCTGAGGCCTCGCCATGATTCTGTGGCAGTACTCCTGGCTGCCTTAATGAGGTCATGAATCCACTAGCAGTGTGTAGAAACAATTTTAATTGGTGATAATTGTAACACTTATTTAACAAAATTTAAGGCAGCTGGAATGGGGTTCTATCTGCACTATACTGGTGTAAATCAAAAGCAATGTTATTCAAACTTATGTTCTTCTAGAATAGCAGCACTTTAACAGAAATCAGATTCTAAAGCACTCCTGAATTTCAGATATTATACTGTATTTCCATTTATAACCTGACATAATTCCCACACAGCATATGGTATTAATCTGGTGTAAACACCATGTTATGATGATACTCAAACACATACAGCTGACATGAAAATGTCTTCAAGTACAATATTTCCAAAAGCAATTATGTCTATATAGTTGGTAGTTAGTTAGCTTGTGTGAAGTTTTATTTCTTATTCATACATATATGAAAGTTCACAGGATGAAACATTATGTATAAAAAAGGAGATATTTTCACTGTTTGCAAAAAAGTAGGAAAAAATCAGTATTCTACTTATTTTGGCCTGTTGGGCTTTTGTAAGGAAATCTCACCTTCATGTGAACACAGGATTTTTACAGTGTTGGAATTTCCTTTTGTTTGCATTAGAGGGTAGATATATAGATGAATGCAAGGAATACAATGACACAAATTGAAGCTGATGATATTTTGTTAAAGAAAATGCACTCCAAAATAAATATTTAGAGAAATTTTGCAATTCTCAGAGAAGGTAATGGTCTTGATGTGTGAATGCCTCAGACATCAATCTCTGCTGGTTACCAAGCATTTTTCAATGCTCTCTGATGAGAGGGGTGGGAGACCAGCGCCCCTTGTCCAGGCAGATGCACGTGTGAAATCCTTAAAAAAATTGCCTAAGATTGGAGTTGAGCCAATCATTTTGTTAAAAGGAGATAAAGAAAAGCATGTCTTCTGAAAAATAAATGCTTATGGATGGTAATATTTTTGCTTGAACACTTGCCAGTAGGGCCAGATTTACAGGTAATGTAACTTTTCTAGTGCCATCTCACCCTTTTGAGATAAAATTATTTATTAGGATGAAGTGTAGCTTTTTCACAGATTGCTTCTAGCTCCACCTGGTACCTAGAGTTTCAAAATTTTTAGCCTTTCTTAGCCCCTTTTTTTCTTCCTGAGGATCCTTTCTAAATATATTCCTATGACAAAGAAAATAAGGCAACCTCAGTATCACATTCTCATAACAAAGGAGCTGCAAGAAACTGCTTAACAACCAGCTCTGCACTCGTTAGCTTTAGTATAAATCTGCAATGACTTTATTTTTGTTACTTCATACTGGCACTACAGTGAATAACAGTAGGTTAGGCTGTTGATGGCATTGTAAAGTGAGCATTTCCATCTCATCCCTATTATCCAAAACAATATCTTAGTTTTAAAAGAGACAGCTAAAAAATTAGCAATGGGACGAGAATAAATCTGGAATAATTCCACTGAAAATTTGCACCAGTGTGACCAGGAATTGAATTTAGCCCACTTTGTTGAATTCCTTTTAATGGTTTCTGCAGGTTCAAGCACCCACCAGAGATTAGATGGAGGCAGCAGACTCGCTGCTATCTGCGATGCCGGCAGGACAGCCGGGGTGAAAGGGTAACGCATTATCACACCGCGCCACCTGGCCCATCCAACACAATTGGAGCTACCATAATTGTATTGATTACTTCTTGTGCTCATGACTAATGACCTCTAGCTGCAACCTTGCATTTTCTAAATCTTTTATATTCTGATTTAATAATAAGATTTGATTAAAAATTGCCATTAGCCAATGCCAATGATTAGTCAGCAAGACTCAATGCCGCCAAGTTCCAATGAGTTTCATTATTCTGGAATTAAAAAGCACAGAGAACTTCTCTGGGTTAATAATACAATGATTCTGTCTCAATCAGGAATGAAAGAAAACAGCTCTAATATACAAATGCAGCAAAATGTGTGGCTATTACTAATAGCCACATTTTACAGAAAAGTATTTTAAGAATTAAAGGGACTTTGTCACAGATGGTGGGGACAGTTTGATTTTGCTTTTTATATTTGATTGGAAAGCCAGTGTCAGATGGTGTGTGAGGGGGCATTTTCCTAAGGAAAGACATTTCCTTTGGTGCAACAAGAATGTGGGGCTTATTCAATTTCTCCATGAGAATCCCTGCCACAACAAAAGAAGGCAAAGTGTATGTTGGCAAAAACGGACTGTGATGGCTTCAGAAAATGTCAAGAGGTTTGTCCAGGTTATTTATCTGCTGAGAATATATTTTACTATGTGTTTTTTTGCATTTTTTAAAAAATACGACATTATTTAAAAGGACATATTGTCACATCTTTCACAGAAAATAAATAAGTCTGCCATCTTCTTTCAAGAAGGTGAGGTATTTAAACACATACTAATTTTTAGACATGTAGCTAAACCCTGCTGAAGAGTGTTAGGCTAAGGAGAGACTTAAGCACATATCTAAGGGCTCTGCTGGATCTGAATTGTCTTTGGTGTTTCTGTATTTGGGGTGTGCTAGAGGAGATGCTCTGTGGGGTGAACATCTGCTATGGGATGTGATGTTCCCTCAGATCCCATTGAAGCTGACTGAGGACTGGGTGACACTGAAGTCAATGAAAGCTGAGAGCACTCAGCACCTTTCAGGTTCAGGTCTCTAAATAATAAAAGACTCTTGAGACACAGTAAAAGCATTTCCTGCCTGTCACACAGGAGCAGGAAAGCTGTCCTGTCTCACTTTCATCCTCCAGAAAACATGCCATGCCCCAAACGTGAGTCCCATAAGATTTTTAAGGTATTTGAATAAAGAAATACCTTTTTAAAATACTGCTCACATAAAATCTTGTATTGGGTTTGCATGCCAAGGTTATGGTAGAGAGGGAGGCTACAGAGGTGGCTTCTGTGAGAAGCTGCCAGAAGTTTCCCCATGTCTGGCAGAGCCAATGACAGCTGTCTCTAAGACAGACCCACTGCTGGCCAAGGTTGAGCCCATCAGTGATGGTGGTGACAGATGACATAGTCAAAAAGTGGGAGAAAACCCCACCAAACTGGGGTGCAACAGCTGCTGGAGGAAGGAGTGAGAATATGTGAGAGGAGCAACCCAACATACCCCAAGGCCAGTGCAGAAGGAGGGGGACGGGCTGCTCTAGGTGCCAGAGCTGAGTGAGACAGGCTGTGCCCTGCAGCCCACGGAGGTCCAGGATGGAGCACAGATCCACCTGCTGCCCCCGGAGAAGAAGGGGATGCCTGAAGGAGGGTGTGACCCCATGGGAAGCCTGAATTGGAGCAGAGACCTGCAAGGACCTGTGTCCCTGTGGAGAGAGGAGTCCATGTTGGAGCAGGTTTGCTGTCAGGACTTGGGACCCTGTGGGGTACAGTCTGGAGCAGCCTGTTCCTGCAGGAGTGCAGCCCATGAAAGGGACCCAAGCTGGAGCAGTTCATAAAGAACTGTAGTCCATGGGAAAGACTCATGATGGAGAAGTTTGTGGGAACTGTCTCCTGTGGGGTGGACTTCATGCTGGAGCAGTGGAAGAGTGTGAGGACCTGCTAAGGAGAGGAGGAAGGGGCAGAAAGGACACCATGGGACGAACTGACCACAGCCCCATTCCCCCTCCCCCTACGCTGTTGGGATGGAGGAGGCAGAGAAATCAGGAGAAAAGCTGATCCTTGGAAAAAGGGAGGGTTGGGGGAACGGTGTTATAAGAAATGAGTTTATTTCTCCATGGCTTGATTTGTAATAAATTAAACTAATTTCCTGAAGTGCAGTCTGTTTTGCCAATGGTGGTCACTGGTGAGTGATCGCTCCCTGCCCTCATCTTGACCCACAAGCCTTTCATTATACTTTCTCTCTTTTGGCCAGCTGAGGAGGGCAGTGATAAAACAGCTTTGGTGGGCACCTGGTGCCCAGCCAAGGTCAACCCACCACAAATCTTTTGTCACCTTCGGGAACATAATTTTTAAATATTCTTTAATAAAGTTTGCTATTGGCAACTGTTGTTTTCCCGGCTTATTATAAGTGCCTTTAAAATGTTTCCATTAATTAAGGCTGCTTTTATGGACTACATCCATTTAGTAAAATTGCAGAAAGAAGTGCTACCGACACATCTGCCATTGACTTCTGTTTGCCTGAGCATTTTATACCCCCGTGAATAGCACAGTGGGGAGAGAAAGGCTGCGAAAGAGAATGATAGAAAGTGGTGAATTCTGTCCAGCAAAACATGGAGGTCAGGAGAGACTCAGCTGATTACATACTCATGCTTTCCGGGATTTCATGAGGAGAGTGGAAAGTTGGTTAAACTCTGGTTACAACAGAATAGCGCTCTTAAAACATACTCTCTTAAAATATACATGAAATACTCAGAAAATAAAAATGCATAAAATGTCAGTTTGAATGTATGAGATTGTGTTTTGTGAGATCAGGCAGGAAGGAGGTTGATCTGATCATCTCTGTATTAACTTACCGAGGTTTTTATACACCCTCAGCTGACAGCATTACTAGCCAGATTATAATTATAATTACCTTGGCTTCATCTCAGTGTTTATCTGCCATGACACCCACCCAGCCACCTGCCTGCTATTAATTCATTCAACACTAACTTCATCTTTTTTTCCTTTTATCTTGTTTTTTCCTGTTATCCTTACTTTAAAAAATGTGTCCGTTATTAGAAACAAACTAACACAATATTTGTTTGTCCATGACATCATGTATTCCTTTGTTTAAAAAAAAGAGAAAAAAACAATCCAGAATTTTTCAGATTATAAAAATAACCTGTTTGTATTTTATAGTGAAAACTGGAAAGATCTGGCATTTGACTCAAAAACTCAGAACAGCTGATAATCTTCTTTAAATTGAATCTTTTTTTTTTTCATCCATAATACTGCCAGATATTCAAATGAGAGGAAATTCATGACAAAGGGCAATAAGCATGATACACAGTTGGCTTGTAGGATTCCACTGTGGGTGCAGTTCTGTATGAGTGTTGGATATTTATTGCTGTTGTTGCTCCTGAGGTGTTGAAGTTTTTTATTTGTTCTGACAAAAAATTGAATGTCCAACTCTCCTGGAAAATGATGCTTTAAAAAAAAGAGAAAAACAGTAAAGCTTGAAAGAACAGCCATGCCCACAGTGCTTAAAGCCTTGGAAAGACTTACCACTACATTCTGCTATGCTGTTTATGGGGCAGAAAGCACTTCTCCTCAGTACACCAGGAACTGTGAACTGGTGCTGTTGTGTGTATGTTCCTTGGGATGTTTGGTGAGTGGTAGATTGAAGAACACACTGTAATGTGTCAGAGGAAGCTAATTATAATAACGGCTTGGGGTCAGGTAAATGCTTCACTATTTATCTGACCCAACCACTGTTTATTATATTCCTTGTGTCAACACATTTTTACAGAGTGAAAATTAGCAACTAATTAATTTAATTTCAGGAGTTAATGCCACTGTAAAGAAAAAAAAAGCAAGGTTTATATTGAATAGTAATGTTTCTAGAAGAAAGCATTGTAAACATTGAAGTGAAGGGTCTTTAAAAGCAGCATTGAACTGAATAACGTAAAGGTCTGATTCTGCAATCATTCATCAAGCATCAGTTCATCAAACTGTGCTTAAGTATCTGGTCAAATCTTGTTCAAATCAAAAGCACCTGTTTAAATGCTTTCTACACTGGGGTCTTAGACCCTGCTCAAGCAACATTTCTGACTTTGCTGAGCCTGCTTCTCTGGGGAAACATGTCAGGGTGAAAGCCTAATTGCCCATATTCCTCTCTCATTAGTTGATGCTCCTTTTTCCAGTGGCATTTCTGCTCCCTGTCAGTTAAAAGTTTGGAAATGTCAGTATCTAAGACACTACTCAGACCTCTGTACAGGTTTTGGGGGCACAGTTCAAGCAAGCAAGTGAAGGAAGGGAATTTTCTGAGGGTGTATTATTGCTTATTATATTTTTCAGCTTCCCAAATCAGGCAAACTGCTCTTTAGCATTAGTTCCTGATGTTTTTCAACCAACACATTCTTCCCTTAGCATAACCCACAAAGACACAGTAACACCTTGAGTACATGGAGACAATTCTTTGCATTTTCACAGTCATTTTAGTGTGAAGACATTAGGTGCTTTAGGACCCACTGGAGCTGGAGATTTTCCCATCTTTTCTTCTTTCTATCTTTTTTTCTCATACTGCCTTTCCCATTTTCCCTCTTCTCTATCCTTGTATTCTTAGATGAGGTCAGTACTGGAGAAGCTTAGGCACATTTTCCCCAGGTTCTGGATGATTTCTTTGCTTTCACTCCAAGCTGTGTGGGACAATGAAACCTCCTCTTCCCCTGAAGGCCATAAGAGAGCCCCAGTGGATCCCCATTCTTAGTGAGGGAAGGTCCAGGGCTCCAAAGGACACTGCAGGCTGCAGCTGCTGAGCAGTTTTCTACAGTTAAAGCAGCCAGCCCCAGGAGATACAAAAATTCTGTGGCAGAGCTTAGAAAACAACCCAGATGTCTTAGCTGTTCTTCCTTGACATTAAACAGCTTTCACTCTCCATGTGCAATCAATGATTGCTGTGATTTTTATATTACCTTTTAAAATTCTGGACCACTGCATGCAGGAATCATTACTTTAAAACTTACTTTTTCTAACGATAAATTCAGGAAATATTTTAATAGTTGTAATTATCAGAACACAGCTATCAGTCTAAAATTTTATTCAGCCCTGTGCTGATTTGGCACTGTGGCTGGCCTGGCTCTGTCTTCAAAGTCATCTTTTGTGTCAGATAGCAACTGCTACAAGGGAAGTATGTTCAGCTACAGCTTTCACCAAGGCATTGACAGCTCTGAGGCTGGGGACCAAGAGGGCAATGCATAGGTCTTATGATCTTCCTCATCTCATTGAAAAAGGTCACAGAAGTCATCAGATTGACTGCAGAACATTCCCTCTGAGCAATGCACCTTTTGTACTGCAGAGATGCTGCTATTTTTGAAGCCATGGTCCATGTGGAACACAAATCTTTCTTTAGCATGTATATCAATGCATCACAAATGCCCTCAGGGGACAGGGAGAGGCTTCCTGTTCAGTGCAGTATTTCAGCAAAATATTCTAAATTAGAGTAATGTAAAATAGGCAAGAAAATCCATTGCTTGATTTTGTTCCTTCTTTCCAAAAGCTAGTAATGGAGGAGAGGCATGGAGATCTTTGATTGTGATCAGCAAATGTACTTTTTTTCTTATAAAGAGCTAATAATAAGAAAAAGATTGAGATAATGGAAACCTTTGGATTCTTTCTATATTGCAAGGATCATCAGGTTAAAATGGGTTGGGGAAGATGGTGCTGTAGGGACAGCACAGAATGCCATGGACCATGTGTTTTAGAGGAGGGCTTTGAATGTGCCCCATGTCCTCTGCTTTTACTCCATGAGCCTTGTACAAAATCTGTATTGTAAAAAGATCACTCTGTGCAAAGTATGAAGGATTTAATGCAGTATATAACACCTTTGTTCAAGAAGTGTCTGCAAAAGGGTCACCTGCCTAACAGACAAGTATTCTATTATACACTTTATAGGGATAAAAAATGGCCCTTCATTTCACATATGGGTGGGAGTTACAAATGGAAAAGCTGCTAAAAAATGTGCAGTCAGATGTGTCCAAGAGTATTTTCTTCTGCACTGTCAGAAAACAGTGAAATATTGTTTTTTTAATCACAATATTTTCCTATTGACCTGTGCCCTTTGGAAACACTTGATGAACAGATCAACCCTCATCCTCCATGGGTATTTGCTGTGTCTCACTGTAGGTTTGCTAGCAAATGTCCCTGCCACAAACAAGTTTTTTGTCTTCAGATGCTGGCCCTGACCCCTGGCTGGTGCAAAAATCCCAGTCCTGCTAATCACCTGCACTGCAGCTGAAGGAGAGGAGTGAGCTTCCTGGAGACCTGATCCTGCAATGTCATCTCATCGTCATGCTGCGCGATGATCAAAAACGACTGTTTAGTTCAGTCTCTTCATCACAGAATGAACACCATGAAGACTCAATAAGGCTGAGCTTTGTTACTAGGCTTGTTTGATCATCAATATGTGAATACTCAGAGGTGTGAATAAACCCAATATGGGAGGAAAAAACCTCACCAAACAAATTATATTTAATGCCTAAAACATGCTTGCTGTTTTTTAGATACAACATTATGAACTTTCTTTACAGGATTTAAAATCAATTTCCCATTTGATGTCTATTTACATAGAAATCAGAAGAAAAGCCCTCAAACTTTTTCTGATTTCTGTGGCTTTTCTACAGGCTCTAAATTTTATTTATGAGTAGGTCCCTTTATCAGTCAATGTTTCATTAATCATATAATTTTTGCTGTCACTTTTTTGTATTGTGAGCTTCTGGTAAGCATGGACTTTTTTTGTCATGGTATTGGAAGACATATGAGATGCACAGTTGAGTATGAACCTTCAGGCCTGACTAGAATAGAAAGAAGTAATAGTAAATAATTTTTAGCCATTGTTTTATGCTGTGGGAAAATGTGCAGGAAAAAAAAAATCATGCTAAACTGACATGTTAAAGCACTGGAAATTGACCCAGACAAAGTTCTCAAAATCAAGATAAGCCAAGGCTGTTGCTGGTTACTTCTTAATTAACTAACTGAAGCATAGACAGCCAATAAAATCTAACTTTTGCAAGGCAAATAACCCTGGACTTTTATGGATGTCAATAAAATGAATGTTGTCTGGAAGATATTCATTAACCAAGGAAAGATGTCTGTAGAGGCTATGGTCCAGAAAGTTGGTAGATTTAATGACACAGGCACAGAAGATTGTGTAATAAAGTGAGTGGAGCTGGTAAAAGAAAAGAAGTAGCATTTCTTCAGTGTGAATATGTTTCATTAAACCAGCAGTAAATTGCGTGGACTTTTATTGTTTCTGGTCTACATTAGCCAGGGTCTGTCTAATGTTAGTGGGTCTACCCATTCATTTTCAGAACAGTAAGGCTGGTTTACTGTTCCTCACAAGCTGAGGGGTAGATGACTAAAATATAGTTGGATGCCTGGTGTGTATGTGGGAAGGTGAAGAAAAGCATTTGTGAAACAGCAAAATCTCTCGTATGTCTAATACCCCTTTTCTTCTGTTTGTAATTACATGGTTAAACAAGAAAAATGGAAATGCTTACCTTTTCAGATGTGGTTTATTCCTACCCTGACTGTGTTCTCCATGCAGTTTGGAAACATCTTCATACTGTGACAAGGTTTAGGGAAGGAAGGAAGGAAGGAAGGAAGGAAGGAAGGAAGTAAGTTTCTTAGGAATGAA
>VZRH01008197.1:2735183-2746951 GCA_013397555.1 Urocynchramus pylzowi
AGGAAGGAAGGAAGGAAGGAAGGAAGGAAGGAAGGAAGGAAGGAAGGAAGGAAGGAAGGAAGGAAGGAAGGAAGGAAGGAATTTAGTTTCTGGACAATGAAAAGGATCAGCATAAGGAGAAAAATGACAGCGTGGTTCAAGAGCAACATCATGTATATACACTCTCGTGTCAATGCAGAGCCACCTGTGCCCCTGCTTTTTGTCAAACTGTGAGGGGGCTGGTGACCTTCCAAGTACTGGCTGCCTTTTAGAAACCTCCATGGTGTCCTGAAGCATTGTGATGACTAAAGCTATTTCTTCAGGGTGTAGCTGCTTTGTGATTTGATAGCTCTTCAAGTGATACATGATGACCATGTGTTCCAGTGGCTATGTGGCTATTTTGCCAGAATAATGGCAATATCAGGCTCTTTTTGCTTGTTCTTGCCCAAAGACCTCCTTGTTCTTTGCAGAGGGTGCAACATTTTAACTTCTTTTTCAGTTTCATTGTAAGGTAAGGCAGTAGCAGAGCCAGGACGAGAAGCAACATTTAATGAATTTCATCACCACCACCATCAGTGTCTCTTCGTGCTTCCCAGTTGTTGGCTGAGGTACTGGTCCATGCTTCTATGTATGGACCAAGTAATTTTTTAGATCAAAAAATGTCTGGATCCTGGAGTCTTCAGTTCTTAGTTACCTGGTGCCTCATGTGTTATGGAAAAAAGATAGTTTGGCATACCATAGTGTAACCATCCATTTTGTCTCCAAATAAATTGAAAAAAGGCTGGAAAAAGCCCAAGAAGATCAAGTAAATTCAACATATGGGTTAATAATCATCAATAAATGTGATATGCTTAGTGTTTGGGCTTACATCTTTGTATCTTTAGATAAAAAGATCCCACAATAAATATGCACATGAAAGGCATATAAGTACTGGGATAGTAGAGAAAACAATGAAATTTAATTAATTTTCTAATTAACTAATTAATTTATTATATTTTTTAAAGTCTTCCCAATCTATTTTACCTTCTCTGGTAAATGGACAAGATCTGGCAGAATTTGGGGACTATGAGGAAACTTAAAGTACATTCTGCATTGGATGACAAAAGGCTTGTATGAATTTTCAGCTGAAATGTGCAGAGCTATGGAACAGTTAAATGAATGTTAAATTTTTTTCCTGGTTTTTACCTGGGAAGTTTTGTGTCTAGGCTGTCAAACAATCATTTAAAATCATATGTTATCCTTTTGATGGCAAAGTGGGAACCAGTTCAGCTTAAGCTTTGCATCACAGGATCAGTAAAGTTATGCATCCAAAAAAATGAGAAAACACTAACACTTACTTCAGCACTGAAAAACTGTTTGGCTATTTCTTTTTTACAACTCCACAGCTGTTCTACTACCTGTAATTGGAGTGCCAAGATGAATACTTGTTTTAATCAGGGTGGGTAAACATTGATGGCAATTGTATAATATTCTGAAAGAGCTGGGAGAACGTTTTAGTCACTATAGTAGGTCAGATTTAGGATCTGCTATTGAAATTGTACTGTGCACATGAGTAACTGCTCTTTTGGTGTGACTCAGTTGCTAACTGTTTAGCTCTGATAACCCTAATATTTACAGTTTCGAAGCCTTTCTGGAATCTCTTATTTTTACACTGGCACATACAAAACTTCTTGAATAAATCTTGACTGCAGGCATGAGATGCTCTTCAGACTGTCTACAGTGGTGTCCAGTTTGGTGGCTGTGGCTGCTGTTTCCCCACGAGTGAACGGAGACTCAGGGTGTGACAGCAGTAAGCAATGATGCCTCAATGAACCCTTTAAAGGTAGATGCTTTAGATGCTCTGGCATTAGAAATTCTGCTACAGGCTACCTGAATATAGTCACATTTCCTTCCTTGATACAAATGGAAATGAGCCTGCATCATAACTGTTGTTTTGGAACTGTCATATTTGAAAGAATTTATTGAAAATACCCTAAAAATATGACTAACTATATTTTGACATGAAGAACTAAAACCACAGAAACCTCTTGTTCATTTTTCTCCAATCATTTGTCCAAGCCACTGATTCAAAGAGGAAAGATTATCCCTCACTCTCCTCAGCCTCTAAGGAATTAATATTATTTTTTAGTTAATAGCTGAAGCACCAGTGCAAATGTGAGTTGTGTCCCTGCATCTATTAGGATATAAATACCTGTCCTTTCTATCTCCTAGGGGGTGACTCTATTTTAAAAGAGGCAATGGTAAATTTTACATCCAAGCTGTCACGAGTGGAAGACTAAACACAGATGAAGAAAAGTCTTCCAGTTCTGCTTTCTTAAATTTTCTGATTTTTTTTTGTGATGAAGGTGAAAAGGAAAGAATTGCACCTCTACCATTGGAATAGAAGCCACACTCAGAGCAAGACACAGATCACTGACGTGTGCTAGCTACACAAACAACTCTATTTCTTCTTGGTTTAGCCTCTTCATCTTAAGCTGGAGGCAAAAAAGCAATCATAAAATACATGCAGAAAATTAAAAGAGCTTCCAAATTAATTCTTGGTCAGATAAATGGAGTATCACTTAGCCCAAATTGTGTTTGTGTGAAAGATCCCACTAACGGTCTTAGGTGAGGTTTCCAGTGGTATATCTTCAGCATTTTGAGGCTACTTTGACTTCTTTGAAAGGTGAGATATTTTGGATGATAATGTTATTTATTATTTAAACATAAAAATCCTATTCTGCACTTTTAAATCTTTTCTTCTTAGTGAAACTCTCAAATGCATATTGATCTCTCGCTTTTCTCAGAGATGAAGGTGTTCTTGTTCCCTGAATCTGAAACAATTGTTTAGTAACTGTGATGGTCTCAGGAATAGAAACTGAAATGGATATTTAAAGACAGGTATGTATCTTTTATCAGATCAGTGTTTTTTTAGGCCATAACTGGAACTTCTACAACTGGCTGTTGCAACTTTGCACCCCAGTTCAGGATGTATCTGGATTCTTTGGGTGCTGCTGTGATTTCAGTGTGGTACAGAGACAGAAGAGCTCTTCATATTAACCACTTTATTTTAAAGTAAAGAGCTCTGCAAGCTCTTCAGGGTTTTCCTGCCAATTGGCATTGCCTTTTTCTTTTCCTATACCTTTCCTAAAGCACAGATCATCTCCTCAGACCCCAGTGCTGACACCACTGAATTTTGGTGGTATACATAGCCACTTTTTTATTCTTTATTACAGAACATGTAAGCATTATCTCTGCTGTTGTCCAAACTGCTTTACGAATTGTTATAAGCATTGTGAGAATTCAGCATTAATTTTTGATCCAGGACTGATGACAGTTATTTCTGTACAATTTTACACAAGAAACTCAGATCACTATTACATTTCACATTGACCACCATGTGTCTCTTCAATGATCCACATTTAGTTTGTCTAAGGTACCTACCCATAACTAATAAATATCACTAACCTGTCAGTCCTTCAAAGTTTTGTTTCCATAACTAGTCAATTAGTTTCTTGATAAGAAAATCTAAATGCTTTACATTAAAAAAACCCCAAAAAAACAATAAAATAAAAACTTTTAACCTTTTCAGATTATGTAGCCATCACCTATTAGCAAATATATTATCCTTCAAAACCCAAAGAACTATGCTTTAGTTATCAACACACATTTAAAAATAATTGGGACTGAAATGTCCTCCTTAATTCATACCTTTAGGGACACATCTGCAGCTTGACCTCACCATGTCTTTTTCTATATTGAGTTAGTTTTGATGTTTTAATAGGCACAATATTAAAACTTCACACTGTGGCATAATATTTTGCCTTCAATTTCATACACAAAGGCAACACAAGGGACTGTTTGTTATCTTCCATGTGTAAGAACAAGTGCAGCATAAGATAAAGCTGGAAGCAAAAGGCTTAGGTAGTAAAACATGTTTTCTCCCTTCTGTTTTTATCCTGATGAAGTTACAGGAAAAATATACAAGGTTGTTTGTTTGTTGGGTTTCCAAGCTGCCAATATGTACAGTAGAGAAAAAAATAAATAAATCAAATTTCTGACAGGTGCAGAAAGAAAGACTCTGAGGCAAACTTTGACTCCCCAGGGTATTTAAAAAATTTTCCTCTTGCCAGACTCAAAATAAAATTCAATCTCTATGTCCAAGAAAATAAACAGTTCTTTTGACTTGCTAGATATCAAGGCTTGTCTTGGAGATTTTATGAGCTTCATGTAGGTGAAATTCAGGGTTTTTAAAATTATTTTTACCATAGATTCTGTATTGAAGCAATACAGTTGTGGGAGAAAGGTAACATAACATTTTTAACGTATGACATCTGATTTACACGAGCTGTTCTAGTGATGCCTGAGGAAGCAAGCTCGAGCAAGAATGTTTCACTTCTTCTTTCATCCCCTATTGTCTTGGTTGGTGCTGTTTCCTATCTTCCAGTCTCTTCCCAAATAGCCTTTCCTTCCAAATAACGGCCAGAAAAAATTCCAGTCCAAACAAAATTGCCTAAATATGTGTGATTTGTATGAATATCTGGGGGATGTGATGGAGCAATGGAGATGAGGTGAATCTGATTGTCACCTGCATGAGAAATAGTCCTAACACTACCATGATGGATGACTTGGCCATCTATTGCCCAGCTGTACCCATAGGAGGAACCCTAGTTTTGGTGACAGTAAGTTCTGTTTATGTGTCCCTTTCTGGTATTTTGTGCTGGGAAGGGATGTGCTGCTGACTTGGAGTGGTAGTAGGATCTCCACTGCAGTTTGGTGGAGCCCACTCAGCTGCAATTGTCTGACCCTGTACATGCAGCATGCCTCAGGAACCTTCCAGATGGCCACCCCAATCCTGTTTGCCTCAACTAATATCCTAGTAAGGCCATAATTGTACTCACTCTCTTTTAAAACTCAGTTTTGAAGAGGTATTCCTGGTTCCATCTCAAAGTCTCATAAATTAAATTGAAATCAGTCACATTTATGACTGGTTGTTAAAAAGCTGTAAGTGTTATGAATTTATGACACTGTGCTCATGTTCAGCTGTTCACTGCTTCTGCTTCTAGGTCTTTTTGTCCTATGTGGGATAAAATTTATATTTGTGGGTGAGATCATTATAAATCTTTTATGTACCACAAGTGCAATTTTAAATGTTTGCAGGCACGGAGAAATGTGCCCATGAGATATCAACTATATTTCATGGGTTATTGCTTCATAGAGCTGACAAAAAAAGAGCTTTGCAACTAGCATACACTCACACACCTTCTTAAGTTTACATGTTTGACCTTTAAAAGCTGGTAGACAGCATGAAATGTGCAACTTAGGAAATAAAATGCTACATGGTTCATATTGTACTTGGATGCCAGTTCCATGTTAATTTTCTTTCTTTAGCAAAAAAACCCCTTTCTCAGAAGGCTTGCCCATGCCTAATCCATCAAGGCTTCTTGCTGATTCTGGTGACAATTGAAGAACTTTCTCAGGAGTGAGTGAGCTTGTGTACACCTCTGCATAAATCAGTGATAAAGCAGAGGCCAGCAATAATGAATGCAGGGCTCACACTTGATGCAAGCCTATTGCTGAGATCTCTAGCCTTCAATCTGAGCTGCCCTTCACAGTTCTTATAGATTATGTATTCAAAAGCCCAGAGGAATATAGTTTTCAAAAAAAGATCTTTTTTGGGGTGGAAAGATGGATGGTATGGATGTGTGGCCTGTTAACAGATGACACACTGAGAGCTAGGTTTTCACTATGGCATTAATTTAAAAGAGTACTTGGGAAAAATATGCTTTAATAGAAAGCACAGTGTGTTGGGAGCTGGGAATACTGGGAAGCTACAAAGTTTCCTAACTTTGTAGCAGGACTCCCAGAACAAATAACTTAATTTCTCTGTGGCTTACCTAGGCATCTATTTACCAGGGGAAAAGAAGTTGGAGGGGCTTTCTCTCCTCACCAGTCATGAATTACCCATAGCATACTCTGGCAGGTATGAGCACTTTTCTGCTTCTTGGCCTGAATCCCAGCCTGCCACCATTGTCCATGCTGAGCAAAGCTGGGGAGAGCCATCCTGTAACAGGCATCTGCACGGTGCTGGGGACACACCTCTGAGACATGATTCAGTGTGAGCATCTACAGAATGCATCTACATTGGCTTCATCCTTTTACTCACCTCACTTGCTCATTTTTGACAAAAAAAGCTGCTTGAGACTGAGACTGCCCCTCACTGTATGTTGCTGCTTTAGATACCCATTGTAAATATAAAAAGTGAAGATAAGTTTCCAAGGTCTTAGTGATATGACCATGATGAATTGGGAATGGTAAAGTGTCAACTAACTCTAGGGAATATTTTTTCATGCTTCACCTATGAATTTCCTTTATATTTTATTGGATATTTGGTAATTCCCTTACTGCTTTCCTTTGTTTACAATCTGTATAATATCTTTAGCTTTCATGATCATTTTACCTCATTCATTTTACCTCAGGCTTTATATGTTGTATTAGAGTGATTAAGAAACACACATACCATTGTATCTGTCCCCTGATTTGGGGAAATGAATTTTGATGAAGAGATGTCAAGAGGGCAATGAGATTGTTACCTCCATCAATATTAGCACAAATGTGCTTGTAAATGTTTCAATGCACATGTGGATCCTTTGAACATATTAACAGCACAACATAACTACTGAATATTCAGGAAGTAGAAAGTAATTGCATCCATGGTTTCTATTTTAACAAATAGGCACAACCTTTTTAAATGCAACATTCATCCAACTTCATAGTATGCATCAAAATACATTTGGATTGTTTATGATTGATGTGGTCATCCTCTTATGGTTCCTGTGGGCTAGATAGAAATAGAAATGTAGGGCAGGAGTCTCCATTATTGTGCAGCTGCTTTTCTCTGCACAGTCAGCATAAACTCACACGAAAGCTGGAGGATCTGGCTCAGCACAAATGTAATTCTGAGATGATGAGATGCTGTGGGGCACCTACAATTCTCTTCCTTAGTGTTGTTGAGATAACATCAAAGGGGTGGTTGTCCAGATGGAGAAGGCAATGGTGGAGGTAATGTAGTGTTTCATTCACACTCATTCATGTTGACTGTTGGTTGTGAATTTGGTTTACAGTGTGTTATGGCCAAGCAGTAACTGGAGCAGTTTTTGAGCATTTCTGATAGAATGGAAAGCAAATGGCCCTTTCACACAGCAGCATCAAGTTAAGCAAGACTGAGATGTAGCCAGCCTGTAGTTGAGGTTAAGATGCTTTCAGGCCATAGCTCTGTATTCTAAAAAGCAGGTAGGTTTATGAAGGCTCATATTACTTTCCAGTAATAACCAGTATTGCTTTCCAACAGGGTTCATGACTGTAGGCACACATTTCTGAAAAATACAAATAAAGTTATACCTGATTTCTGTAAGTGACATAGGAGCCCGATCCCCACTTTTTGGTGAAGCTTAGGCTCTTATTTTCTTGCTTTTCAAAGCAGGATTTATCTGTAGAGCTTGGACTGCTAATGAGCTTAGGAGGTTCTGAAACTGTTGACCTCCAGACTGAAAAATATTTGAATCTTTCTGTAGCTGTGATGCATGCTGTATATAAATGTCCAGATCCCAGGATCTGTTCACTTTCTGTTTCGTAAGTAAATGTATCAGATAAAAATTAAATACTAGATCTATTTCTGAAGTTAAGGAAGAATGGAAAAAAGAAATAGTGTTGCAATACTTCAGTGGAAGACATCTGTGTGATGTTATTGGATGTACTTTTCACTAATGTAAATGTGTCTAAGGGAAATGGATATTGAAGAGTTTTTTGTGCTCAATGACTTTGAATATTTAGCTTTGAATAATTAGTTTTGTCTCTTCATAGTTTTTGTCCTCAGTAGAACCTGAATCCTTAACTAAAAAGTAATTAGGCTTTTAATGTGACTGTAAAGATTTAAACAAACACACAGGCAACCACTGCTTTCCTTAATCAGAGCAACTCATTTCCCCCCCACCCTATTTTATGTAGTCTTTTAATCCTTCTAACATTCTCTAAGACAAGCTAACTACTGTCTCTGTGTACCTGAGGGATTGTGCAATGCAGACAGAGTTTTCTGCAGCTTTCTTTCACTTCTGAAAAAAATCACAATCCACTTAATCTGACAAGTGAAACCTTTGATTACATGTTACCTACACAATACTGCTTCTTTTCATGTTGAGGCAGGGAAGGAAATAAATGCAGAAATGTGTCTGCTAAATTTCCAAGTTAGCAATCTGTTGAAGGAAACCGTGATCCTGACAGGTGCAAATGCTGGACTCTCGGGCTTAGGGAGTCTCATGAGCCTTTCAGAGGTTTTTCACCTCACTGATCCAAAATAAACTTCAGTACTTAGGAAAAATCAAAACAAGCAAAATGTTTCATGTAGAACAATCTGGTACAGAGCAAAGAACAGGAAGAGAAAAAGTCCATAATTTAACAATTTGTGCAATGATCGTCATGGACACGAATCCCCGTACTGTTGCCTTCCTTTACCTGAGGGATAATTGCAGGTTTTGGTTCTTGACTAGCTTTTGAGGTTTGTACCACTGTGCATTTCTCATTGTTAAAAAAAAATACACTGCAAAATGGAGAGATATGCATGCAGCTATATCACATGTGGTGCAGCCTATCTGAAAAATTGCTCTGTGCACATCTCTTGTCTTCAGGTGCTATTAGAAGCCCTGCTTGGAACTTTAGCTAACTGTGGACTAAAAAGGAAAGAAAAAACCCAACTCAACACTGTTTCATTGTTTACCTTTAAAGTACAATCACTGATAAGCATCTTCTGCCTAAAAAATGTGCTTGCACCACAATCCTCAGCCTCAGCCATCAGGTTTCAACCATGGTACCACAGAGACATGAATACGAGCTTGTGGAATCATTGTGTTTACAGATAATAACAGCAGCAGCAGCAACAATAACAACAACAACAATAATAATAATAATAATAATATTGATAATAATAATAATAACAGAAATAGCCTGCTTCTCTAAAGGGGCTTCTTCTAGTCCAGTCCTGTGCATATCCAAAATAAGTCCTGTGCATATCCAATATATCTCTTATAGAGATATATAATCTCTATAAGGAGATAGATGTATATTTTTCCTCGCCACAAATATTTGTGTGTACATAAGCTCATATAAAAATTGTCTTAGTTTGTCACACATAAATACATAACTATGTCTCTCTCTTTCTCTACCTATCTGTATGACTTTTTTTCAGAAGTGAAAAAAACGAATGGGGCAACATACAGCACAGAAATAGACCATTTTCCTGTATCAAGTAGAATAAATTAGTGCTGAATGCCTAGGTTAATGTTCACTCTGAACTGGGGCCTGCACAGCTGGGATTCTCCAAGCTGTTTGATCTGCCCTTTCAAGCTCTGATGATCCCACTGAATTGCATTTAATGGACACAGGGCTGAAGTACAAAAAAATGAGAGGCCTTGTTATAAAACAATAGAGACAACTTAGCTCACATGCACACCTGTTCTTTGTACTTCATGAAAGACTCCTGATGTGGGGGAAAAGATTTCATGAAGCACTCCCCTGGCATTCATTGTTTGCTTGAACTTCAGAAGCACAACAGCCATTTTGGGGTAATTGGATTTACAGTCACTACAGCCATGGATGAATTTTATGGCAGGCATTTGTGCTCAGCTAGTCACATTAGAACAGGATGTGACACACCTGCACACTACACTAGTAGAAAGAAAACTACTCTGAACACTTATTAGCTAGACATATCTGAGTTAAACCAATTGATTTCACCCAGGCAGGCTACTAAAGACTTATGCAACTGCAGTAATGCTCCACACTTTTCCTGTCCTGCACGATAGCACTCAAAATTTGCCCCAGCTGAAAATGGGAATTTTATATTGGTTTTTTTTGACAGTATTCTGAGATATTCATAATGGGGGAGGTGCAAACTGAAAAATATACCATTTAATTTCTTTGAGAATTTTAGTAGATTTTATTAGATGTTTATTTCAAAATAGGCATGACAATTTTTTTTGTTTGTTTTGTTTTGTTTTGTACTGGAATGATTGAATGCGATTTCCATCTTCTTTATCTTAGATTTCTATATCTATTAATCTATTATTCACTAAATTTGTCTGTGTGCTCCAGATTGCACTTGGGATCCAGTTGCTGGGCCTTGTCTTTAAATTCTGATAATAAAAATGGTCCTTGGCAAATCACTATGATCCTAAAATCAACATGGTGCTATATAAATCTGGAAAGACAAAAGGCATGTAGTTATTAGAAAACAGTAATCATCTGACTCATCCGTATTCAGTTATAATGTGGAAATAACATGGATTGTCTTTCCCATTTTGCACATAATCCAGACAACAGCATTTAGTCTGAAAATAATAATCTGAAGACTTTAGGCTTAAACTAGACATGTATTTTCTCCGTATACAGAAAGCCAGGAAAAAGTGGAGTGGAAATATAGACAAATTTATGCTGATGGGCTGATTACATAGAGACCAAGCCTCTAATGTGTACCTGAAAGGTGAACAGTAAGGTCTACATGTTTCCCTATAACACATGTATTGATTCACTGTGACTGTGTGTGGGATTGTGTAAACCTGTCTGAAGGATGTTTCCTGTCACAGCATGCTTGATATTGCACATAGAATGGTTTGGGTTGGAAGCATCTTTGAACATCATCTAGTTTCAAGCTCCTGCCATGGGTAGGGAACCTTTCACTAGACCAGGTTTCTCAGAGCTCCATCCATCCTCATCTTGAAAACTTCCAAGGATGTGGAGTTCACAGCCTTTCTGGGCAACCTGTTCCAATGCCTCATCACCTTCACAGTAAATAAATTTTACATAATATCTAGGAAACTTACTCTCCTTCAGTTTAAGGCCACTCTCCCTTGATTTAGTTGAGGAGAGTTTTACAGACTGGCTAATAAAAAGACACTTTTGTTTCTGTAATATTTTTCGTATGATAATAATAATCTTGGATTACTTGAGTGATAGTGTGGTGATCTCTGTGGCTAGGAAGTGTGTAACAGCATTATATACAAATTTCTGCAGGACAACAGGTCTACATTTGTGTATTTTAAGCCTATGATTGGCCATCATGACAATCCAATTTTACTTTTGTTATATTTTCTTCTTTACCCTGACCTTGCTCCTAAATTTACCTGAATTAGTTCCTACTTCAAAGCTATGAATTATGGCTATGTTGGAATATTAGAAAAATGCCTGTGTCCAGAGAAACCTGAGAGGTAGCTGTAATGAGATGTTTCCCAGAGTCCCAATGCGGAGTTTTCTAGCTACTCTTCATAATTACTCACCTGATATCTATCTATCTATCTATCTATCTATCTATCTATCTATCTATCTATCTATCTATCTATCTATCTATCTATCATCTAAACCTGAGTTTCCACTGTAGGATAGTTTTCACTGACAATAAGGGATAGTGCTCTTAAAATTTGCATTTCAGATCCTTAAAACTCACTCTGGAGAAGTACCAGGGTACTTTACCTCTCCTTCAAGGAAGGACAATATCACTTTAAGTGGTGGGGTATTTTTTTGTGGGAAACTAATAGAAAACATGTTTAGAAAATAGTCAGCAAAGGTGAAATGACAATACAGAGTCATAGGTTAAAAGCACTTAACTCAGCTACTGTAGGGTGATAATTTAATTAGATGATTCCAGGGAAAACTATTTCCTTTCCTTTCCTTTCCTTTCCTTTCCTTTCCTTTCCTTTCCTTTCCTTTCCTTTCCTTTCCTTTCCTTTCCTTTCCTTTCCTTTCCTTTCCTTTCCTTTCCT
>VZRH01008197.1:2747041-2800901 GCA_013397555.1 Urocynchramus pylzowi
TCCCTTTCCCTTTCCCTTTCCCTTTCCCTTTCCCTTTCCCTTTCCCTTCCTTCAAAGCAAAGACTGTCAGTAATAGACAAATGTCTTGCTTTCTATGGTGACTGGTTTTGAGGCAGGTTGAAACTGTCAAGCTGAAAAAAATTACAAAGAGGGGGGCTAAGGTTAAAAAAGAGATAGCATTGTTCTCAGTTGTATTCTTTCTTGAATTCCAAATGTCTGCATATCATGGACTTAGTTTGGCCTATTAAATATCTAACTTTCAAATCTGGATTGAGATCCAAATCACTGCTGAATTTATGCTTCACTGAAAGGAAGAGATTAGATACAGATCGGTGATCAGCAGTGTTTGCTGTGCAGAAAATGCAGGTGTGTTTACTTAAGGCATTAATTTATTAATCTTTACCTACTGCTTCCAAATAATCTGTAATCTGCTCTTAAAGGTGATCAGATATGACAATTATGAGAACAATAAGTTGCTCTGGACTGAAGCTTTCTGAGTGATTATCTGCAAGATATTGGTTGCTTAGTAAGGCCAACATGCCTGCTTCAAAGCTGGCCTCAGGCCACTGAAAGCAGTAGAGTGTTTTCTATTGAAAATATTCTGATAAATGTGCAGAATGGTGTGAGAGAAATGTTGCATGTTATCAATAAGCCATTGAGCCGAAAGCTTTGCAAAACATTAAAACTGATTTTTTCTCCCTAGGAAATTTCTTTGATTCCTCTTGCCATTTCTGTTTTGATGGACATGTTTAGTGGTACAGTATAAAAATGACTTTTGATGCTAAGAATGGTAGGTGACATGGTAGAGCTCTATTTTTTGCCTTAAGTATCTTGTCTCCTTATTTACTATAAGGAATACTCCAGGATGGAGTTTCCCCTAAATTAGAACAGCGATTGTATGTGGCGGCTGTCGTAGGGCTGGCTTGGGAACCTGCTTGGAGTGCCGAGCACCAGGGCTTTGGGAGGCCACCTCTGTGGAAAACACTGGACACTACAGAGGACTGGGAGGCAGGAATGAAGTGGTGCACTTGCAGAGACATGTGCCTTCTTTCATCCCAGCTCTTTATTCCCTAAGAGCTACAGGTGGTGGTAGATTTCTGGTCTAATCTTCTCTTGTGCTGTAAATAACGCTTTTTATGAGAAGGGTGGTTTTAATAATACACTAGTTTATCAGATATATATAAAATAACAACAACTAGATAGTTTAGTAAAGAACAGTGGTATAATAGTGTAATAATTGTGTCATAACCAACACTACTTTTACTACAAATACATATAACTTTATGTAAAAAAAAAGTGGTAATTATGCAAAGTTCATTGTTAGCATTATCTAATTATAAAAGATGAAAAGTAGTAATCTGGGTAGGGACCAAAAAGTATTTTATGATATTTTCAGTAGAAGAGGAGGCATAGTCAGCTTGTTGGGGATCACAATAATCTTAGTGTCATTTACATCCCTGTGCAGATTTAGTGGCCTTCTCTAGTCACTGGGGTGAAGATTTTCAAACACAGATGAAGTGCTTATGTCCATGTTTTAGCATTTAATAAAAGTGGCTTGATTTTTAGAGTGTTTGTGTCTCCCCGTCTCCTAATTCCAGTGCAAATCATGATTACTTGCAACTGAGGTGAATTGGCAGCTGGGACTGTAATTACCCTTCATCCTTCCCACTCAATGGAACTGCAACTGATGTTAGTGGTGTTTTCTGGATTTACTGAGCAAAATTTCACTCTTGGCTGAGCTCTTCAGACTAATATTTTCAAAGGCATCTACTGGGAGTTAATGTGCAGATCTCACTGACAATCATATTGATAGTTTATTCCCTTCAATTCTTTTGGATAAAAGAATCATTGTTTTTGGACTTTCATCATTAAAATAGATAGTGAAATTTCTTTTCACCCTGCTAGAAATCTTTATCAGGTTTTACTCAGAACTCAGAGCTGAAATGTTCTGAGTGATGCTGTATTAATGACAATACTATAACTATCTTAGAATCATAGAATGATTTGGGTTGGAAGGGACCTTATAGATCATCTAGTTCCAACCCCCTGCTGTGAGGGTGTAATGTGATTTACTCCTAATCAAGAAAAGAAACACATTTTTTTAGGCTAAGTGCAAAATCGTGTATTATGCTAATGCAGTTCCACCCAGCAGTGGGAGAAGATTTTTTTCCATTACTTCTTAAATTACTATCCTAAAGGAATGAAATTTCATATTTCTCCAGAACTGGGAGAAGCCTTATTCTACAAAGAATTTGGCATTTAGAACTGATTTAGGAAAAAAGGATTGGCAGAGGAAGAACTGCAAGAACTCTGTTTTTGTTGTCACAGGTGTGCTGCATGTGAGACATCTGATGATGATTCCAGTAAAAGTTGCTGCTGGACAGTCAACATCATGAGGAAGAATATCAACTCTCTGGTCTCTGGTATGGGTAGTTTTCTTCTCATTCTTCCCTTGAACAGAAGACAACTATTTCCTTATCCCAGAGGGACCTCTAACGTGAAGGTTGAATTTGATGGCCAAGGGGGATCAGCTAAATGAGACTGTCCTACTGATGTGTGACATCTACGTCCAAGCTGCTGTCACAGGGCAGTTCATGCAGGGCATACCTTGTCAGAAAACTGCTGGTTTGTATGGTCATGCACCATGGTCATGTGAGGTGATTCAAGATAACTGGCTTTCTGGGAGGCAATGCCAACCTTGTAAAAGGTCTGTAAAGGAAGAAACAGCTTTTTTTTTTTTTTTTTTTTTACATTGCTTCAAATATGATATGCAGCTTTTACACTGTGAATAACACCCTTTAATATCTATATTTGGCTTAGAAACTACAATAAATCTGACTCTGGAACATAAGCCTAGAGACCGTTTGTTTCTTTTTGTTGGAAGGACTAACCATGATAGTTCTGTTTCTTTCATAGGATGTTTTTCAGCTTTCTTTGCAAAACTTTTCATTGCCTGTGAAGGGTTTTGTCTGTGTTTGCATCTATCACTGAAGCTTGGAAGTACTTTCACAATATGCCAGCAGTCATTTTCCTTTCAGTTCTGTCCATTTCTAGAAGAAAGAAAGAAAGTTGGCACACTGTGGAGCTTGAATACAGTATGTTTCCTCTGTCATACTGTTCCAGCAGTCAGGCAAAGATCACAGATTTTTTTTTTTTTTTTCCCTCAGATGGCCATAAACCATTTTACATTAGAAGTTTTCAGGTAACTATCTGTCACTAAACCAACATACAAGCAGTAAGATTTATCACAGTGAACAGAGCTGGTTTGAAAATATTCATGAGTCGGTGAACATTTAGAGCTTGATCTAAAAATGTTGCATGCAAGAGAAAAAGGAGAGCATTTAATAGAAACTTCAGGCTTTAATCTCTCTCGGCTTTACAGACATGCTAGCATATGGATTCACATGTGTCTGCCATGTGGTAGAGTTTGTACTTCTCAGAATCCAAAGCAAATAACATTTAGAGCTTTCTTTTTTAGGGGAAGAAAGGGACAAAACATTCACATACTAATAGCTCATACAGCTGAAGAGGAAAAACAGAATTCTTGATCTGGAGGTATGGAGGGTGATATCCAAAGCTCCAATGGTGGATGTTTGAATGGTCTCCCATGTACCAGTGCTGGAGAAAGTGAGGTGAGGCCAGCTAATGCTTCCCTGTGAAGCCTTTGGGGCAGGAGATCTGGACAGGGAAGGTGAGAGCTGAAAGTCAGTGAGCTGCTCCACTAAGGAGAAAATAATTGCTTGAAAGAGCCCATTGCTCCAAAGGGGAGCTGGGTAAGGGAAGGCATGCTGCACCAGCTGGAGAGTGTGGCCACAGCCCCATGCAGAGTTATCCTAAGCATCCTCTCTGAGACCATGCAGGGCTGAGCTCCGTCAACTGGCAGAGAGTAACTGGCAAATCCCAGTCTGATACATATATAAATATAGCAGCTAGCTCAGAGCAGGTGGACTCTTTGGCTTTCAGAAAGGATGGGCCTGAAAGGTCTGGTTGCAGGACTGGTTGTTCTTTATTAAGAATTTATTTAGATCTATTTTTTGTAAAGCTTTATTATTTAAATGCTGCTTGTGTATTTCAGAAACAGAAAACAAAGACTCCATACACTTCAGTGCTGTCTTATAAGACACCAGATATAGAAAATGAACCTCATTTGATTACAGTTCACTATTCAAAAAATCCCAGACAGTATATTTATTCCAAAACAAATTACCCTTAGGGATTTTTTTTAGATTATAATGTTCAGGGTGTTCCTATATAAACAGCAGAAGGGTTATTAAAAATAAATCAGATTCTTAATAATAGAATCACTCCCTTGAGTCAAGAGCTGAATGGCATTTGCCAGTTGAAGGACGAAACTTTCTGTCAAGGTGGAGATTTACAAACTTAACAAACCCAAATCCTTCCTCCTCCTCCCTTGCAGGAGATAAAACCCTAGTTAGCTGCCAACAGGACGTGTGTTTAAACCCACAATAATGGCAATGCAATGGTTTGATAGGTGACAACTCCATCAGAGCACTCTGACTGCGTGACAGCTGCCTGGGGTCAGCCACACACTGTACGTATAGATAGAGGCATTCTCCCGGCGGGACCCTGCAGACAGCCACATTCTTCAAGCCTTGTGCTATAGTCAGCTCACTTTCAGTGGCTTATATTGTAATCAGCTACATTCTGATATTAATATGTTGTAGCCTTCCTCCTCAGGGCTGTGTGTTGCCCTGCCAAAGTCACTTGCTGTAGTCAATCAGACAGACACAGCCTGATAGGTGTGTGAAGAAGACAAAAGTATTACTGGGGGAGAAGCACATATGCTGTGGACTGCTGTAGCATTATAACCTCATGATATTACCAGACCTGTTCTTTAAAATATAATAAGGAGTCAGATGGCATAACCATATGCTGGCATCCATACGTTTTCACTGAAGTCACTTTACTATCAAGGACCATGCTGCCAGTTCCCAGGGGCCTCTTCTCCATCTGATCGCTGGAGTCTCACACTTGATTTGTTGTTTGTCCTTAAGATATACCTCCTTTATTCATCTGCACACTGGTGGCTGTGTAGATGTCACCTCATGAGCAGCTGAGGCCTCTTAAAATTTCTCAGTACTTTATATTAGCATCCTTCCCCACTCCCCTGAAGTTCCCCAGGTCTTATTTTAAGTACAGGGACTGTCATTGAAAGAAAGAAGAAACTGAACAGTTGCCTTTTCTAGGTAAAACCAAGTGAAAGGCCAGGATGGGGAAGAGCTACAAACTTCTCTGATCTCCAGATTTTAATGAATCTATTAGTATGAGGAAATGTGCAGAGTGCAGAATGCTGACAAGCAGGTGTCATTCATTAGGTTGTCTTACTTTATATAGCAAGCATTACTTACAGAAAGCCAAGGGTTTTGGAATTAAGCTGTTTCTTTTTTTCCTTTATAAGTTTATAAATTAGTGGTGGATTGTCCTTCAGACTGGAAGAATTCTTGACAAGCTGCATAACACTTCACATGCTCTAGAAGAACCCACAAAAGCCAAATGTCTACCAGTGACAACAATTATAACCTTGGGATACATCAGATATTTCCTGAGATGCTGCTGTATTTATGCTGGTCTAATATATAGGTTGCTGGAACATGAGAGATTTGCTGGAAGTAATATTGCTTCATTTGTCTGTTCCTAATTCACCTCCCCCTAATATAGTCAGCTGTTACTGCTTTGTCAACCATTATTTTCTTCTGTGTTGCATTTAGGTCATCACTTGCTTCCTTTGAGATGTCAATAGTACTAACTTGCATGACCTTGGCTGTAGACAATGCTGTGCACCCTAATGAACTCTTTTTTTTTTTTTTTTTAAGGACAAGAAGCTAGCCTACATTTTGTTACACGTTTAGCACACATATATTTTTTATACTATATAAATGCTAATAAATTGAAATTTCAATATATAACATAATTAGTTATTTCCATACATACAATTACTGTACATAATAATTACTGCAACTAAGGAATGATAGTTCTTTGAGTCAGCAATACTCTTTTAGGACCACTATTTGCTTTCACCTCTGTGTCCTCACCTTTGGGACACTATGCCAGATAAGCTGTCTTGTCTATATGGTAACAAGGCAAAACCATCATAATGTGTGATCATTAAAGGCTCCAAAGGTATTTCTTACAGGAGTAGAGGTGAAGTGCTTGCATACTGCCCAAATTCCTGTACAGGTAGTTGTAGTCTGCTTCCCTAAAATTTCTGTCGCTTTAATAAAAGGTTTTATTATTGTGTGAAATTTCTGAAGTGGCTGGTTGAGAACTGTTAAACAGTAGATGCATGTAAATAAAGCAGAGCCTTGTGTAGCACATCACTTTTCAGAGAACCTGGAGATTTCATGGGGCTGAAAGGCTTTATCTAATTGTAAGCTCATTAGCTTACAAATAGAGTAGTCCAAGTCTCCCCTTATTTACACACAGTGTAACCTTCTTTTTTTTTTACTGTAGCTGCACATAGTGTGAATCAGAGTAGAATCCATTTCATGAATTCTAATTCTGTTCTGGCTGGACAAACAGACAATGTGCCCAGACAGAATTGTCATTGCATATGAAAGAAGTGCTTTACATATTTTCAAAGTATCATTAAGATGCTTATTTGGGCTGCAGTCTAGGAGCATCTCAGAACGCAACCTCAGTGACTTTGCAGCTGTTGTGCTTGGACATTAAAAAAGCAGTCTTTCCTTTCATTGTAATAATTTAAAAATTACCAGTCATGTGCAGACTCTTAGAGCCTGACCCTCAGCCCATGTGAGCCAGGATGGAAGTCAGGGCATGTCTCTCCATTGAAGTGTGCATACTTTGAATTATTCTGGGGATTTTGAGTACCTGGCCATCCACACCAGGTAGAGGACTGTTAATTGAAATAACCTGAAATTGTTAATATCTGAGACCTGCATTCATGAAAGCAAGCACAGCATACATGGGAAAAGAGGCTTTTTAAGCCCTTCTGTTAGTGTAATATTGGAATGCCTTCTCTCAAGTGAAATGAGGCAACTCTTTGGCACTGTTAGCAGCAGGACAACCACCCCCACAGCCTTCTACTTTTCAACAACCCTTTGAATCTGCTGGAATAACGTAGTGGTTAATCTGTGATTCATTACAATGTGTGAGTGTGTCTATGTTGGGGTGGGGGGGCTGGGCAGGAATAACATCTCTATTCCTGCAAACAGAAATGCTGTGAGTGTTACGTTATGCTCCAAGTAGCATTCCCTTTCACCACATGCTGTATCTGTTGTTAAGTTTTGTCACCTTCCAGAACTTTGTCAGCCCTATTTTTGTCACAAAGTGGGGATCCCATTCTGATATTGCTCCAAATCAGTGTTGCACAACTGTTGAACATGGCTAAGAACTGTGCTGTTCCTGGCAGTAAAACCCTTGTTGCTGTAAAGCCCCAAAAAAGGTGCTTCATGTTCTATTTTCATGTGTAGGCTTCTGCTTAAGAGACGTAGTAGAGTGCACAGACATTGCTAAATTGTCAAAGAGTTGCTTGGGGTTTATTTTAGCTCACACTGTCTTCAATTGATTTTGTTGTGTGGCCTATATAATGAGTTATATTATTTATAATTTACAAGTATATTACTTATAAAGACAAATATATTAGTATTTTATGTGGAAAAGTGTATTAGAGGAAGACAATTCACATGATCAAGAGGTGAGCCCAGGCATTCTACCTTCTACCTCACCTCAGATGGGAGAACTCTAATAACAGCCTAGTAATAACAGACAGTAAATCCTCAGGTTTCTGCAGGAAGACAGGTTCCTGTCTCATCTACTGCATCATCACCATGTCTCTCACAATATCCACATAGGCAAACTTAGGAAGTATGGACAGTGAAGTGGGTTGAGAATTGACTGAACAGCAGACCCCAGAGGATAGTCAGTGGCACAGGGTCTAGTTGGAGGCCTGTCACTAGCGGTGTCCCCCAACGTTCAGTATTGTTTAACTTATTAATCAATGACTTGGATGAAGGGGCAGAAGCCTCCTCAGCAATTTCCCTGATGACACAAAGCTGGGAGGAGCAGCCAATACCCCAGAGGGCCCTGCAGCCCTTCAGAAGGACCTCAACAGGTCTGAGAGAGGGGCAGAGAGGAGCAGTTTCAAATTTAACAAAGGCAAATGCAGGGCCCTGCACCTGGGCAGGAATAACCCTGGGTACCTGCTCAGGCTGGGGCTGGCCTGCTGGGCAGCAGCTCTGTGGAGAAGGACCTGGGGGACAACAAGCTGTCCATGAGCTGGCAGTGTGTCCTTTTGGCCTAGAAGGGTGCATTAGGAGGAGCATTTCCAGCAGGTTGAGGGAGGGCTCCTCAGTACGAGAGAGACACGGAACTCCTGGACTGGGTCCATTGGTTGTAGTCCATTGGCTGCAAACACAATTAAAGGACCGGAGCATCTCTCTAATGAGGTAGGGTGAGGGAGCTGAGCCTATTCAGCCCCCAGAAGAGGTGATTGAGAGTGTGTCTCATCAATGCATTTAAGTATCTGAAGGGAGGTTCTTAGTAGGGTCTATTGCTGGTGGTGCCAAGCAATAGAACAAGATGCAATGGGAAGAAACGAATACACAGGAGATTCCACTTCATTTTGAGGAAGAACTTTACTGTGCATGTGACCAAGCACAAGATTGCTCAGAGAGGCTGTGGAGTCTTCCTCACTGGAGATATTAAAGAGCTGTCTGGACATGATTCTGTGCAATCTGCTCTGGGATGACTCTGTTAAAGCAGGGATGTTGGACCAGATGGCCATTGTGATCCCTTCCAACCCAACCCATTCTGTGATTCTGAGATAGATTTAGAGGAATGACATTTGGAAGTACTTCAGTCCAATCTCTGCTTTACAGTTTTCTTTGCCACTTACTATACAAAAAGTACATTCACAGAGGCAGAGTGGATCTGAAGTAGTTTCAGCTGAGTGAGGTTTTGTCTCCAATAGTGATGCTTAGCAGTAGATTAGTGGGCAGTGGGTTAGATGTTCTGCAGAAATTAGTAACCTTTAAAAGAGTCACAGCACACAAGCATCTCTGCAAATGACTGAACATAGAAATGACATTCTAGATATAAATATGTGCATAGAAGCCTACTGACATTATGGAAAAAGTGTCTGGTATTATTCTAGGGCAAATTCGTCAGAAAGATAAGTGATGTTTTTGGTGGTAAACAACAGCACCTACAAAATCATTCCCTTCCTAACTGACCTTAAAGCAGCTGGATTTTTTTTTTCTGACATATGCATCTGTCTGAATGAATTATTTCAGTGTTTTCTCAAATATTTACTGTATTCAAGTAAGGAAGTGAAAATACTCATTGTGGGAACTGAAATCTAAACTTTGCAAGGAAAAAATGTAGAGAATGTTACTGTAAGAAAAACTAACCTTTCAATTTTTGTCATATATATATCAGGTTATATATATAGATTATATAAGGTTTATTGGGCATCACAATAATTTATTGGGCAGAACAATGCCTAAAGTCCACAGATATTTCGTAAGTCACTATGAACATGCTGCTGTGGTAACTGGTTCAAAGAATTTCCAATCTTGCCCACATACACATTTTTTTCTTTTTTCTTCATCAATTTTCAGTTGAGGAAACCCCTGTAGATCTCTCTTAGATCACCCAAGAACAGTTCAATTATAGGTATATAGGTCTACAGCTGGGCTGTTTACTTTAATTTCCTGAGAGCTGATGGGAGAGCCAGCTAGGGAAGGTGCCCTGATGGAACTTATGTTTCTGTGCAGAGGAGGACTAGTGGGTGATGTGATGGTTAGAGGCTATCTGGGGCACAGCAATCACAAAAGATATAATTCTTGGAGAAGTAAGGAGGGGGATCAGCAAAACTGCCATCTTGGTAGACTGTTTAGGAGCCTGGTTGACAGACTCCCTTGGAAAGCAGTCCTGAAGGGTAGAAGAGTCCAGGAAGACTTTCTTCAAGAAAAGACATTCTTCAAGAAAATCCCACAGGTACAGGAGCAGGCCATCCCCATGTGCCAAAAGATGAGGCAGTGGGAAAGAAGATTGGCTTGCCTGAACAGAGAGCTTTAGCAGGAATGCAGGTTAAAAATTGAGAGTTTATGACCATTGGAAGAAGGGGCAGGCAAGTCAGGATGAGTACAAGGATGTCACGAGTTTATGTAGGGAGAAAATTAGAATGGCCAAAGCCCAACTGGAACCTAATCTGGTTAATGACATAAAAAACAATAAAAAATGTTTTTATAAATATATGATGGAGGGCTAAGGACAATCTCCGTGGATTTTGGATGTAGGTGAAAACATTGTGACAAAGAACAAGGAAAAGGCTGAAGTAATAATGCCTTCTTTGCCTCAGTTTTTAACATAAAACAATTTGTTCTCAGGGTTAACCAAGCCCCTGAGCTGGAAGATATCAATGGACAGCAGAATGCAGCCACATAATCCAGTGGAAAACAAAAATGGAAATAGTTAACAACTTGCTACACCACTTAGACACAAACAGGGCCCAATGGGATCCACCCAAGTGTACAGAGGGAGCTGGTGGAAGTGCTCACCTTCAATTATTTGTAAGCAATCCTGGTCAGCTGGAGAGGTTGCAGTTAACTGGAGCTTAGCAAATGTGATGTCTCTCTACAAGAAGTGATGGAAGGAGGATATGGAGAACTACAGGCCTGTTAGCCTGACCTAGGTAGTGAGGAGTGTCAGTGGATGGAGCAGATCACCCTGAGTGCCATCCTGTGGCACATGCAGGACAATGAGGCAATCAGGCTGCCTTATGCAAGGCAGCTCCTCTTGACCAGCCTGATCTCCCTCTATGACAAGGTGATCAGTGGATGAGGAAGAGACTGTGGGTGTTGCTTACGTGGACTTTAGTCAAGCCTTTGACTAAATTTCCCAGAGTATTTTCCTGGAGAAATTGGCTGCTCAAGGCTCAGATGGGTGCACTGTCCACTGGGTAAAGTCTGACTGGACAGCTGGACTCAATGAGAGGTGGTGAATGGAGTCAAAACCAGCTGGTGGCTAGCTGCAAACAGGTATGATGGTGTTGGTGCCACATATCTGAGTGATGAGGAATTTGAACTACACTAACTGTTATTAATGGGAAAAAAGGTGGCTGGACACATTGCCTCTTCCCCGGGGAAACCCTCCCATGGTTCTCTTCCCTTACAGCAAAGGTGACCATTGCTGCTTTCAGGGTGATACTCAACATTTGACTGCCTAGACATAGTATTGGTCTTTCTGGATTCAGCAAAAGGTTTTCTTCTGTAACTAAAAAAAATTTCCATGTGCAAGTAATATCTGATCAATGACATATGTCTGCAGAGGCCTGTTGTTTTTTGTCTGGTGTTTCTGCTTACTGATTTAAAGTCAAATTCTGCAACTTTATATCAGCACAAACTCATTGTCTCTGGAGATTGGGAACAGTTTGGCTCTGTCAGAGAGGTCTACCACAAACCATGTAATTCCAGTGTATGTATGATGTGTGACTTGTAACCTTGTTCACTGCAGACTAAGTGGTTTGTACATCTCTTATGAAGACATGGTAAAGAATCCCAGCACTGCATCTGAAATTCATTCTATCTTAAATTGCCCTCCTGCATATGCAAACAACTGGGTTTCCCTTGCCCACTTCTGTATAAAAAATGATTGTGGTATAAATAACCTTCAATACTTTGTAGGCTGAGTGTGGTGGTATGAGTGAAAGGTCAGAATGAGGCTGAGAGAAGACACTAGCCAAAAAGGATAAAGAGCACCTAGACAAAAGCTGTATGGTTAAAAATAAATAGTTAATCCCATTCTGCGTTGTTGTCAGCTACTCTTCCTTAAAGAAGGAAGTGACATGTGAATTCCAAACTTGGACTGCAGATTCTGTATCTTTCCAGTTAGGAACTATTGTTTTGAAATATCAGTGCATGATACTTTTTTCAATCAAAGCAGTTTCAAAGAGTTCAAGCCCCAAATTCTAAATAGCATTTTCTCTGTATTTTAAACAGCTGTGCTGTTTATTAGAAATAACATCAGATTTTGGCAATCCAATCTTTTTTCTTTTCTCTTTTCCTTTTTTTTTGGTAGAGCTTGAAAGAGTTGCACCACTCTTTTTTCAGTGCAGTTGTTGGGGTCTAGGGATTTCCTAAAATTGCTAGTAGAGTATAATCCTGGAAGTAATTTATCCTTGCTTTTTTTTTAAAAGGGCAAGGACACAGAGGAGAAGAATAAAGTATCAGATATGTTCCTGATTTGTGCAATATTAGACACAGTGCAGAAATTGTTTGTCACTTCAGTTCTACTGCCAGTTTCCTATTTTCTTAGGGAAAAATTGTAATTTTGTTAAAAATATAGCTGATTTATAGTAACAATTACTGTGATATTACCAACTGTGAGTTTTGAGTAGGTTTTTAAAAATTCTATCTTAAGCCTTTCTTCTTAAGTTCAGGTAATAGTAAAGAGAAAGAAAAGACACTGTTTTAAGATTACCATTAATTGAAAGCAGGAAAGCCTCATTAGGAGAAGTTTAGTTCTGCTTGCAGTAGAAAGCACTATATACACTATTCATGAAAGTGTGAGACTTACTACTTGTAATACAAAGACAAGGCTCAGAAGAAAGTCAGAAATGGATATGAAAACTGCCTTTACCCTGTCCTTTGTAGTGTCTTTCTAAAGGAAAGTTGAAATTCTTTCCTTTTCTTGAAAAATAAGACACAAACCATATAGTACCTGAAGAACATGTCAACACTTTAATGCAGTTTTGTGTGTTTTATGCATGCATAGAAACTAGAATAATCCTCTACAGGATATTTAATCCCACTATTTCCAGCAGTCAGGCTTATTGTACACTTTGAAACATTTTTTATTTCTCTATATAACCCAATTACCCATTCCACACCCCTTAATTGAACTGTTCAGGTGCATTGTAGCCTTGCATTCATTTGAAAAAATGAAGGTCTTTGAGCTGAAGAAGCATTAGCACTTCTCAGGTGCTCAGTTTCTGGCATAACCAGCCTGGGGAAGCCTCTTGTGGTATGTGCAGCTCAGGAGCAGAGGCCCTGGGAACAGCTGTCCCCTCATGAATCATTCATGGGGGGAGCTGTGATGATGAATGATCAGCTGCAAACAATGCATAACATTTAGAGAAAATAAAGGCATTTCGCTGTAATTTCATTTTTTTCCCCAGAGGTGGGGCAGAGCCCCAGGTGTCTTCATAGTGGGATAACTTTAGTTAAAGAGGAACCTTTAATAAATCCTGGAAACTGTTTTCCAGTGACCCCATAGGTCTTCTCATGATCCCTTCCCATAAGGAGGGGGCAAAATAGTAGTGATGATAAGGTAAGACATTAAGTGCAGATTAGAAAACAGAAACATTTGTTCCTGTCTTTAACTTTTGCTGTATTCCCAGATTTTGGAAAATTCATGAAAAATTAAATGGGTGACTATTTTCTGGCTGGCTGGGGAATGCCAAGTCACATGTTGTTGTTCCTGCTCTTTGACTGGCTGCCTTCTATAGCTAATCAACACAGTGTCATTTTGAAATTCACATCTGGGAACTCTTTGAGCTAAATATGCACTTTTCATAAGCTCTGGCAACTGTAAAGCACCAAATGCTTGAATATTCAAGGAAAATAAACACACATGCTTAGGACGTGACAAAATGGAAATCTGTGTCAAGTTTGAAAGAACAATCTAGGATATCCTCTGCCCTCTGCTCTCTGCTCTCCACTCAGCTGTGCTCAGTAGCAGGAGTAGATGGCAGAAACGTGTGTCCCTTATGTAAGATGTTCTCACAATGCCCCTGAACTTTTGGCATCAGTTCAGAATGTAGCTAACTGGATCGTGCCAGTTTAAATATATCTGGTCATTTTCCAGTACACTGCTCAGCTGTCTACCTTTCAGCGCCCTTGCTGGCATCTCAGTAAGCTCAATCTGCATTTCTGTGTTTGTTAATGCTACTGGGTTCTCTAGTGGGAAACAGAATATTATTATGTTGAGAGCAAGGAACTGGGAACTACGAGATTTGGAGTAATTTTTGGTGGCTATTATATTTTCCTGCAAACTTCTGATGACATTCTTCTGACTTTTAGTACTTAAAGAAGATTCACAGACTCCTAATGAAGCACACTTCTAGCTTTGAGCATGTGAGTAGTCACATAGCAGTTAGAGGAATGAGGCTTTGATTTCCTTGGAGTTCAGTTTACTGCACGTATTTTACACTATCTCGGGATACTGAAGTACAACAGTTTTTGGAGACTATTAGGAGGATTCATATAGTCATGGGTCAAAATGACATGCTTAAAATTTCTAAAAAATCTGCAGACTTTGATATTTTTTGCTATTACTTGTACCAGAGACAAGAAGGTCCTTCTGAATGAAAGAAATGTTCTCAGGACTTGTTGCTGACTACATCAGGCTAATTCCTCATTCTGTCCAATGGACCCCATGAAAGAGATGATTCTTACATCCATTTTTCCCCTTTTTACTATGTTCCAGTGTGGTTGTATGGAGATGTGCACAAAGGCTGTGACAAGACGGTCTTCAGTGATGCAATTGAGATGTAAAGGTCACTGCCTGCAAAATTTCTCTGTCTTGTGGAGAATAATTCAAATACCAACCTGCTTGGAGCATCTCCAGCTTTTCCACTGTTCTTGAAAAGGTAATAAATAAGGTTCATTAATAATGATAATAAAGTACAAGACAAACATGGCACTGATGGAAATGGTTAAGCCCAAATTCCTTCCTGTGGCTGAATTGAAGTGCCTGGTATGTCTTGACACATTCTGAAATTAGGCTGAATAACTTAATTTCTAGTTGTGGATTCTACGGATCCTCCTTGTATAATGCAAAAAGCCAAATCAGAAGATTAAAAAGATGAGTGCCAATTGTTTGGGGAAGCCATTGTTTGTCTGCATTTAGCAAGAAAGGGACACCATTTGGCAGCATGGGGTGCCACCGCGTTGGTTCCAGCTAACGATCACTGTGAATTGAGTTGTAAGGAGAGCTGCCCATTGACCAGCACTGATTGCTGTCCTCGACAGGTGCTAATGTTCAGAGGGCAGACCACAGCTGTTTGCACAGGGTTCCCATTATCCTTCGCTGGGTATTGATTCTCCCTTTGGGATGTTTCCTTCCTAACTGTGTTAATTTTCAGATCACATATTTGCATTGGTCTGTGCTGAGAGGGGCAAGCGGAGGTGCCTCGCCTATGTTTAATGACCTTGTCCCCCTGCTCCCCCCTCCCTCACCCATCTCTCAAGTCTTTAGAGACCATGTCTGTTGGGATCCAAGCTTCCTCTAATTATGGTGCACATTAAGGGACAGACTCTATGAAGAATACCAGTACTACTCTTGTAGTTGCTTCAGGTGCACTCAAAAATTAATCAGAAAGTACACAATGGGGTTTTTGCTTTGGTGTGTTTTATTTTGAATCCTTTCTAAGTCTGAAGACTTGGTGCCTGTGTGTAGAGCTCACACAAGTGTAACAAGGAAAGGATGGGAAAGTAGTTGTGAAGCCGCCAGGGCAGGGACTGCTGTGTCCCTTCAGCACTATTTTGGTGCTGCACACAATTAATTAGCTGATGGACCTCAGTTGCCATCAAACCAAAATGACAGTGTTATACATTCATTTTACACTGGTATAAATATCTTTCAGGGTTGAGTGGGTATATGGATTTGTCTTTCTGTAGGTGTCTGCATAGTGCTGAGTGCTGTGTTGGGACCTTGGCGAATCTTTGTACTACATAAAGCTGCTCATAAGAATTGTGCCTCACTCTCTACTTCAATAAGTCAAAGAAGTCTAATCCAGAATTTCTTCAGAGGAGGGAGTAATAGCATATTACAGAAAAAATATTTGTCCACTGAGGATTTTTCTTGTTTTGGCAAATATAACCACGTCAGTGCAAATGTTGCCTTCACATATGAAGAAACATTATTAACTTTATCTCTGTAGCAGGGAAATGGAACAATTAATTTAGGTTCTCTGAACAAATTATACTTTTGCACAGATAAATGGACACCAGTTTCCAAGCCTTCCTTAAAGCATCATTGTTTTCTGTGGTCTGCATAGAAAGGAGAGGGTACATCTGAATCTAGCTAGCCCTAGGGTGAAAATAGTTAGGTTGTGGTGTTTCTGTAATCAATATCAAGCAAAAGATGTATGTAATTATCTTCAGCTCCCCAATTTAAATGGCCAGGTAGTCCTTTATAGCTGAATATTAGGGTGGGTGATACTTGGATTAAAACCTCTATAACCTTTTTGCCAAAATTTCTGGGTTCCTTGTGGTGTCAACAAATGCAGGGTTATTATGAAAGTAACTCTACTTTGAGCTTCATAGTACCAGAGTGTTTATCTTGCCCTGGAAGCATGAAGTCCCAAAGATTGTATTCCAACATTAGGAATTTTCTTCTTTTTCTAGAATGCATTTCCTATACTCTGTGTGCATGGTTTTAGAATGGTGTGGTCTACAGATGTGAATTTTGGGATACCCTTTTTAACACTGGCAGATTCACAGTCCACCTTACAAAAATGGGGCATGGGTGGGTGGATTAAAAAAGGATGTGAAAATACACAAAACAGTATATAATTGAAAAGAAAATGGTAGGGGATTTCGGCAGCATCTGAACAACAGGGAGAGGATATGTTCCTCTTTTAGTTTTTCTATTGCTGAAGTTGCTTTACCTTTAATGCACAAGAGCTTCTGCTCATCTTGGTTTCCCAGGACTGCAATTGCTTCTGTGGTTGCTGGAGTGAGTAGCTTGTGCTGCAGTGCATGCAGGATTGAAAGAGATGGTTTAATCCTCAGTTGCAGCACATCAGCTCATTTAAGCGACTGTAGTGATGCAAGTGTGGACAAGGGTACAAGTCATCTCATTAACTGATAACTGCTGTATGTTGGAGAATGCAGACTTAAGCTACTCCTGAAATGAAAAAAGCCATCTGTTTAAGATCAGCTGGGACATCAAATTTAAAAAGTAAAAAAAAAAAAAAAAGAGAAAATCCCAACCCAACAGAGAGCCTGAGTCTGCTCTTGCTAACGCTTAAATAACTCGAGAGAAGTGAACAGAAATTAACAGTGGAGGCAGTGTAAAAGCAGTAAAAACAAGATCAGAATCTCTGCCCATAAGAGACATTGTGTGTAAACTTTGTAGAAAGAAGATGAGTGGGAAGAGAAATGTCAGTAGGGAATGGGTAAAGACAAGGAATATTTATTATCTGCTTATTGCAATGCTCTTCCCCCTTCACGGGATCAGAAATTTGAAAACTTTTCCTATTATCTGTCCTACTTTGAAGAGTTGCTTCCCAGTGTGTTCAAAAGGAAACATCTCAGTTATCTTAACTGAGTTTGCTTTGTGGGACTGACTCTTCTTTACACCAGAAGGGTACAGATCTGGTATTGCTCATTTGGGACCCACAGAATTGCATTGATATAAGGGAAGCGAAAGGGGAGAAACCTAGGCTCTGTGTCTGGAATGGAAACTCATGAGTTAAAAAAGAATTATTGGGGGGAGGGGAATCAGAAAAGGAGAAAATAAATTAGAGAGTTGAGAATTCAAAGAGGCAGGTGAAGCTGAGAGACTGAGAGACAATAAAGCTGAGCTTTATTGAAGGGGGTGGTGAGATAGTACTCTGCTTAAGACAGGAGTTAACTGAAAGAGAAAAAAATAATTAAATTCAAATACAAAGCTAATTAAAAATATAAGAGAGAGAAAAGAATACATGAAAAAATGGAAAAGGAAATTGAAGGAAATATGAAATAGGAAAATGCAGGTACTGAGAGGTAAGAGATGAAGAAAAATATCTTTATCTAAAGCAATTGTACAAAATAAAAAGCAGCAACCATTTTTTGAAAGTCTTTACCTTTGGATTGACAACCACCCTAAAAGATCTCCAAGAAAAGCAATTCAATTCAAATTAGGTTCTAGTTAATTAAGACACCAAAGTAGATTACTGAGTTGGGCAGCAATTCAATGCAGTTGTAGTAGAGCTGTCAATCAGTACAACTGCAATCTAAATTAGATACCTAAAACCACAAAAAACCCAAAAAGAAGAGAGCTTCATCTTATTTCTCATTGACTTCAGTGGGACACGAAGAAACCATTGTAAAGAAAAAACCCATTACTGAGAAAGAGAGAAAAGGACAGAGGTTAAAGTCAAAGAGATGATTTGGGCTACAAGCTGTGATGTGAAGATGGAGAACGAGAACTTCCTTCATATCAGGCCCTTGTTGGTTTCAGGCCTGTTTTGGCATGCTGACTCTAGATCAAGTGGAAAATTGAGGATGGAGCTGTCTGTATTTTCATAAGTTTATGTAAGATCCTGAGTTGGAAGGGGCTCAAAATGATCATTGAGTCCTGAAACTTAAATCAGGTGTCTAAGTGCACTGTTCAAATGCTGTTTAAATACTCAACGGGCCTGGGGCTATGACCTGTTCCCTGGGGAGTTTCTCTCAGTGCTCAGTCTCCCTCTCAGCAAAGAGCCTTTTCCTCATATCCCATCCAAGTTTCATCTGATGCAGTTTCAAGCCTTTCCCTTGTGTTCTATCACCAGACACTGGGCAGAAGAGATCAGTGTCTTGCTCTCTGCTCTGCAACTTGAGGGGTTGCAGACAGCAATGTGGTCACTGCTCAGTCTCCTTTTCTCTGAGCTGACCAATCCTAGGACCCTCAGCCAATTCTCCTAAGTCGTGTCCAACTGTCCTTTCTCCATCTCTGTTGCACTCCTTCAGGCACTTTCTAAACCTTTTATATCCTTCTGATATTGTGAAGCCCAAAACCACACACAGTACTTGAGGTGAGGCCTCACCAGTGCTGGTGACAGTGGGTGATAGTGGGACAATCACTTTAGATCAGTTAGCCACATGGTGCTCAATGCACTCCAAGTGTATGGTTGGTCCTTTTGACTGAACATTGTTGACTCAAATTGAGTTTATCATCAATCAAAAGCCTCAGATCTCCTCCTGCAGGGCTGCATTCCAGCCTCTCATTCCCTAATCTGTCTGTGCATCAGTTTCTCTCTTCTCTTCAAGGCAGCCAGGATGGATAGAATAGTAAGGAAAACAGGTCTTTTTCTCTCAGATTGGCACACACAGGAAAGAGGTTTGACAATACTTTAGAGCAGTGATGCTGAGCACAATACTTACTCAAGCTACTTCAAAGATGGTGTAGTTTACTCATCTCCCCTATTCCAAGCATTTCCTGAAGATGCAGTGTAATGCCTCAACATTAAAGGGATAAAGACAATCTTTTCAAATTCTTGAACCTGCAAGTTATTATCCATGGATTAAAATGGAAAGAATCACCTATAAAATGTGTCATATACTTATGTTCCCACTGGTTGCAGGACTAATGTGTCTGTAAAGCAGTTTCTGGCCAGGATGCTGCTCAGGAAGAATTTGTTGTGTGCAGATCATATCTTCTGTGTGTGCATCAGTTTAACCCCATGGAATTAAGTTGCTCTTTTTCTTCTTCACAAAGGTCTTGTGAGAATAAACCTGGGACATTTTAGGATAGAGTGATAAATGAAACTCGTGGCATAGCCACACAGTAAAGGTCTGTAAGTGTCTTTTGGACAAATCTTGCTCTTGTGCAGATGGATTTAACATGGGCCATGTCTCAAAACCTCCTGTTAGTCATTATCTGCAGCTGCTGAGCTTTGGTCTTTGGCCCCTGCTAGCCAGGGGAAGCAGGGGCACACTGTATGAGTCAGGTACAGAGGTGTGGGAGAGGCCATGCTGCTCAGGGGGAGGGGGTGTCCAGGTGTAATTCAGGATGGTAAATAGCCCAATGAGTTTAACAGCACTGTTTAATGACATCGTTACCATACTACACAAACTCCCATTGAAATTAATGGTATTTCACATAATAAAGTACTGTGCAAATACTCAGTTATGTAGAACATTAATGTGCCTTTATAAAGGTCATAAAACCAGAAAATCAATTTAGTCTCTGTAGTTATATTTGAAGTGGAGGCTCGTAATAGAAACACCAGCACACCTAGAGATGGAAGTCCTCAGTTTCTGAGGCTTGTAGTCATTTGTTCCCTGTCACTTTAATCCAGTTAGAGATTTTGAAATAAGAATTCTTTCCTCTCTGTTTTCTTTTTTTGCCTGTCAAAGAGAATTTCCCCTTGGGTTTCTCCAGTGCAACAGACAATATAAATCTATGTTGTTTTTTTTTCTTGTGTATATGCCTGGCTCTCAAGTGATGCTAGCAATGAAGTATATTTTGTTGTTGACTAAATTGGAAAACACAAAATGAAACATTTATTCTCATCCAAAACAACATTTTTTTTGTTCCTTCCAAAACACCAACTAACACTAAACAAAACACCAACTCTTTAGACTTCACAAATTTAAACATGTTTTCCTAGAAATCACTAGTGGCAAGTATTTGAGCACACTATTTTATATTTCAAGTTTACAGAGTGGCATGGGTATATTTATTAATAATGTCTCAAAGGTCTCTGTTCAGGTTTTATTTTACTCCTTACTTACTAGCATAAGATAAATATGATAAATCCTATATACATTTTGTTGCCTTTTCCTTATTCCCCTGGTACAGCATTTGTGCTGGAAGCTGGTACTCTTGCTTCTGCTTAGATATTTCTCTTGTTTTCTGTACAAGACAGCATTTCCACCTCTTGAGCTGATCCATTAGCTAAGTCAGATCCTCCCCATCACATGAATGTACATGTTTCTTTGTCCTATGAGTTTTTTGACCCTTCTCCTTCATTGCTTTTTTGCATGTCTCTAAAATCCTTCTGGGATTTTTTTATTCTTCATTTCTCTTGACAGGCAGTAAAAGATGGTTCATCCCTCAATCTCTTCAGCCAAAATTGGTAAAATCATGGCTGTTAAGATTAGCATTTCCTCAGAGATCCTCATCTTGTGAGAACCCATGAGCTGAATTCATAGAAACATTTCAGAGCCCAACAATTTGCCTTGTAACTTCATGACAATTGAGTTTATCAGTTTTACTGGGGCACAGTCACCAACTCTTCACAAGAGGCATCACCACAACGTATTTCATACGTTGACCTCATCTATGGAGGTTTTTAACAAAAAATATGAGAACTATAGTCTCTATAATGAGAGAAGCTGATGTCAAAGGAAGTGGGACTTGCAGAAGTATCAAATGACATATACCACCATCTATGTGCAGATACAATTAGATCAATGAAGGCTGAGTGGGGGAAAGCTGGCATTGTGTCATTCCTGTGGCAGAGCACATGTCTGTGATGCAAGACAGCAGTCCCAGAGACCTGGACTGTTGCACTAATCCGCCCTGTAGCCTTGTGAAGCAATTAATTCCTGTCACACATAACTGTAAGACAAATAGTAAGATCTGAAGAATTTCACAAGATGCACTGAGTGCTCAGAAATGCTCCCAGCAGAGCAGGTAGTGATCTTCTGTGCTTTGTTAGAGTCTAAAGCTCTAGCACAGGACTATTGTATTACTCTATTTTCAGTTCTACAATCATCATCCCAGACAACCCAAATCTGCATAAAATCAAAGGCAGAGACAGGAAGGGTATTACAACAGAGAGGGGAAACAGACTGTAGGGAGTTGAGGAGAAGGGGGTTACTACGGGAAATGAAACAGTCAATGGAGATTGGAAAAGTGTTGAGGAAAGAAGCATCTAAATGAAACTTTACCTTGCATGACATACAAATACAGGTATATAATGTACACTTTTCCTATAGTATCTGTGGCTTTTTTTGTTTGTTTGTTTTTGGTTTATTTTATTTTTATTTTCTGAATAATCTGAAGCATATATTTATGAAGATATGTTTATTTTTTTAACCTGAGCTCAGCTGAGTAGGAGACAGTAGTCTGTAGCTACTCCACAAGCAACCAGGAGACTGGTAAGATTATTGGATATCCCCAAGGAATTTGGGAAATGCCATGCATCTTGGACCTCACAAAAGGTCTGGGGAAACATGCTTCTATTCCAGTTCTGATAACAAGCTTATGTAGTCTTCTTCAAAGTATATGCAGCAGTGTCTCCCAGGCCTGTATTGAGAACTCCAATCATAATTGTACCACTAAAGAAAGAAAATGTTGTTTTCCAGGGAAAAAAAATCAGGTGCCCTTTGTCAGTGGTAAGAACTGGACTTAGGTTGCTTTTAAATGAAACTGAGTTTTGGGAAATAGGAACATGAAATTTCCTGTCTTCTGTGAAGAACAAACTCTCTTGATCTACTGGACTATATTGATGCTCATCTTTAGCATCTTTGACACATTAGACATTGGAATCTGAGTTGAACCTTATAGTTCAAAGGCGTTTTCCATTTTTTGTTACTGAACTTCAAGACAAAGACTACTTTGATCAGCACTTTTGAGTTTTTGATGTTTTGATTACATTTTGCATTCTTAATTTTGCATATAAAGCTCACCATAGGTTAATTTGGGGTTTCTCAGTTTTCTTCAGTATTTTTCTTCTGGGATTCTATGAAAACTCCTCTTTTATCAATTAAATACTACTAATTCAGATGCTCAGGCATCTAGCCCTATTTCTATCAGTCACAAAATCTTCCACTGCTTTGCTTGGTTTTTTTTTTTTTTTTTTTTTTTTTTTTTTTTTTTTTTTTTTTTTTTTTTTTTTTTTTTTTTTTTTTTTTTTTTTTTTTTTTGTGTTTTGTTTGTTTGTTTGTTTGTTTTTTTGTGCTTGGTTTTTTTCTTTTTTTGTGTTTGGTTTTTTTACTTCCAATCCCAAAGAAGTTTTACATATTTTCTTTCACTGAGCATGCTACTTACTTACTCCTGCAGTAAGTCTGCTCTTCCTGACTTCACTGAAAACTTTAAAAATTGTCAAGTGCATCAGGGTTTGGACTTGATCAAGAAAAGACAATCTTTGTGCTTTTTTTCTCATTGGCACCTGGTGCTGTCCAAAACCAAATGCATTGTTGTTTATAAATAATTTGTTTTTCATGTTTCTGGGTGAGTTTTAGCTCAATGGAAACTCTTACTTTGGTGTTTTTCATTCAGAGGATTTTGTCTTCTTATTACCTCTATTGCCTTGCAGTAGTCAATAAGAGCTTTGGGCCTGGAGTGATTTAAACGACTCTTATTCAGGTACAGGATAGTAAATCCTTCTGATTAACAGAAGAAAAGCCCCAGAGATATCCTTTTTGCCTGGGTTTTTCAATGTCTGGAGTAAAAAGTACAAAGTTAGCAGCACATTTCGTCTTGTGGGAATGAGAAAATTTTCCTGCCCATAAGGCTGGTAAAGGTTGGGAAGAAAACTCTGCACTCAGTAAAGTAAAGGAAATTACAGTAATCTGCCTGAACTGTAGCCCTGTTAGCTGGGAGTTCACAATCAGCATGCTCCCAGGTTCCACCTAGCCCATGTATTTCATCTAGAGCTATGAGGAATGGCAGCAGTGATGGCTTTTAAGAGGAAAGATGTGCTGGTAGAACTTACTCTCAAGGCTAAAAAATGTGCAAGTTCTTAGTGTCCTTTAAACCAAGTTATAATCATGATAACACAATTCATCAGAGCAATGCCCACTCCTTCCCTGCATCAAACCATCCCCTTTAAACACAACTCTTCCTGCTGTATAAAGTTATTCAATGAAAGATTTTATTACTGCTGTCTGTACTATTTTTCCAGGGTGCTACCATAATAGAAATCAACACAGTGAAATCAGTAATAATCACACATGTTTCATATTGGTTCCCATGTGGAAAACATTTCAAAGGTGTCAGTGCCTGGAAAACCTGATGGTTTCATTGAATACCAGAATGAAACTCCAAGGCAAACCCTGAGGAGAGATTAACACTTGGAAGTATAAAATTCAGGTAGTAATGAGAAGCCAGGTGTTCACTGTCAAGGATTCCAAGTTTCCCTAATTATGGGCAAGTATCTGACTTTAACTGCCTCTCTCAGGTGAGCTAGTAATCCTTTGTTGACAAAGATTTATAAAGAGAAAAAAATAACAATAGGAAAAGAAAAAGAAATATGCCTCTGTTTCCTGCTATGGAGAAAATATTACACAAGCAGCCCTATTTCTAACTAAATTAAGATGAGAGAGGGAGTTGGAAGTCATGTTGCACCCACAGTGATCATTCTGCAAATTGCAATATGGATCTAGAATTTCATGTTAATTACATTTTATTTGAAAAGTGCTGCACTACCCAGTATTTTCCACAGCAGTGGAGGCTTGATTCTGCTCTCAATTACGTAGGTGTAAAGTGGAGTATCTCCAGTGAAGCTAATGAAGTTAGAGTAGTTTAACACTGAAATGAGGAGGATTACAATAAGGCCCTGGAGTCTGCAATATTGCTGCTGCAGTTAATGATCATTACTGCAGAATGCTGTAGTCTGGTGATTATTTCGTTCGTGCAGGTAGACAGATACACAACACTGGCACCAATTGTGTCTGTAAGAGAAAGAGTCCAAAATTTTCCAGCCTAATATTGTCTCTCCAAATTGCATTGCATATTCCTTTTTGTGTGTGTTGTGGTTCTCTGCAGAGGGGAGTGTGTTTGATTTTGAGGAGGCTAATTTAAAAGGCTGCATGGAAGCTGAGTATCAAAGTGACAAAACTGTGCCTTCTGTTTCATTAATCCTTTAGGCTGCTCTGACATCTATTGACATTATGTGGAGACCCCATTGCTTTTGCTTCTTTTGGAGTGTCTTGACACGCACTTTAAAGTACAACACCGTAGCTAGTCCTAGTTCTAACCACTTTCCAAGTCTTAGTTTACCAACCACAGTGTTAAATGCCACCCAGGCTTTCTTGAGCACCATGTGTGTGTGTGTTTGGGGCAAAAAGTGGACCTGAATTTTTTTTGAATATTGAGTGGAGTGAGCCCCAGTGGGACTTTGTGCTGGCAGCCCAGGACAAGAGTGGGTACCTTGGGTTCATCTCTCCCTTGGCAGCTGAGGACACAGAAGCTACATCTAACCTGGGTTAACTGTGTGTACTCAATCACTGGTGATTGTTCACAAACAAACTGCCAAGCAAGGCCCCTGTAATGGATTTAACCAGCACATAGCTGGAGATAGTGACAGAACATGTAACAAGAATTATCCCAAAAAAGCAGTTAGGATATGGCCATCCTGTACATAAGTCTTGATTATGTTTAAATGAGGGTTGGGCCATGCTTAAGAGAAGATCTCCAGTGAGAAAAAGGTCTCTACTTTGCTCATATTTGTATAGCTGTAACATAACACAGATGCAGCTGAAGCAGAGATAGGTCATTACCAACACATTTTTCTTTTTTCTTGGAGCCCTACAGAGCCGAACTCAGGTACCAGAGTTGTAGCCCTGGGATAACCCACTGGCTACCACTGAGGACCTAAGATCTCAAGGGCTGAATTGTATGCTTTAGGGCAAAAGGATACTCCACATGGACAGCTCTGGATGCTCTGTACCTGCTGATAGCATCCAGCTGGCCCAGTGTCTGAGCAACTCTGAGCCACCAGCCCAAATGTGCTACCTAGAGAGACCTCAGCATCAGGGGAGCAAGGTTGCAAGGGAGCAGTAGGCAACCTGATGAAAGAATTGATGTGAGTTGAGGGTCTCAGGACACTGACTTTTGCCTATTCCTGGGACTGACCAGGTAAGATACAAATTCATGTAGCCTTGGAGTAACTGGTGTGAATGTAAAAAGCTGGATTAAACATTTTAAATAATACTTCAACACAGTCTAAATGTTTATCCAGTGCCAACCTCTTTGTTTGTCTAGCTATCTGGATTGTATATTCCCCATATATTAATATATTTATTTTTAAGAGGGCCATTTTTTGTGACTGATTTCTTAAAAACTCCCATGCTAACCTGTTTTCTTCAGCCAGGTAACATGAGATTAGCATAAATACGTATAATGAATTTTCAGCATATGGCAGCATATCAATGACAAAAGGAGAACAGATAATTTAAAAATATGTTATTAAAAGATTACTATCTACAGATAATCTCTTTTCAGCAATAGTGCAGTCCAGGTGTAGCAGATTTCATAATAGCTCTAACATCCACTACATTTGTAGGGTAAGTTTTCAAAGGCATAAGTAGTGAAAAGATCCCCAGATCAATTTGTCTGGGAGGAGGGAAGCTGTCTTTATGTGTCTTGCAGGTTCCTGGAGATTTCCCACCTTCGTACTCTACACTGGGGATGGCAAGTCCAGAAATTGTTCTGTAGCTGTGCTTTGACAGGCGCATTTCTGCCATTCTGTGTTTGGAGGTGTTGAAATGCTGCTGACTTGTTTGTCACAATATTACTCCTAATGCCTTTTAAAAATTACTGTGTGTTGTCTGCTCTTCTCTCTCAAGTGATGGTGAATTAGAGGGGAAGCATGGAACTGAGGTGGCTTTGCCTTTGCAAACATCTTTGGTAGGAGGCAGGCAGGGTCTGTGATGGTTTTACATCATAAGGCTTGCTCTTTTTCCTTTGTCTTCATCTGAATGGAAATGTACAACTTCACCTCTCCTCAAAGAGAAAGACAACACAAAATGTCATCAGGCAAAGAGTTATGAATCTCTTCTCATTAGGCACTTGAGTACCTGAGAACTGAATTTTGAGAGGCTTCTCCTGAAAGGATAGCCAGCTTTATCTGTTAGAGAAAATGCAGCTTTTCTCCAGGAAGGACATCAGAGTTAGTTCAGAAACACAAGCTGGAAAAGGCATACTGCACATGTTCCTCATGTAATCTATCTCCTAGGATGCACAACTTGAGAAGAGTTCGTATGTCATCGCAATATGTCCTCTTGTTTATCTTCCAGACAGACTTCATGTATCATGTTGATAAATTGGGCAATGCACAGGGCCAGTTCCCTCCTACTGAGGTGAGTGGGAGCTGCATGGTGCCTGATACCACAGCTAGGGAATTATTCAGATTGACTATCATAGCTGAGTGCATGCCAGGCTTGTTTTATTTTCCTTGACAGATTTCTTGGGGACTTAAGGATCTGAGGGGTGATAGAGTTTCCACAGCAGAAGAAAGGAAAGTAGTACCACCTGCTCAGTAGCACCCCACGTATCACACGCATGGGTGGCATTGGCAGTCTGGGGAGCAGCTCAGCTGCAGGTGCAAGAGGCTCCACGTGCAGGGAAAACAAAATCTCCCTTTCTCTGCTGGAGCTATCGCTTAGGGTTTATCCTTTTAGTATTTGTCCTGGAGGGTTGCTTAAGGCATTACTGTGACACAAACAATTATTAATAGTGATTCAGCAACTGTATCATCCCGTGTAAAAGAAAACAAAACCAAATAAGGCTAATCTTTTGCAATACTACATGCAGTTTCCTACGGAGACTGTTATTTATCTTCCAGCCATAAAATAATTAGATCTTACTGCTTTCCAGTTGTGAAGGAGCTGAACACTGAGGATTTGATCCTCACATGGCCTATATCTTTGGGATGCTGGGTCAAACATTAAGATAATATTTTACTAAAATGACTTTTATTTTTATTATTTGTTTGAACACTCAAACAAAACAGTTTCATATGTTTTGATTCAATGTCAGTGCAGTGAACAGCATTCGTAGACCTGGACTCTGCTGTACTTGTTCCTTACATTTGTGGAGTGAAACAGTGCCCATTTTATTCACTGGAATCCAATATGTAGCAGTGAGCAGTGTGTTCAAGCAGCTGCTCTCCAGTACACATCTCTTTGTGTAGCCCTTCTGCAGCACTGTTCTGTATCCACGTCTTTCATCTCTCAGGGGCTCACAGGGAGACCTCATGTGGAGTCTCCTGCTCGGGGTTTCTCCCCAGTACCTGATGTTTGCTCAAGGAGCACTCCCTTTCCAGAATTCAGGCACAATATTGCCTCATGTGTTATATCAATGATTTGCTCCTTCACTGATGGATTTTGTGCTGTAATGGATAAAACTGTTCTAATGTAATGAATGCTGCTGATCAGTGGGCTCTGCAAGACTGTCCAGGATAGAATCCCACTAACATGTTTGGGAAAGTGAGGGATAGTAAAACTGGATGGGTATGGGTGGAGGGTTATAGGGATTGTGTGACTGTCTCTTATGTCCCTGACAGTGTTCTGGTAACACAGACATACCTCTAACTCCAAAAACTTCCTTAGTGTCTGCCTAACAAGCACATTTAATTTTGCTTCAGTTCTATCAGAAAACAAGAAGGAGTTAACACAAATGCTGTCATCATGATTGTGAATACAACTTGGAGAAGGAAGCAGCAAAGTCACTAATTCCTTCTGAATCCAGTCTGGTGATGTAGAGAGAAAAGTGTGTGCCCAAAAAGAAAACCACTGTGTATATCAAAACACACATGAAAAAATTATCTTGAGAATGGGAAATGCTGAAGATAAAGAGAAAAAAACCCAAGAGAATAGAAGCAAAGATAAAAAACAGCGACAGACAGACCCAGATGTTCTCTCTCCCATTAGAGATGACTTTACCAACATGTATTACCTCTCTGTAAAGGTATGTAAGTAAGTGTGATTCAGGATCAGTCCAAATGAAATCTATTGTTTTATCTATATTAAAATATAGAAGTGAATAGCTGTATATGGTGCCTGAATTAGTAATTGCAAGGGACTGATTCCAACCTATTTTAGGGATTTAGCCATGGAAATCCCACTGACCTTCAGAAGTGCCTATGAACCTATATTCCTCAGGAGCTCTAGAAATTCTGTGTGTACTGGGCTCCAGGGAAAAGACCACTGCTATTATTATAATGTGACTATGATTTTGAGACCCTGTAATGTACTCAATTTTGTACAAATTTACACAGTAGTATTTGTCAGGTCAGGGTTGTTGTCATTAAAGTGGAAAGCTCAAATTCGTGTGAATTGCTGAGACTTAACATTGTACTTTGAATTCAAACTTTTTATATTTACATGAGAGTGTCCTTTGAGTCACATCTGGTTTTTGTGCTGTTTACAAACTGCTCTAAAAAGCTGAGCTGAAAATATTCACAGTTAGTTCAGTATGTCAAACAGAGAAATAGAATTTAGCTCTATTCTTAAACCATGATTATTTATGTAGCAGGCGTGTTGGCCAACAAAAAGAAAGAAAGCTGACGGGCATGAAAATAACCAGTCTGCTCATACATGAGATTTGCTTGCAGTGGTCCCAGCAGGAGCTTGAAGAGGATCGTGTAAATTGTGAAACACAGGGATGTATAGTTAATTCATGCCAGAAATGACCATTGCTGGGGCAGCTTAATGCTACAAATCCCACATGGTGCTGAGGCTGTGAAAAGAAGAGCAGAAGTCACAGAATGGGTAAGGTTGGAAGGGACCACAGTGGGGCACTGGGTCCAACCTCCCTGCTTAGCAGGGTCATCCTGGAGCACGTTGCATAGGATTGTGTCTGGATAGTTCTTGAATATGTCCAGTGAGGGAGCCTCCACAACCCCTCCAGGAAACCTGTTCTAGTGCATGGTCACTTGGACAACAGAGCTCTTCCTCGTGTTGAGATGGAACCTCCTGTGCACCTGTTTCTGCCCATTGCCTCTTGTCCTACTGCCCAGCACCACTGAGCAGAGCCTGGCTTCATCCTTTTGGCACCCTCCCTTCATATACCTATAGATATTGATGAGATCCACTCTCAGTCACCTCTTCTTAAGTCTACAGGCCCAGCTCCCTCAGCCTTTCCTCGTAAGAGTAAAGGCTTACTTTACTTTTACGAGGAAAAGTACTTACTTTACTTTTACGAGGAAAGAGTACTTTCCTCCTGTCAAGTAATCATCTTTGTATCCCCTGCTGGATCTGCTTCAGGAGCTCCATGTCTCACTTGTGCTGAGAAGCCCAGAACTGGACACAGCACTCCAGGTGTGGGCTCACCCAGGCTCAGCAGAGGGGCAGGATCACCTCCTTCTGCTTGCTGGCAATGCTCTTCCTAATAGAGCCCTGGAGAAATAAAGAAAGAACTCAAAAAGCTACAGGAGCATGTATGCCCATGCTCTAGGAGCACATGGCTATTGGTACTGAGTGTGGACTGGTGCATCAATTCACCAGTATAACCTAAAAATGCAGTTACTAAAAGTGCAGACTAAATATAAGAAGACATATAGCTGTCTGGATAATGCACACTCAAATTAATGGAAGATTACATTTAAAACAACTTACAGTTGGGGAATGAGGTAATCAGAAGTGTGAATGCATTAGTACTGTGGGATCCACAGGCCTTGATCTGATTCCTGCAGACATATCCATTGGCATGTGGTGTGCTATGAAAACTACTACTTGATCACATATAATGGTTTTCCAAAGGGTGCCTACATTGGTTATTGAATGGCATGGACAGGGACTGATGGATGAGACAGATGATCAATAGTTAGTTTTAACCTTTTTTCCTTGAAAAATGAGTATTTTGTTATTTTCTGCTGGCCAGTACTCTCTCTAATGACTTTAAATCTATTGGACCATCTAATCTAAACTTGACGCAGGGAAGGGGGAAATAGTGTGTGTCCTCAGAACCTTGCTAGGTTGGCTCAACCAGCATATTAGGTATCAGAGAATCACTCATTCAGAATGAAGCAGGTTCAGTTAATACTGCATTTCACAGTCTATTTGTCACTTAGTGCTCCTCATATGCAGTCCCAGCAGCAGGCATGCACCAGATAAGGAATTTTCACAGTGCCATGAATTTTCTTTTGGCAACTGCTGGTCTTATCAACCAAGTACCTTGCAAATATAAAGTAAGCTTCACAATGATAAAAGGAAAGATAAGTGTTATTATCTATTTGCTATGGAAAAGGATCTAAATAAACAGTGCCACCAATTTTGTGTGCTTCTATATTCATTTGTGTAAAATGGGACACAACTAGATTTTTCTGATGTTCCAAGCACTGAACACTCTCAGAGAGAGCTGAAACAAGTCAGAACCACTGACAGGGACATCCATCCCTTGGGGAGGCAAATCTCTCAGTGCTGACCTTTTGCACTGTTGTGTTGTATGAGTGAGTCCCTGCTAGAACGTGTATGATTTTGTGTGACTTGTCCTTGTAAACTTATTTGTCTCTACATAATACAGTGGACTCAGGTGAGGTTGGAAACTGAAGGAATTGGGAATAAATTACTGCTTTTTCAGCACAGAGTGTAAATTTTGGAAAGGTGAGAATCTTGGCATTGAGAGTGTTATTACTCCACTTAATAACAAGCTATGATGAGAAGCAGTTTGTCCACTGTCAATATCTGACATTGTCCCTTGTTCTCTCTTGCTTCTGAAGCCCTGCAAGCTCTTCAGTCTTCCAAGATCCATCTCACAATGCTAAGGCCGGCTGATGGAGTAAAGCAAAACTTTTTCCTTTAGCATCTCTATTTCTCTTACTGTGTTCTTTTTTTCCCCCTTGCCCCATGGGAAAAAATTGATGTCATGAATATTTCTCAGACATCTCTCATGGTCCTGTCTAAGGGAGAAAGGAAGAATAGATAAAACAGACAAAATATGAAAATTTTTGCGAAGATGAAACCAAGAGGGTAATTATTACACTGAAAATGCAGCAGGATGAACAGAAGGATAACTCTGGAACAACTTGCTGGTATGGTCATCTCCTTGATGTTGGAGGTTATTAATTTATGGAAGTGTTTATGGGATCAGAATATGAAATATTTCTCATAATTTGCTCACTTCTATTAAAATGTCAGCTCCAAATTGACAGGGTTTATTAAGTAATTTCCAATTTGTCTAATTTCTTGACATATACAATAGTGTCATCTATAAAATCTACTAAAATATATAAAATACATAATGTTTTTGTCTGAATAGGCAGTTAAAAGCTGCAATTTAAAGCTTATCTGTCTTGTCTCCTTACCAGAAGGAAAGCTTCTGGTATATTGTTCTTTTCATTACTCATATAGCATTCCATCACATATTGACTCAAATCAGAAAATTCATATAAAATGTAACTCTATATAAAGTGGGAGAAAAGGAGACAGAAGACTGCAAAGGTTTTATTAATTTGTGATGAAACCAAAAGTCTTCTCATAAAGCTGATACTAAACTATTTTGGGCTTTAGATATACATAATATTATGCAGTCAAAATGAAGGTGCCTTTTCCCATATCGTACTGTTATAGACATAAATAAAATTCATGTGCAATATTTTATTTAATCTTAAAAAATTAATCCAACAGCAAAACTGCAAAATGTTGTGTGGCAACATAACTTTGTATTCATGGCTGATTTTTCCCCTTTACACAGAAAAATAATGTGGGTTGATGCAGTGTCCTAACACAATAGGGGCTAATGAATAGAGCTTGCTGTGCTCAAGAGACTGCAGTTCAATTACTAGTGGTGCCAATCAAGTCAGAAATATCAACCATGGTAACAGCAGTTTTGAGTTGCATGGAATGAGGCTGGGGGTTCTTGGGGAAGATCACCTCTTGGGAGGGAAGGGAATGTTCACAGTAAGAGCTGCAGAAGGTCAAAGATTGCTTCTGTATGGCAAGGGAGAGCATGACAACTCATGCCACAGGAAGGTTTCCTCTGTTTTTGTACCTGTTCATTCCAAGTGCACCTGAGAGTTCATGATATGTAAGTGTGACTTACTATGTGATCCATGCATAACCTATAGAATTGGATTTCCTATGTATAAACATACAGCAATTAGTTAATCATGTGAAAGATAAATTACAAATCAGATTAGGTCCTAAGCAGGAGTAAAATGCTGCTGAAGTCAGTGTGACTAGGCTGAATTACACCAATTGATTTTGTAGCCTTTTATGAGGATTTACTTAATATAGTGCATTTGTTCTGCTGGCTGGTGATCAGAGTGAGGATCCCTTGATGTGATACAATGGCAGTGTTATGTATTAGTAGCATGAACAGGAAGCAGCTGGCATCCTGTTCAGAAAACAATCTCAATTTTTATTGCAGAGAACAATATTGAAAAAACAGTGTGTGTGTGATGGGCCTAATCCTTAAAAATGAGTGAGTTTGGATACTGGTTCCTTTAAATTGACTAGTCACTTCTGGACTAAATCTCAATTCTTTTCTTTCCACAGAAAGCTCTTCTGCTCTTTGTCCTTTGGAATACAGAGAAAACCAGCTAGAGCCACAAAATGGCTTTTTTTTGCACCTGCCTTCTGCCTCTCCATCTCTTCCAGCTGGTGAGTATGCTCAGTTGTGGAGTGCTTTTCACTTTCTCTTATTCATGAAGGGATGGCACATCTCTTTGGTCAGCATCACTGAAACATTTTCTATTCTTTGTCTTGGATGCCATTAAAAAGCCAGCTATTAAGGATGGTTACTATGTTGATGGAACTTAGTCTTTGAAACTCCTGTAAAAATTTAGGATGGGTTTCTTAAGAACTGAAGAGTAATAGCAACCTATAAATGAATTTGAATCTGACTGCAAAGTGGTGAAAATAGTGCGTACTTGATACCTTTTTCTGAAAATTTTGGAACATGCAGTAACCATCATGATATCTCTGTAGGGTAAACAGGTGTAGTATGTGGACAGGGCAGCTGGATTATAGAGGTTTCTCCAGAGTAGTTCAGGCATCTGAAAAGAAGTCATCCTAGTTCAGTTTCACCACTATAGGCCACTCTTTTAGTCAAACACTGCAATCTGGAGGGATGTTTCACCTCAACTATTTTAAAACCTATCCCAGATTAAGAGGAAGAAACATCTCCAGAAATGGAGCTTAGGGACAATTTGTCAATGCATGTTTGGGCTCTAAAGCCAGGTGACATGAAGTGGCTTGATGAAAGTGTCTGACAAGGTAGAAAAACTAGCAGCAAAAGAAGTGAGGGCTGGCAAGGCTTTGTAATAACTGAGCCTGTCTTCGGTTGACAGGAGGTTGAATTTTAATTCCAGTTTTAACCTGCTGTCCATTTGACCTGAGACAGGGTCATTTTCCATTATTATCTCCTTTTTACCCCTCTTCTTCCTCCATGCTTAGTGTGTTTAAGTATTGATCATTTATTTATTCATGTGGGAGATATTCCCTCTTTTCTCCTAGTGAAGACTGAATCCTGGTGTCTTACTAATAGCAGAAAATGTGAGCCATCTGGTTAAGATGTCCTGGTAAAAATGCTCTTAAGTCATTACTGTTTCAATTGCATTAATGACTATCAGTGGAAGAGGATGAAAAGCCACTTTCATGTTTCTTAGAGTAATGCCCTGACCACTGAGCTAAACTGTGATTTACTTACTGGATTAATAAATAACTAATAAATGTGAGACATCACCAGAAACAGATTGAGGAGGTTAGTGTTTGGATTGATTGGCAGTCTCTTGCTAAGACACTCAAAAAAATGAAGGATTTTGACATAATATTCAGGTCCTGTTATGACTGGTTCAGAACAGTGCCTGAGGCTAAGGCAGTCTACAGGCTCAGTAGCCACTAGGCTACTGGGCTACTTTCTTGTCAGCTCAAGGAATATTAAAATAAAAGGAGAGAGTGTCTGAATAGTCTAAATGCCTAGTTCAATGTCTTTGGGCATTCTCTTTGGAGAAAAGTGATTTGGGTTAAAATTGTGTTTAGTGAAGGACAGAATGGAAGCAGTCTCGTGTGTCTGGGTAGGGCTGTAATGCTAGAATAGAGTCAGTAACCAGAGTGATAGTTAGCAACATTATCAGCATCTAGCTCTCAAATCCTAATTACACTTTCTCAGTGTAAATCCAGAAATAATTTCAGGATTCCCGAAATTATACTTCTTGGCAAATGCTGTGTGTTATTTCACCTGATCTTGATTTGCCATATAATCAGCCCACAGCACCTATCGAGTTGCTCGTAATGGCTGCTTTAGTAGGCAATATGTGAAAATACAGGAAACAAAAATTTGGAAACTATGTACCCTAAATTGCATCCTTGGCTCTGTTGGCTTCATTGGAACATTCTGAATTATCTAAGATCTTAATTCCTTTAATTTCTATTTTTCTTCTTCTCTAATGAATCTTTATCAAATAATCTCAGCCATTTTGGCAGTATTTTCCACAGTAAAAGTTGTTAATTAGCAAATTAAAAGGCACCATCTAAATTTTAATTTTTTTTTTTTTTTTTTTTTTAATGCAGTTAAAATTACTGGTTTTTTGGAGCCCTTCCCCTTCATCTGAGTGCAAGTGTATGAAAGGAAATCTGTTTAATCTTCACTCTTATACTTTTCTGATTCACCTGGCTGCTCTTGGGAATTTAGGGGAAAACAGTTCAGCATGGCAGATGAAAATTACAAACTAAGTTTTATGCAATGTTTTAGGATGAATGAGACTCCACTGTTATTGTCCTTCACTATTGCCTTTCCTCAGCTCCTGTCTGCCATATGAAGAAAAGTGCTAGCAAAGTATTTGTGCTAGAATATGGATTTAATAACAGCGTAACTGTTATTTCTGACCTCCTAGTGAAAGTCAGTTGAATGACATTCAGGCCAGATCTACAATCAACAGCATATCCTTTGTTATTAGCAATATTGCACTCTCTATAATGAAAAAAATATCTCCCTAAAAAGAAAAAAAATCCCAACAGGCCAACCAACAAAATAAAAATTGAGAGCCTTGAGTCTAGTCAACCTCATAAATTGTTTCTAGGTTTTTTTTTTTCTTATTTTGAAAAGTTAGGGCAATAGTTTCTCTTCAGAAAATGTTTACTATCAAATAATATGAACTACTCAGTTATTTCCTTGCTGAAACCACAAGTCATGATGTGCAATATGATTTTGTTGGTCCTTTTAGATGATTGCAGGTCACAAGATAATAATAGTGCACTTCCTTGTATAATATACTGTAGCTTCAATATGAGTTTTATCACTGCCTGCTGTCTGAATAGTCACTGGCAATAGTCAGGCCAGAATGACAGCAGTGCTGTGCTTGGTTGAAATATGCAGGATGTTCCCATGTATGGAGTTAAGTTATTCTTTTAACAGGTAAAAGTGAATTCTGTGGTATAAACAAAAAATCCCATGAACCTCACAGAGGTGATACACCATAAGCTAAGATGCTGGTGAGCCTGGCCCTCAGCTGGGATTAAAAATTAAAGAATTGTCTCAAATCAGCATAAGGAGCTGAAGAGAGGCAGAGGCAGATTAGAAGAGTGTGGAAATGGGAATTGCCTTACTGCTTTGACAGTAATTTACCTGCACTGCAGCTATCTTATGAAAATGTCAGCACCTTATGTGAATGAGAATGCATGTCTCTAGAAGTGCAAAGCACAATGTCTACTTGAGGCAGGAGTGGGAAAAACTATTCGCAGCCTATTTCTTACCACATGAATTTTAGCTGAAAGGTTTTCTTCTCCAGAAGAAGCTCCTTGTTTTAGAAGACATTATTTTCTTGTGTCTCTATCTGTGTGGTTGTGGAGTTGACATAAACTCTATGTCCAGTCTGCTGCAGAGAACCTGTGACACTGTAGCCCAGAGGAGGAAAACTCTACAGCGGACAAAGAACAGCCAATACAAATCAGCAACTTGAAGAAGATACCAAATTATTCCATTACCAAGGTGATATATACATTAACACAAGTTTCAACACCATAGTATTTCCTATTTAATAGCTAAGAATGAAACAGAAGATAATTATCTAATTTGCTTCAGGGCAGTGAATTAGATAACAGAGAGCAAGCTCAGTGCAAAGAGTAAGTGCAATCAGACAATTCTGTGTGCACAAAGATCTTTCTGAAGCAGAATGTAACCTTGTTAGCAAAGAGAAGATTCCTTAGTGCTATTATCATGCTGAGCACAAAGAGTTAGCCAGGATGTTATTTTGTTATGTTCTTGTCTAGTTGTTGATCTTTCCAAAGAGACAGAACCACAATCTAGGCCTTGAACAACTCAAGAAGAGTGGTTTGAAGAATTGTGGACGTGCATAAATACTAAACTGTTGTAAATGGCAGGGGAATGATTCCATTTTTAGAAAAGAAATGTGACTGCCATTATTATTGTTTGTTTAAGAGTCCTTCAGTTTCTTCAGAATTTGTACAGATGTGTTCAATTTCAGTCGTTTGCCCTGTCAGTTTTTCTGATACATGGTACATCATTTTCTTTAAGATGCCTAAGTGGTGGTGATTAGTGGTGTGTGATGAATGAACAAGGAAACTTTACTTTAAAAGGAAGAATTCTCTATGTGTTCTATATGTGAAAGTAAAATGTAGACTCTCCATTGTAAATTATATGTTGCTGTAGCTCCTGCTTCGTGTTATGTTGAAACACCACAGCCCAAACAACACTGAACATGTGCGATGGCTGTAAGATGTTAAAGTAGAAGCGGAGAGCCATATATCAGAGTGTCAACATCCTTAACATCCAGTCACTTAATCCCTAGCAGCCTCTGGTACAAGTTAGATTACACTGGAAATATGTGTGCAGTCTCTCTGAGCAGGATGTCCATGTAAGTATGAGCTTTCTGATGTAAAAACAGAAAACAAACTGTATTTTGAAAGCATTAGCACTGATGTTGGAATGCTTCGGCTCATTTGGTTTACTGAATTTAAAATAGCTGCTGAAATGTTTAACTCTGCCATCTCTTAGTGACTCTGCAAAGGAGGAGTAAACTACAATGTGGTTTTCACGTCCTTCAAGGTACAAGGACCTGGCTATGAAGAGCAGCTAATCACTGACCTGCTCAGGCTGGAATATCAGGTTAGAGGGATTTTGGAATTAGCTTCTCAGTCAATTCAGCAGAGCTGATCTAGGGATTCAAACAGCTGCTAGATGCATGTGCTTAGCAATGCCTCATTTCCATTCTGAAAGGTCTCCTACACTAACAAATACTATGACAACAACTATAGATGACTTTGGTGGTGATGCAACTGTAGGTTAACACTGAAATATTTCTACATTATATCTGTGGGACTGCAAGAGTAACCTGTTGTATGGATAAATGAAGAGAGAAGCCAGGCTTTGACAAACTATACCCACTAATGAAAGGTGGATAAATACCATCAAAAATTCTGAAGATCCATGCTGGACTCCTGTCCTTTTCCTTGGCTTGCTTTGCCTTGCTTTGATTTTTCTTTCTATTCAAAAATGAAGCAATTTAACCGAGGATGGAATCACAAGATCTACTGGAGTAACAAAATCAGAGCAAAAGATGTATCTCTATGTATAGTGCTGGACTAAGGTTTCATTTGTTCAATGAAACAAGGCGTGCCCAAAATTTCAGAGGAGGTAACAAGAGGCTAATCTCCATCTCTCACCTTTACCAGTATATTGAAATAAATATAGAAGCTTTCCAGGACATATAAAGATCCAGCTTGGTTCTCCCTAAACACAGAAAAATTTAGCATTGATGAAGTTACCAAGAAATTAAGCAATATGACCTACTATAACCCATGTGGCTACTTTCTCTGCCTTAGATGCTTCTAGGATGCAGATGATGAGGAAAAAAATGTCACCAGTTCTAATAGATCAGTTGATTTGTATTCAGCAGTGACTCATGGTCAATGGAGACATGGGAGATAATCTGCAAATGAAATCTGGAAACGTATTAAGAATTTTTCTATACCTTCAAGTAAATTATAAGAGTGCAGGGTAATTTTGATTAATTTGAAGGGCAGAATGATCCACTGGCCCTAAATGTTTGGGAACCATCTGCTGAAAGGCAGTTTGTCCCAAAGAAATGCTGCTGACTGCGTCTAGAAAATGACTGATAGTGAAAGAGTTTGTATTGGCTAGGGTTAAAAATCCTATGAATGACCAAGAAATTGAAAGCAGGGGGGACTCTGTATCAGAATTTCTGTCTGTGGGAGTAAAGAGAAAGAGAGTTAAAAATATGGTCAACGAGGACAAAACTCACTGTTTGAGGGACTGGATACTACTAATAATACTATGTCATCTTGGAAAAATTATGTCAGTTTTGGAATCCAGACAATTAGTCAGCTTTTCTGGCATTGTAATATTATTTCAGTCACATTACTTTTTGGGAAGGAGCTAGATTTATGGTGTCAGCATCCATTTTCTTGGACAACTAGAAGAATACTCATATGTCACTTCATTTTCTCCTTTTCTTTCTCTGAAATGTCAACATGTCCCTAGATGAAGTGCTTAGGAGGGAGGCCACTGTGAGGCTGCACTGTGATAGTAGACACATATGTGGAGTTCATACCACAAAATACCCATTATTACAGCTACATGAGCTTCTCTTTTGAGAACAAAAACATCTGCCTGGAATATGCCCCCAGATTTCTTGTTCTCTTTTTAAAAAAGGTGATAGAAATAGTGTTGGTGAGCAGTTCCTCCAACGACATTATTAATGTGGGTTTTTTTTGTTCTTGTTACCATGAAAAAAGAGATTGTGTGCACCTTTCTTTCAGCCTTTTAAAACTACTGACTTTTCTAACACTAAGAAGAAAATACATTCATCATTTGTGATAAGCCAAATTTAGGTTTAATATGAGTTACTCCTTGCAATTAGAGACAATATAAAGGTATGTAGAACTATAAAACTGCCATGCACAGCATTGTAGTCTAGCTTCATGAAAAACACGTTCTCCTTGCTAAACACTGAGTTATATTGACAGTGGAGCTGAAATGCCTTGCAATCAGGCATTATTTGATCAGGCAGTTCTTGTTGTACTGTACATAGATACAGAGTTTCTTTAAATACAATAAATAAAAGTAAAATCTTACACAAGGCAGCACAGCTTAGTAATTGCTGTTTTGGAACTCACATCGCTGCAGTTATTTAGCTCAGCATTTCATCTCCAGCTGCAGCACAATTTTTGCCAAATATAGATAAATGAAGTTAAAGTTATTGGCAACGACTAGTTCTGTATCCCTGTTTTGAGTTCATAGATTTCATAGGGGAGGCCTTCCTTTATTTTTGTAGCAAGCAATTGTTTTGAACTCTGAACTTCACGTTCCAGCACAACACAGTGTTTTCAGTTCTACTTTATCAGGCAGATACTGGCAAACAGAGAGAATGAGCAGGTTCCCTGTTTGAGAAATATACCACATGAAATATGAAGGAGGAAAAAACTAAGAAACTGAACCTCACTCAGCATATTTTAGGAGTTTAATCTAATTTTGATGTGGAATTTGCAGTCAGGGCCTTTCAGTGTGGGATGTCTAACTCTACAGTGGGCAAATGTCATTACACTCTATGTTGTATGAGGTGACCTGGCAGTATGGTCTGCTGCAAACCCTCACTGCAAAGTCACTACAAACTACATAGAAATGACTTTGTGGTTTCTTTAGACCTTCTGTAGAGTAAAACATCTTTCATTTGAATTTCATAAATGAGACAATACGAATAAATGATAGAGACGTGATATTGAGCATATTCTGAATCACTATAGCAACATTATTAAACAAACTCAAGACTTTCAAATTTAGCCATATACTTTTGTTTCTTTAAATTTATTCAATTCTATTTCCTTCTTGCTCTTGTGAAAACATATTGCCACTTTTACAGCTGTCTGGTGTTTATCTGTAAACAAGTAATGGGGTCAGGAAATGCTGGTGTTTCCCTCTGACCCACCTGGCTGCTTTCCTTTGATCTGTGATCCCTTCTGTTAAAAGGGAAATGAAATGTCCTACTATCCAGAAAGCAAACTCATGAAGCTTTTATTTTGAATGGATATGCATGACAAAACACATCTCATATACTGCTATGAAATAGCACTTCCTTCTTTATGTCCAAACTCTGGCCTGGAGTTTCTTTCCACAGAGTTTCTATACTAAAAGCACATGCAATTCTTTTGTAGTATGCTACTTTTGTTGTGATAAATTCACCTGAGACCATAGCTTCAGAAGTAGTAAACTCTAAAATTACATTGTGAAGATGCCTGAATTTTGCCAGTGAGATTTCAAAATCATGTTTTCAAAATTAGGAGAGCAAGCAATTATTAATTTTTTTTTGTCTGTGAAATTTGCCTGATTCATTCAGAGTGACTGGTTTCAGTTAAAGAATAGGCTTCTCCTTTTTGTGATTTCTCACCAGCTTGACTTTGTCTTGTGAGTTTCACTTCACAGATCCTTTGTTACCCCACTTTCCAAATGGTGTGAAGTTATAGGTTTTTAAATGGTAAAAAAATTACCCCAAATAAAAAAAATCTCTAAGCTGTCTAGCAAAATAATTGCTGCTGATAACACAGCAGCAAACAAAAATCAGATATTGGTATTTGCTTCCATAATAGAGAAGAGAGCAAATGTTCTATTAGTTAACACAGAAAGATTTCAATAGATATTATGGAATGATCCACTTTTCAGATTGCACTGATTGAGATATTACTTTAGACAAATTCAGCTAAAAACATCTCCTACCTCTTTTGAAATTAATAGAGTTTCACAATGTATGCCTTCTTAACATTCTATTAATATATTATTTTATACAGCACTTTTCAACTGAAAATTCTGAAGCATATTACAAGTAAAGTGGATTAGAAATGATGGGGTTTTTCATATAAGAAATGTTAATAAAAACAATATTTTTCACTTTTAAAAATATCTTATTAAAAAAAAATAAAGACAACATATTTTTCCTTCAATGCTATTATATACAATAAAGGGTACTGTTTCCTATTGAGAAAAAGAAAAATATATTTCTCCTTCAATAGATGCCTATAACACAGCAGTAAATTTCCAACACAAAATTCAGGATTATTTTAATTAGGACCACTGTTTAAGCCTCATGTTCTCTCTGTAATATGTGAATAATATGTATTTTACAAAGGAGTGGATAGGGATATTACTGGTTCTCCAGGCTTATAAGGTGAATTGTGCAGTCAAAACAGAATGGCATGTTTTACATCCCTATCTCCTGCTCACAGTACTAAAACAGCTGAAAATTTGAATTTTTTAATATGGGGAGAAACTGGAGCGTTTCCCAGTATGATTCTCCTTTCTAATGAGAGCAACAAGTAATAGCAAATAATAGTTTTGATGTTCCAGCCAATTTCTCTAGGATTATTATTTCTGTTACTAGTATTGCTGAAACTTCTCACCTTTGGACTCAAAAAGCTTTTTTTTTCCCTGAACATTTTACATGGAGTATAACTCCAACTAATGCAGCTGTCTCTAATTTATACCAATAGATGAGATAGGTAGGGATCAGGCTCTGTACTAAAGAGGAGATATTTCTTAGGGCTGGATGTCTATCTCTGGTTCTTACTGTCTCTCCTAGACTGAACTTCACTGCTTCAGATAACTGTACTTTCTCATGGCTACTCATACATAGCACTGCCCATGTGATCCAGAATGTATTTTGTAATATTTGAGTCTTTCTCGTTCTACTGAGGAGGGCATCAATCCATGCTGTCTGTGTCTCTGCCAAAACCCATGTATGGCCGGGCCCAGCTTGGTGTCTTATGGTCAGAAGGCAAATTTTCACAGTCAAATGTAACCATTTCTCATTCTGGTTATTTCCCTCATAATTAATCAACCTGACTAGAAGGCTGATCTGGTCTCATCTGCTACATAGCTGGGAAGCAGAGAGCAAAACCAGAGCCTTTTTGATATGGAGGCTGCATTCCTTCAGCATGTCCCTCCTGAAGAGCAGTTTACACAGGGTCTCTTGTTTGAACATACAGTGCTCACTCCCCCTTTGAGTGACACAACAGCAGCATGATGTGAAAATAAAGTGAAAAACTCTCAGGAACATTCCTCTTAAAAACACACGTGCTCATACAAATGCACACAAACGAGCTTGTTTGCACGCTGGGGCAAATGCAGGCATCTGCACATGCACAGACTCACACCCTGTCACATTTGGCTCAATAGCCAGCGTGGTTAAATAATGTCAATAGCAGAAAGCCTTACAGTGCTGACACTTCCTCTGGCTGTAAAATATTTACTATTCCTTTAAAACTGTGAATAAAAAAAGGTCAGTCTGTATACTGAACAAGGAGTAAAAAAAAAAAAAAAAAAAATTCCTTTTTTTAATTAGAAAACACTTGAAACTTATCATCTGCAGCAGATGGGAGTAGAAAATGCAGCTTGAAGACAGTTATATAAATATATCCTTGATGTCTGTTTTGCTTTTCAATTTGCAGTGAAAAGTACAAAGGTAGAGTAGAGCGCCAGTCAGGGCTGCACTGTGTCTCTTGATATCCATTCCAGATGTTGGCTAGACTTTGTGGAGCCAGGCTTATGGCACTGAGGCTGGAGCTAGTTGTCTTTTCCTCCAGGTGTGATGCTTCATGCTGATCCCCCCACATGCTAGCCTGTCTTATCCAAACAGTCTAAGCTCTGTGACAGGCATCTACCACCTTTTTGACCAAAATTCACCTCCCTTCCCCCTCCCAACCTCAATGCTTTCCACCCACCCCAACTTCTTTCAGCTTGATGGGCTCTGCAGACAAGCCCACTTGTCCCTGCCTATCATTCTGTCACTTCAAAAGAAAGCCCCCCTAAAAAAATGAGCTCTGACGTGGTTCTCAAATAATGCTAGTCAGTTAGTAGCTGCTTTGAATATTCCTCTTTGTGTTTTGAGAGTGTCTGGAGGTACTATTTGACACTGAGTATGTCTGCCAAGCCTCTAATGGTAGTTCTCTGTTTGTGCATGCTTGTAAAGGATTTTACACTGTAATATTTTAACTCCCTGATTAAACATTGCTAAGCACAGAAGTATATCATAAATCTCGCAGGCGCCAACTCCATTTATCTGAATGTTAGTTACTGTCTACGGTGGGTAAACAAATTACAGCACAGTTTATTACAATATATGGGGCCACGATGTAGCTCTATTAATATCTTGTACCCCCTGGAAATATATTGTTGGCTCACAGTCTGAATTTTTTCTCCCGAACAATTAAAAACAAATTCTGAATGGAGGGTGGGAGGGTGTGTGAGAAGGAGGGGGAAGCATCAGGCACTTCCAAGGGGAAACTTGCTGGGAGTAACAATAATGAGCTGCAATATCAAATTACTACTATCCTGGGTTTGAGGTCAGTACATATTGAGTTAGTTGTAAGATATTGAAGTAGAAACTTTTCTAGTTTGGAACGCATTAATACTGCTAAAGCTGCCAGAAAAATATCTAGAAAACATTTGAGTTGGAGAGGGCAGAAACAAAGAAGAATGTTAATAAGCAAGAGCATTGGAGTCTTTTCCCTTCCCAGCTGCATGCAGCACATTTACAGAGATCATTCTCATTACTGCAAGCATGTTTGAGGTGCATGGAACCTCCACTTGGAGACAGGAGGTCGGTCCTGGAGAGGTTGGGATATTTCCACATCCATTCACAAAAATAGTCGCTTCTAATTTTTTATCAGTTTTCTTATCTCACACAAATAATCCCAGTTATATGAATATGTAGCAACCAATGGAAGCTCTGTCTTCTCAAAGTGCAGAATAAATGACTGAATAAAGTAGGAATTCTATTGGGAGGCTTCAGGAGGGACAAGTTTAACGCCATTTAAAATGGTTTGTGATATGTTTCAGTATAGAAGTAGGAGCAAAGAAAGAAGTGCTATAAGTTTAAAGAAAATTCATAGCAACTACTAAAAGTAATTTCACTACTAAAAGAAACAGAATCAAGATATAAATAGAATGTGTCAATCCCTGCTTACTTTTGATATTATAAAAGCATCACTGCTCCTTGTCCTGAAGCATGAAGTTGTGGCTAACAGGCTGACTATTAATGGAGCTATCAGGTTGGAGATTACTTGCAGGGGTGTAGTCATGATGGTAAAATAAAATAAAGGGATGTTTCTTGCCTAATTCTGCACTGATGCTTGCAGGGGCCTGCAATTTCTGATACAAGCTGACAACCCTGACACCATGTTCAGTGGGAGCAGGAACAGCTAGCTGCTATCTCCCTTTCAGGAAACCACAAAACACCAACATTTTACAGACTGGAAAAGAGTTCATTACTTGCAGGGGCAGGGTAGGATAATGTTCTGATGTTCTTAGCTGGGCTCCAGTGGCCAATAACACAAACACCATCTTTCACAAAAGCAACTGAAGCTTGGTAAAAATAGAAATCCAAATATTTTTAAAGTTGTTACATATTGTCAATACTGTAAATCATCATATAATGTTGCATAGCAAATGATGAAAATATGTCTGTAACAAATAAAATTAACACCACAAACTTTCACTTAAGGAATTTGTCTTCACACCAGAAAAGAAGTAAGGATAAATTAACTGCTAGCCTTTTCCTACTAAAACCAGTACATTAGGTTTTTAGGCCAGGGCTGAACTCAATTATGAGATTCTTAAAGAAATGCAAGTGCTACGTTTGTGTCAGTTTGTAAAGATCTTGTTTATATACATACTCATTGCTTGGTTCAACAATGTGTTCAGCATTCTGGCCTGATCCACCAAAGCATTTAATCACATGTGCAGGCATGTAGGCCATTTCTTTCACATCAGTTAAAATATTTACATGCTTAACCTTAAGCACATTGAAGGGCCAAGCCTGCAATGGGATCACTTTTTTAAAAAGAAAGCCATGCAATGAAAGCAATGCAGTTTGCAAAGATACTGCTGGGACATGAACCACCTCACCACAGCAAAGGGAGCCCGAAGGTGCTGAGCCCCAGTTGCCCATGCTGCAACTGACTCCATGCTCCATGCAAGTAAGGAGCTCCAAGGATCTCTCACAACTCTTGATCACTGAGGTGGAAGGTTCAAGTAAAGTATGTCCTGACTTTTAAAAGATTAGGAACATTTTAAGAATAAAATTTGATTCTGCACCCTGAAATATTTTGGGTAATCAAACCAAGGCTTTGGAAAGTGTTCTGATCCTGGAAGGACTCACCCTATACAATCCTGTGAAGTAGAGGAGTGTTTGTCAGAGAGATGCCAAATAAACCAAAGTGTAATTTCCTGTAGTTGAACATTTGCACCTCAACTGGAACTGATTAAGAATGTTGAATCCAGTAAGTGGAAAAAGAGGGGCAGGATGGACACAGGCTTGCAGAAATATTTTTGAAAACTCAGTTGCTGGTGAGGGGACTCTCTGGAGACATCAGAAGATATTTTGGCAAAATCTGAGAGGTGGGACAGTAGGATAAAAAAGATAGGAGGAGTAATGAACCTTTTAAAGCTGACAAGGGAGAACAACAGAACAGGACAATTAAGTGCAGGAAAAGGCTTGAAGTGGGAGAGCAGGAGCACAGTGTGTATACAGGTTTCTCCCTGGAAGAATAATTGGATAAACCAGAAGGCAGGCGAGCTGCCATGTTGGCATCCTCAAGAAGCTTCCCATTACAAGCTATGAAGAGTCACTGAAGGGCTTAAGGGTCCTGGAGAGAGGAAGGAAAATGTCATGGTGAATACTAAGGTGAGCAAGGAAAGATAATCAAGGTCTTCAGACTGTCTTAAAATAGGAATTTAAAAGGAGCTAGAGGAACCAAGCAGGAAGAGCTGTTACTTGGGATAGTGTGTTGGTGTACATGCTGAGGCATCTAGGGGTGCAGACCAAGAAAATGGCTTTCTTTCTGAAACTGCAACAACTGTCAGGTAAAGGAAATGAAAAGCTTCCAGTAAGGATGTCTTCATCCTATGCTATCTGATCAAGAAATTTTGGAAGAAATAAAGAAAGGGCAAATGGCAGTCCTGTTGGTCTGATCAGTTGTGACATAGATCATTTTGACCTCATTTTCAAAGATGTAAAAGAGTCTTTTAAGACTCTGATCCATCTTATGAAACTAAAGTTTGGGTGTCGTTTATGGTATAAAAAGCTGATCTCTTGATTTCATATTCACAGACTCAACGGCAAGAGACAAATCTATCAAACAGCCAAAGATGTTTGAATGACTTTGTGAAAAATCAATGATTCTGCTATTCTTTCCACAGCATTGAATGGTATAATCATGGACTGGTAAGATTGATGAAGGTTATCAAAAGGGACTGTAATGTTTATTTGTACTATGATATTACGCTCTGATCTGGCTATATACTGGATTTTTGTGAATATTCACCAAGCATGTTAACTGGCAAAAATATTTTGATGCACATTGTGTAAGTATAATTCCAAATGTCATTGTCAAATTAACAACTGCTTGTATTTGCAATGAAAACACTATTGCTTTAATTAAATCAGGGAACAAACCCTGGTCATATAGGATCTCAAGCTCAAGCCTAATTTATATCACTTTTGAGTTTTCAAGTGCCATGAGATTTTTTGGCATCTCTCACAACAAAATCACATTGGAGGTAGTGTATATCTGACTCAAATCTATGTTGGTTTTTGGTTAGTCAGCAAAGGGATTTTGGATCAAGCTGTTGAGCATACGCACAATTTGAAAGTTACATTCATTAATCTTTTCATTGCTACTTTCCCAGAGGTTTTCTGCAGCAATGTTGAGTTTTAAGATGGGAAGAATCAAATGAAGTAATAGGCAAAAGTTACTTCAAGTGTAGTGGCCTGCATGGTAGAAAGCATGGAAACGCTCATGAGAGAAGGAAATGAAATGAGCCCATGGTCTGAACCACAGATGTAGTGACCAGTTAAAGTCCTGAGCAGAAAATCAATCAAGCAGTGTTAACCACAAAGTTAGAACATCTGGCTTATGAAGTCACTTATCTACACGGCACTAGAAGCTGGAATGATGTAATAGACAAAATATCATATTGTTTTCCTAGCACTTGTACTTTCTTTAACCATCTACTTTTTGCTGCTCTTTAAAGAAACTCCTAGACGGACCTTGGGATTGATTTCTGTGCTGTTCTCGAGGTCTGTCCTGGGAAGTCCCTGTCACACAGATCTCTTCACAGCATTCGGTGACAAATGTATTTGTGGGCAATCGCCCACAGCTCGTGAAACTCAGCACCAGCTTAAAAAAATTTGAAGAATAATTTACATAGATTAATTAATGGCTGGGAATGCTTCCTTTATTTGAGAATACATTCAGTGTTTGTGATGAATTTTCTACAGACTAATTTTTTTTTTATGACTTTTGTTCATGAAGCTCCATCTGTATTTCCCAGCGGTTGTAGTCTTAAATCAACATCTTTTTTTTTTTTTTTTTTTTTTACTTCAGGATTTTAAATTCTATGACACCTCAGTTCTGCTCATGCTGAATGTTAAAAGATGACATGTTGACTGCATGGTACAGATCTTCCATAGTTTCAGTAAGTTTCCAGAGGAGAACTGTGTCTTTTTCCATGAAGATACAGGGAACTCCAGGCACACTGAGAAAAAGACCCAGCACTGGTGGAGAAAGGCATAAAATGCCATTCCACTGGTGCTGTAGCAACGGGTGTCCCCAGTGTCTGCAGCCAGACCAAGGGAGGCAAGCTGCCTGTACGTGTGATCCATCTGGTCATGTTTTCACATGGCCATGAAATGCAAAAAGTTGCACTAGATGGTTTTCCTGCCGCACCCAGGAAGTCCATGGACTGCTTGGGTCTCTGATGGCTGCTTTAGAGAATATCAAAAAGGCCCCTCTCTCCATCTATTGCACCTTGGGATGATTCCCAAGAGCAGTCAAAATTCAGGCCTCTGTGAAGACTGGCTGTTGTGAAAGGGAGAGCCTGTGACAGAAATAGTCTTGTGACTTATAACAAGGGGAGCAGTGTGCTAAGAAAGGAACACATAGCTGCAGGCTAGATGAATTAATTTTGCTAGGACTGTGTGTGTCATAGCCTTGATAAAACTCAGTTCTCTTTGTACATTCCAAACTGCTGTGTTTGGGTAATATTACAAGATATCTAAATGTTTTAAGCTTTCTTATGATTTAGCCTGAGTATGATTTAGCCTCTCTTTCTGGCAGACTTCTTTGATATGTTCTTTATCTACTATTGTTTCAGAAAAGGAAGACTCCTAGAGCCCATTGCCTCCTCCCCTACTTCTCCATGTATATCTTTTCCCAGAACTCCACATTATGGTTGACACAAACCCACAGTTTATTTTGTCAAAGATATGAAATAGCTGAGGTGAACAAATGTGTGATAAAGATTATGTCATTTTCCGTCAGCTAGCATTAGAAGCATACATCTGTGGACAAAACATTTCCACGTTCAGCATTCTGCTTAAGTTTCCTTTTTACCTTGGATGGTTCTGTCCTTTGGTCAGGATTTTCTGGGTTGTCCATGACATTTCTCCAGTTTCAGGTCTGAACCACCTAGTTTTTCTCTGTCCTGTCCGCTCCCTCTTTCTTTCTTCTGAAGTAATCTCAGAGGAAACAACTTCTTTACGTCCCTTGCTATACCTCAGGTATATTTAGATAAGGTGTATCAGATGATCTGCTTCTTGGTAACTAATCTGTAGTTCAATTACTATCTTTCCTGGGAATCAGACTTGAAATAACCATTTGCTCTGGATAGCTGCCATCTCTTATCCAAGTGTGCTCCATTTAAATGGAGGATCATCAAAGTTTAATGGCTCAGTATTTTTAGCCATGAACCAGGTGCAAGCAACTTTTCTGTCACCTACTGTGGGTTTTATGTCAATATGGAAGAAAAGGATCAGAAGGAGTGGAGTGTGCCACATTCCTGCTGGAACTTGCATCCTGACAGATGTCCATAAGATTCCAGTGTCAAGAAGAAATCATAGTAGAGAAATTCCCCAAACTGTCTCAATCTGAAATGCTGTTTCACCATATGTCTTGTTATAATTAGCGCTAGTAGGATGCATGTATTCCAGATCTGAGTTGATAAAATATATTCATTTTGATAGGATGATTTTATAGAAATCTAAAATATTTTCTGCCTGAATGTGGAGTGCAATGAGTGTGGAATGCAACTGTACTTGCCAGCGATCTGCAGTCAGTCTTTGAGGTGCAAGCACAGCCACAGGAAATGGTGCCTAACTTCACAAAACACTGTGATCTCCTGTGGCTCCACTGTATTTCCATCCTTGCCAGCAGATTCCAGGTCTCTGTCTAGGTCCATGAGCCAGGAACTGGTCTGGGTCCCTTCTACTGTCACAATGAGAGAGCCTGTCTGTTGCAGAACTGATTATTGCTTGCTTCACAGGAACATGCCTGTTCTTTATTTATCAGTGAGATGAACCCTACATATCAAACTATAATTATTTTTGGGTGAGATAGGAACAGTTTCCAAATTAAATTATGAATTACCTAATCATTATATATGCTTTGCACTTGAATGTGTGCAAAGCATAGAGGCAAGCTGGACAGACAGACAGTCTGTGGACTCCGTAGGATTGGAATTCACATGTTTTTCCCATACAAGGTTTGAAAGAAATGAACTTCAGAAATTCTGGTTCAGGAGGTCCAAATTCTGAAAAATATTTAATCTAGGATTGTAGTGGGAACATATTGACTGAAGAGACCAGCTAATTGTTATCACTGTCATTCTTATGTAAGAAGTGCCTTCGGCTGCTATGTGAAAGGAATTAGAACATAAATTCTTGACAACTTTAACACATGCTACCTGAATACCCATCTGCTTAGCTTAAGAACTAAAAAGGGGTTCATTAATGTAGTATTGAATAAATTAAACATGCTGCTATATGTGTTGAAATGTGTTACAATGTTTAGCACTGCTTCCTTTTTCTCCCTTTTTAAAAACTGTATCTTAAAAAGCCGGCTGTATTTTTCATATGAAAACCAAACAGCAAATTGGATCTGCATCTAACAAAAGAAATTCATGTTTTGAAGTTTCCAAGTGGTGGCTGACCACTCATACATACGGACTGACTAGAAATGTTGCTTAGAAACACCACGTTATCAAAGAGAACCCAACATCAGGTTGGAGTGCTTCCCAGACAGCCGGTTCATGGCGATAATTTGCAATGGAAAATTCTAATATCTGTTCCAACAATTCTTTATTTTCTAGATCTTCTTACTTTTCCCTCTTGAGATTATTTGTCATTAGACTTTAAAATTTTCTTCCAAACTCTGATTTGGAAGATAACATAGAGGTATGTGAACTACGTTTATGGATTGGTAAGTCCTTCAGCAAGTATTAAGAAAATGTTGTTAAGATGAGTAAAATATATGGAAAATGCATCCTGAAGGAACTGCAGCGTACATTAGTATTTCTGACATGACAACTGACTTAGCTAGATTTAAATATATTGTTTCCCTTGTATATATTAATAGTAACTCCTTGTTGGGGACTTTTGGCTCTGAACATAATAAAATAAATAAAAAATTCTGTACAACTAAAAAAATTACCCATCTAAACCTTGCAATCATCTCCTGCACAGAACAAGAGGGTGATTTTATGTTTTCATAGAGAAGTTATCCAAAGAGGGCAACTAAAGAACTGCATTTGTCATGTCCTGTGCAAACAGGAAGATTGAACAGATTCCCCTCATATTCAAAAGCAATTTTGTATTGCAATAGCCTGTGGTCTGCTCCTCTGGTCCCTTCCAGGCCCCACAGCATCTGTTACTCCAACCACCACAGCTGGAGTTAGAAGGAAATGGGTCACACTGAGACATATGGAGAAAGGTATCTCCAGGCAAGTTGGGTCCTAGACTGTTTAAGTTTTATACATTATTACAGCTTGAATATAAGTGTTTTTGTGAATATGTATATATTAAATCCCAAGTCTCATAGAAGACAATATGACCCCTTCCCCTTAGAAGAACAGCTTCTAATCCATATCTGAGCCCCTGTGTTGACTCAGGGGGAGGAGTGCCATCTACTGAGGCTCCCTTGTGAGTTTGCAGTTCATCTGCCAGGGTTTCTTAGAAGGTCCTTGGGGAAGTGCCCGACCAGAGTACAGAAAATCCTTTTTCTTAAGAAGAAAAATTTTTATCATTTTTTTGAATGAACATTTTTATTTTTGAAACATTTTAATTTTTATGATTTTTATGTAAACTTTTGGATTTCCCCAGAAGGTATTCTTACTGCCAAACCCAAGTCTATTGTGTTTACCTACTTGTATTTTTTTTTAAGGGAAACATGCAAAGTAGTGCCACATTAGTATTAAAGATGGTTCCCTGATCAAATTAGGTGGTGAGTCTCAGTCACACTTTTTCTTTCTTATCTTAAAACAAGACAGTTCTCTTCCTTGAAGTCACAGACCTTGGCTCTCTTCTAGGCCTTCATTTGCATTTCAAGTTTGTTCTGTAGAACAAATAAAAGTTTAAATTTTATAGCCAAACATGAATGCAGAGAATGTCAGAATTGTGCACTTGGGGGGTTTAACAGACTGTAGGTCCCATGTACATTACATTGTGTTTTCAAGGCCATAGAGGGCCGTGCATTTCCCTGTTGCTATAAGACTTCTGACAGTTTTAGTGCAATAAGTGCAAACTCAAACTTTCAGGTTACTTACAATATAAATGTCCCTTGCCAGAGATATCCTGCATGTGGGAAGGTGAAAATGAGTTGTGAAAACAGAGCATAGAAAACATAGATGACAACAGAATGTGAGTGAGAGAGGTGACACAAAAAAATATTAGAAAAATCCAGATCCACATTTAAGATTTCTGTATACTTTAAACTACTAAAATGAAGTTGGTACAGTCTATATACTAGATTAAATTATTTAAATGTTTCCAAATGTAGCAAGGGGAGATGAGTTACCTGAAGGAGAACAATTGAAAAGCCATATGTCCACACAGGGCAGAAGACCCCACATTTTCCATACAGCTCACATTTTGTCTCCAATGTCTAAGTTCTAAGTCCCATGGCCACAGAGGAAAATGAAATATTTTAGATTTTTAGTTTTCCTATTGGCACATAGGTCTTGTAGCCCACTGTGGGTACCACAGCACGAGCAGTCACTGCCCTGGGACCACCTGCTATCATTGTGGAGCTCAGCTGTAGGGTGAAGAGCAACACTGGTATCATACAGGCACATCTATCTGGCAGCCAGGTTGAATCTGCTCCTGTAAATGTCACAGAAAGAGTTGGGAATTGCAGTAGAGATGAGGATACTTCTTTTCTCAAAGAAAATAAAGCAACTGGGATATATCTGAGTGGAGATGGTTTCATGATGTAGTACTATAAGCTCCCACTCCCAGCCACGGTGCAGGTCAGGTTGAAGCTGCAGGATTCAGGATAGCTTCACAATCTCATGTAGTGCAGCAGTCAGTGTAGTGTGGGTCTGGGATGAGCAGATGTGCCAATTTATGTGGTGCTGATTCTGTTTTGCTTCTCCCAGATGAAGCATGGATCCCTTCATAGTGTTGTGCTGCACTGAAGGAATTTTCATCTTAGAGCAATATTAGTTCAGGCCACTTTGTCCTGGCTGGATGTCATGATGTAACCATGTCTTAGGTCTTACTAAAGAGGGGTTAACCCCTCTTTTCAGGAAAGAAAAACCATCACACACGATTTGGAACACATTTATTCTGCTCAGGTTCTGGTTCTTACCCCTTACCTCAAGGCATTTTCAGTGAATCTTTGGAATCAAAAATTTGAGTTAAATCAAATCAAACCCCAGGCATTTAAAATAATGCACAAATGAAGAGGGGATAATTGGGATCTGTGTAAATGAAGATGCCAAACAAAGACAAAGAGACAAAAAGTCAAATTGATGGTAGCCTTGCTCACAAGAAGTGGTGTGTGGGGCTCAGTCCTGAGCACAGGACTGCAGCAGCTGTGGATGTGAGAGCTGCAGCCCTGCCCTGCCCATGGCTCTGGCCCCATCCGCTGGCACTGAATCGCTGCCTGCTGCTGCTGCTGCAGATTGATCTGTCTCTGATGAGGGTTAGGACTGCTGTCAAGAAGTAGGGCTTAGACATTTCCATTTTTTAAAAGGTTAATCTTAATTATTTTTCACGCATTTTAGTACATTGTGACACACAAATTTTGGAGAAGCAAAGGAGCCCATTGTACAACCATTATCCATCCTCATCTTATTTTTAGAAAGCCTGATTTCTTCTAAGGTCACTCTACACTTATGTACACATACCCATGGAAGTAAATGTACATATGCATACGTGGGGATACGTAGATACACACAGACATGTTTACATACGTCCATTTTTTGGCCTTAGTTTGGTTAATGGAGGTTTCCATTGTCTTCAGCAAGGGAGGTCAAGGATTTATAACCTATTGTGTTCATTGATGTTAACCTTCCTTTTAAAAGTAAAATTCTGTGCATTCTATATATGCCTTAGTTTTGGCACCTGAAGCATTTATGTCCCTAAGGCCACATTCAAATTTAGACACGTATTGTGTAAAATATCCTTGTACAGACAAAAAAAAAAAAA
>VZRH01008197.1:2800965-2811054 GCA_013397555.1 Urocynchramus pylzowi
AAAAAAGCTCAAGGAATAGCTAAGATACTTCACTACTACTTGGAGTGTGACATATTTAAAAAAAAAGTGTGTTTTTTATTCTTGTGGGAAATTCATTCCTGGTAATTTTTGCCAACCTGGGAACTTTGTGCTAGCTACAATACTACCATTTTTTTGCATTCATGGAATACATATCATTGCAAAGGCTTCTTTGCTCAGAATTAGGCCAAATTTATCTTAATTTTTTTTTTCAATGAAATCAGAATCTTTTTGCTGCAAGACACTAGTTTAAAAAATAATGATAGCTTTTCAGTTAAGTGATTAAAAATATCATATTTATTTTAAAAGTATCAGTGAATCTCTTAATAGTGCAAAAACCTTCTTTTCAATATGTTCAATTCTGTTTCAAAAATTTGTTTCTACCTTGAGCTTATTCATGAGTCATTGAAAGAACACATTATTCTAAGAATGACTAATTTCAAAACACTATGTAAACAATTTAAGATGTAGAATAGTTTATATGGATTAGCATCAGGGTTTAACTATTTGAAATGCTTCTCAGCTAATTTTAGTCTTGTAACACCAGTGCTGGGATAGCAGGTGGCTCTTGCAGGGAATCACCAGGTGGTGCTGTTGTACACGTCTGCCAAGTTACTTTTCTGTGTTTGAGCAAATGTTCAGTCTTGGGAAGAAATGCAAAACCCATTATACCTCACTGGAGGGAATGACAGGGATGAAAGAGCTGTTTGCTTTATGCTGCTGCAATATCTTAAAGTTTTCAGACAAAGTTGCTTTCAGCCAACCATGCTTTGCTGTCATACAAAGAACTCTGGAGTAGAGATGTACAGTATCTATACCAAATTCAGCCACTACTCATTCAGTGTTAGTGGATGTATGGAAGAAAATATCTGAACTCTAATATTCCTAGATTGTCCCTGATTTTTTACTTCTTATTCACTAGGAAGTTGACCTATAAAGCCCTAAGACACCATGGCTTAGAAAAGGGAAACATCAGTATCTCAGTGAGACACTGGTGGCTGTTCTTAAATTGGCTGCTCTGTTGTAAACACATGCACTCCAAGTGAACATGGGCAATACACATTAACAAGGCATATTTGCCTTTTCTCTAAATGGACATCAAGCTCAGCACATAGGACATGGCAGGCATGTCCAGATGCCTTTCTTTTTCCCAGAAGAGGTGCTGGGTAGAGAACTGAAGCCCTGGTTCAGGCACTGGCTTGTGCAGTTACAGGAACCACAGATAGAAGAAGATTGCAAAAATGACTCAGGGCTGAATGGTTGGACTGATTGAGGGTAGTGGTGCTTAGGAATATGGTTAGTGGAGGACTTGTCAGTGTTAGGTTTACAATTGGGCTTGATGAACTTAAAGTTTTTTTCCATTCCAACATAAATGATTCTATGATTCTATGAAAATTTCATCCTAGTTCAGTCTTCCTGAAACTGCATGTTTGTTTGCACTGCAATGCCCTTGTAAAACATATATCACATTTACATAAAAATAGATTATTTACTTTAATGCTTGGTTACTTGTTTGGCTCAAAAGAGCAAAGTTCATATTGTGGGCTTGTCAAAGACCATGTTGGACAAGTTTAGTTCCATATGATAGTATTATTGGTTGTAGTCCTATCTGTGGGACTTGGAAGAATTTTAATTTTGTGAGTAGAAGGTCTGAAAAGCAATAAAATACCATTTTTAAGGTATTTACATAATTTTAATTCACTTGTTTTCTGTATGTTAATTAAGACAGTTGACCAATTACCTATCTCTTATAAAGTCGCATATTTTCAAACAGAAGTTTTGAATCTGGTGTTCAAAGATGCCCCAATTACAGAATACTGTAGAAAATATGTTTACCATTGAAACATGCCTCTTTATCAGGAAATTGTTTTTCCAAACTGATATGGTATAATAGTATGATAGAAAAGCTTGAGAAGTGGGCCCACAAGAACATCATGAACTTTAACAAGTCCGAGTGTAAGGTACTGCACCTGGTTTGGGGCAATCCTAGACACGAGTCCAGACTGGGAGAATTTGCCCAGAGTTGTGGCTGCCCCCTCCCTGCCAGGTTGGATGGGGCCCTGAGCAAGCTGGTTTAATGAAAGGTGTCCCTGCCTATGGAAGAGAGGATGGAATTAGAAGATTTTTCCAACCCAAGCATTTATATGGTTTTATGATTCTATAACCCTGTTTAATTACAGGGTATTTGTATCTTCTATTTTAAAAAAATATTGCTGTTTATTTGAACAAGTATATAACTTTAAAAATTTTATTTTACTTCAGCATCACTTTTATTTAGTGCATCAGATTGGTTATGCACTTGCTTGAAACATATTTGTTAAGGAGCATTCTCTAAACAACCTAATCTTTTAAGTGGGTGTGGACAAAGACCCAAGGAGTTGCAGCAAAGATGAACAACTTTCTGGCCCAAGAGGTGCAAAATAATGCAATTTTATTCTGTGATTACAGTTCTCCATGGAGTTCTTTTGTGCCTAAGCAAGCATTGTTTAAACCTACAGTTTTACCCTTATCCATTCTTGTATAGGCCATTCTTGGTCCTTCTTATATATAGGGAGCTTATCATAGGATGCTGTTATAGGTTTACAGGAATGTTGACTGCTACAGACACAAGTAATTGTTGCTGCATTTGAATACACAAAGATCTCTAAAACAATTGTTATTCTGAGACATCTGTTTCTATATGTCTTAAACTAGATTCTTCAGCTGACAAACTCTTCAAAATAGAAAATTTTAGCTTTGATAGCTCATTAGCTCCTAAGTTATATAGTAGTATTATTATTGTTACTTTTTTCTTTTTTTTATTTTTTAAATTTTTTAATACTCTTGTGGTGTCAGGCAGATATATTCACTCATGTTCAAGAATAATTCAGTTGCTCTTGTGACAGGATGGCCATAATGCTCCGAAGGAAGTTAATAATCCTACACCCAGCACATGACTTCATGCCATCACATACAGAGGGAAGAAGGCAAGGAGAATGAGTCAAGGTCCCATGCAAAAATAGAAGGTGGTGCAGTTATAAAATCTTGTACTGTCTCATGATATATATTCCCAAAGGGAGGATGAATTGAGTTTTCATAAACAACACTAATTCTGCCATTTGCTATTGTTTGAGTTGTAGGTCGTGTCTTTGTGTCTTTTATATGTACTTGAATATATACATTAAAGAAATGTATATATTTGTGTATATGTATATATTGTGTCTTTTATATATATTTGAATATATAAATTAAAGAAATTTAATTCTGAGACTACATTACAGTGTATGTGTGTGTTCAACCAGATGTGTGTCCATCTGTATTACATAATGCAATGTGGATTCAGAATTACATGGAAAATCTAAACAAAAAACATCCCAAGAACAGTACTGGTTTAATTCTTTTATCTAAAATCTAATTTCCCAACAAATGGATTCTGATCAAAGAATGTTTCTAAGAGAAAGAAGTGTCAATTTCTGTATAAAAAAAATGAAAAAAAAATTATGCTGAGGAAGGAAAAGCCCATCCCCCTTTCTTTGAATGAAGGAGGAAAAAATCTCAGCTGTTAGAGATTCTGAGATTTCCAGCTTATTGAAGCAAAGGAAAAAGGTTTCAGACATGACTCCCCTCCCAACACACCTTATTAATTTTTTTTCCAGATGCTTGTATTGCAGAGGAAAAATGAAGAGAGGAAAGATGTAGTTATCTAGCTCAGAGAAATGTGGCTAGCTGGTTCCAGATTTTTCTCATTTCTGCCCTTTTACTCTGATAACCCCTGCACATTGATTTGTATTTCACACAGCCCTTGTAGACCTGTAATAATGATACATACATTGGGCAGCTGCCTAATTTTTTTTTTGTGTGAGATGCCTTTTTCATCCTGCACAAAGTGAACTCTGTTTAAACAAATGTATGTTTTAAAGTTTTCAAGCCACACTATTAGTGGTAGTGATTTGGACAGAGACCAGCAACTTGAATGAATGCTTAAAATTTCTTGCCTGTTATTGCTATTGTTATGCAAGACCACATTTCCAGAGGTTGGCATTTATTATTCAAAATATTAAGGACTCATTGTGTTATCAGGAGCAACTTTAATCTGTTATTGGGGTAGGCTGGAGGTACTACTATTTAGACAGACAGTCATGAGGAGTCGCATCTGTGCTCCTTCTAGTAGCAGTAATTGATTGCTGGCCTTTATATAAATTGGTAACTGTACACACATGCTTAGCTATTCTGGCATGTAAGTGAAAAATGGATCCACTGCTTGTCTGTATGCTCCACAAAGGGAATATGGAGAGCAGTCATGTTACAAAACACTCTGCATCTGGAGTTAAGGCAATAGCTGCTCACAAAGGGCTGCAAGTCACACAATAGGCTACTTTTCAGTAATTACTCTTGAGTTATTTAGGCCCCAAGTGCATATAAAATGAATTAAAAGAAATAAATTTGAGTTGAAGGTATTATATGCCTCTCCTCTTAATTTCTGTGGAGACCTTAAAAAATCCCTGCACCCTGCTGTTTTGGAGAAACAAGCCTAACAGCACCGAGCTAATATACATGAACCAGAAAGAAAGATTGTCTGGTTTCAGTTCAGTCATAGGCTGAAAGCTCTGCAAAAAAGTGGATGAAAACAGATGCCAAAAGAACATAACTGAGAAATGTGGAACATTCCAAAATGCTTTCTTGTTGTGGCTTTAATAGGTGGGACTGTTCTCTATTTTTTTAGGAAATCTTGATTTTAATTTTTCTCTAAAAAGTACCAAATCCAGAGAGATCTGTCTAGATTTTTTTATCTACTAGCTTTCTTCTTACATCACATAATCTCTCTTCAGCCTATGCTTTTCATTTAGATTATGAACCTTTAAAACAAGGACTTTGGTTTTTAATCATAAGTAAATTGTTCAGTGCCCGGTAGATACTACACATTTAGAAAAAGATTTTGTAAACAGTATTTGCTTGCTGAAGTAAGTGTCACACTGACATATAAATATGCTTCTGGATGAGTGATTATAAAATTACAGCTAGAGTTTTGTCCCATGGTTCACTTTATGTCTGAAACACACATATCTAACACCATCACTGAAAAGGCAACACACAAAAGTGCTGCCTAACTGGTAAAAGGGGACAGGCACAAGCCCAGGAGTGTGGCTTTGCTGTGTGTCTGTGTGTGTGTGTGTGCCTCAGTGTGCAAGCCTGCTCCCCATGATATTTTGGACATCACACTTGAGACTTAATAAATCTGAGCAGATTCCTTAGGGACTGGAAATCAAGTTAGTTTTTTTTTTTTTTTTTCCCTTCTTGTAGTTTACTGCCAGTGTTAAAGATGCAGAGGTACATATGCCAGCAGGTAGAGCTCTTTTCTAGGACCCCACAAAAATGGTCTCCAGGATGGTTAGAGAAAGGAGGCCTTGTCCTTCCCCACAGATCATGTCAACTCTGAAGCAAACTTTGTCTTGTCCTGCATGTATTTCTGGCTCTGTCTCTGTGCTTCTCCTGTGTAGCCTGTTCCTGTCAGAAAACCGTGTTTACTTCCGAGATGTGTATTTTCATTTTAAAAGCTATTTTTTTCACAAAGCTATATTAAGTGACCAGAAATGGATGAAACCTACATTTTTTGATTCATGCCTTTTCAGGCATATCTCTTGTTATCATTTTCTCCTTTGCCTTTTCTCTGCATTTCTTCTGTCTTTTTCTATTAATGAATTATATTCGTCCTGTGCTGTCAAACACAAGATTACAAAGATTTTCTAGGGATGAATTTTAGCTTTACTCAACTGTATAGCAAGCACTGTATTTTTATATATGCAATATAAAATTGCATTATGATAAAAATTCTATGGCATTTGTTCTCACTAGGGCCGCAATTTGGTACGAATATGAGCTTTTTTGAATGCTGGTATATATGGTGGAGTGAGAACTCAGGCTATCTGTTGCATGCTGCCATATGCTGTGGTCCTGATGTCAGAAATGCTGGTTTGCTCTCTGGCCAGCTGCAATGGGAGGGGAGGGTCCTTTTCTCTCTTACATTTTTAATTTCTCTTGCAGAAATTCTTACCTGAAGGAAAACTCTTTACTTAGGCTGCTATGGTGGTTTGTGAAGAGAAGAAAGAAAACTCCTTTTGTTTCTTCAAGGCCTGTTAAAGATTTTTCTGAGGAATGCTGAAAACAATTGTGTTACTCTGGACTTTTGTAAATATTACTTAATAGTACTCCTGTGAAGTGCTCCACTCTCTCCCTCTTTCTGTGTAAGTAGTATGTTGTGCTGCCTAAGTGATTATATTTTTGGATTGTAGTTACATGCCCACATTTAGTTCTCCAAAAAGACCATCCAACATGAAAGTTTATAAAAATTATCACTGTACTTTATCCAGTCAGGTGTACCTTGCAGGGCAATCATTAGATATACAGCCCACGTAAATCAACTAATCTTTAACCTGTACTGGTTTTGGAGAGGGTCAGCGAGGACTTTTCTGATCTGTATTCCCTTGGAGCCCTGGAGATCAGCGTTCAGAGACACCTGTGTGGGTCTGCAGGAGTTGGATGAAGTCCAGGTCTGGAAAGGCTTATATATTTGGATTTAATACTACCTTTTCCACAGCTGATAGCAGAAGTGATTTAGATAAATAGAAGGCTCTGACACCTGTGGAGCTGGGGAGCCCCGTGAGGCACTGAAATAGCAGGTTTTCTAAGTGAAGCTCCAGAATCAAGAAGTGGGATATGCTGCTTTCCATGATGTAATGCATAACAACTGCAAGTCATTATCCATTTACAATGTTTCTCTGTACAGTATTGTGATTTCACAGTATATGCTAGAAAGCTAGGGTTAGGAAAATAATAACATTGAAATAACTTTGATTTCATCAGGACAAATCCAAAGGCAAATCTTATGATTATAAAAAAGGAGTTTCAAAGCTTATAGTTAATAGTTTTATTTGAATTAGAATCCCCTATGATTTTGTCCAGAGGTGTTTATATACATTAAATATGATTGATGGCTGATGTTCAACAGATTATAAAAGGAGAACGGACTAGTTTCTGTGAGCTCTTTTAAACTGAAATACGAAATTTAGCACTAGAGGATGGTCACGACACTGCCGGTGTCGTGCTTTTGATTCCTGCTTATTCCTGCAGAGCACTTCATGCTGTTGGTAAGACCCTCGCCTTAAAACTTCCATGGCAAGTGTCTCACTGTTTTTTCAAACAGAAAAATGGCAGATTCTAGGTCTGGCCTGTGACTAAGGATGTCTTTGTTCTGCGAACAAACTGACAAAACAATCCCCTATGAATAATTGTACATGAAACTTTTGTTTCCTAGTGAATTACCAGCTTCAGCATACAAAACCAGTTACCAGGACTCAGTTATCCATGCTGTTAAATCGTTAGGCTGATCACAAGCATAGACTTTGCCTGAGCAAACTGGCATTCTCCCAGATAACTTCCAGATAGGAATGCAGAATTGACTTTACCCAGAAAGCATTTTAGATGCAACCACCTTGTTTTGGAGGGTAAGAGAGCCAAATACAGACACAGACCATTCCAAGTTTGTCATCCTCAGTGCTCCAAGGTTCCAAGCATGTTTGATTTTGCAGAGATGTCAGCTGAGATAACAAGAAGAACTTGTCTGTGTTGAAGCTGAACTTGGACATCTTAATGCAGCTTGATATCCCTGAGAGATCACATCTCCTGATATGCGACTTATGCTATGGCTTTAACTTCAAAGAAAAGCATGACTAACAGCTTCACTGCACACAGAGTGGGAACTAGAGGTGTCTGAAGTAACATTAACCCTAAATGATAAATCTACCTTACTTAGTAACCCAAATTGTGAGGTTATATAGTGGTGTTCATACTGGACTAAACTCAGAAGTCCAATTTTGGGGGCAATTCCAGGCTTTTTTTTTCCACCTGGTATCATCTTAGATATGTCTATATTCATGTTTAACCCTTCCTCATGTCTCTTATCAAAAGACTTTTTCTGATCAAGGAGTTACTGGTACACACTTGTTCAATAGGAAGGTGTCTCTTACTTTCTAGAGTGCAACTGCAAGAGACTTTTATGGCTGTTACATGAATAGCACCATATATGAGAAGCCATGGCAGTAGTCCTCCTGATGTGATTTTTTTTTTAATCAACTGTACCCTATAATTTATTACAAGTAAAACCTCAATGAGTTTGGATACTCACTCTGATCCCTTTGGAGAGCAAGTTCTCATTTGCCTGATGCTGTCAGGACACCCTCGAATAAAAACCTGCCTACAGAAACATGCAAACTTTGGGCAGAGGGTAAAAAAGGCAATGGAGCTGGAGTCAGATCTGAATGTTTTGTTTGTTCTACCCCATATAATATGCAAATTAAAATCTAAAGTTCAAATACCTCTATACTTTGTCAGAGTAAGAAGTGGGCCCTGAACTCTGCTGTTCAGATTTATCTCTAGTTAGGAATACAATTTATTTAGGGAATGTTGTGTATGAAATCATTCTTGGTATATGAAACAAAAATCAGAGGAAAATTACACTATTTTAAATACAAACTGAGCAAGGAATAAATTGTTCCTGACCTTTTTCTATTAAGGAGCTTAAACTTGATTAATTCTTGGCCTGGATGTTCCCTTACCTCTAGCAATTACATGCCACTATTACAGTGATTATTTTATAAAAGCTAATAAACACTATCTGGAGTTAATATTTGCTCCCGAGGAAAGTTTGCCAAGAGCTTAGAAGAAGTTTACAGAAGATTTTGCCCATTAGGTTTGTGTACAACATTTGAAATGCCAAAATCCTTTTAGCATCATTAATCACAAAAATGCAATGTAAAAACAGTTGTACCTAATAAAGCTGTAATCTGATACAAAAATAGGCAAACCCTCAGGAATTTAACACAATAGGCCAAACATTGTCCATTCCAAATGAGTTCCAGTAGTGCCACTATTGATTCGGCTTTGAATAGCCTTCTGCTCTTTTAAAACAAATATATATATAGATAAAATAGGATTTTATTTTCTGCTATACAGATGCATCTGTTATTAATAATTTCTTTCACAAAGGATTTTGGCTAATGCAGTCCAGAAAAGTTCTTTTGACCAGCTTGCCACAACTTCTTTCTTGTTCATTAAGCGTATATCTTCCCTGTCCTGATGAACTCATTGGGGGTCCCTATGTCCCTGACTCTCGAGTTGCTCATGTTCAGGGCTCACCAGGGGCTGAGTCTGTCTGACCATGGGGAAAGAGAGTTTCTGACCATGGTGTAGAGCAAGTGTTGAGGGGGACTGACTGTTGTCATGCCATGGCAGTGCCAAAACAGGGAGCTGGGGCGGTGGAGCAAAGGAGCAGGAGCAGATGTATTGCCTTCCTGCCGTTGGATCTGTTGCTCCCAAAAACCTGGAACTCCAAATGTCAGAGGAAAAGTGACATTTTAGACAACAAGGCATCGCTCCCTTGCCTCCCACTGCACTCAACTATTCTATGTCCATCTTAGCTTAGCTGAATATTTATTGCCTGCAGTGATTGTTTACTATTCTGTATCCCATTTTTCAGTTTTACGTGGACTTGCCTAGAAACAATTAGCTAGCAATGGGTTAAGCTCTCCAGAAAAAAAAAAATTGTAGTGACATTTAGAAAAGGTAAATAAAATGTCAGTTTCTATTGTAGAATAATAAGACACGTTTTTATTTGTTTAATCCCCCTCATCTTGAGCTATGTCTCAACAGACCACTGTTACCTTGTGATCTGAATGCTGGGCTTTTTCAGGATCTAGGTTTAAAGGTACTACAGAAGACCTATGGGCTTCCCTTTTGAGTACATCCTTTGCTTTCAAGATGACAGTCTGTCTGCCCTGTTCTTACTCTTTCTCTCTTGCTTTTAAAATTAAACTTCCTTAGACAGAAAACAATGTACTTTGGTAATTCACCTCTTTTTTTTTTTTTTTTTTCTTTGCCAATGGCAAAAAAATTTTGACAGCTTATAAACCAAGCTTGATTTTAAGAGTTATTTTGACTTGGCTATCTTTCAATCTCAGATTCTGACTATCCCTATTCACCTTCTCCAAGTCTTCAGCTGAAGCCTTAATTAACTCTTCTTTTTTTTTTTTTTTTTTC
>VZRH01008197.1:2818344-2876264 GCA_013397555.1 Urocynchramus pylzowi
CTGGGACGTTTCCTCAACAAAACCATGCCTAAAAAAAAAAAAAAAAAAAAAGCAAGAATCTCTTCAAGATGCTCAAGATGCTGTAAGGTTACATTGCTGTATTTCCTCTGTATTATAGAAAATCAATTTTTCAGATCTATAAGTTCCTCATGTCCAGAACTACTTAAAGGGATGGTTATTTCAGGCATCAGTTTCTCATCTGACTCCATGTAGCCAAATCTATGATCTCTATAAAGTCTAGAGCATAGCATAGACATGCTTGTAAGACTATGCACTGATCCATTATTCCTTTATCTAAACTGGTCTTCCTGATACTTGTAGCTACTATTATGGCTCATACATTGCAGTGAATCATCACATCCCCAGCTGGGAATACCATAGCTGGTACTAGTGTTTACTTAACCAACATGTGGTTAAGGGTCATGAAATGGATGTGAAATGAGAGGAAACGTGGTAGGACAGCTAATAGAACTACCAAAGCACCTTTAACAGTGTATATGGGACAACAGGGAAATTGTGGGTAGAGGTGGAATAGCCTCACTACTGAAAAGCTGAAGACTTTATTATGTTGGCTGCTATTTACCTTGGTATGGCTGACTTGGACAGATATTGAGGCACAGATCCTTTCTCCATATACTCAATATAGATTATTTGAGTTAGAGGAGTGGTGATCAGAGTTACACATTTTGTCTTGTTTTGTTTTTTCCCCTCTCCTTCTAAATAAATAATTGAATCTTTTAGAAGAAGACCATAACAATTGGTACATAGAGAACTCTAGCAATTCTGGAGAAAACGTTTCAAGTGAAAAAGTATCAAACTGTGACTTGTGATCCTTTAAATGTATACTCAAGAGATACCAAAATCATGTAGAAAATGAGCTTATTCCTCTTATGTGTTTAATAGTTTTGTTTGAAAAATCAGCGATCTTTTTCTTGACTTGCAACAATCTGTATAAAAAAAGTTCTGTATCCCAATACTAAATTGTGAGGACCTCTGAAATCCCTTTATGCTGGTATTTCTTTGGATCAGTTTTACAATGTGAAGTTGAAATAAATTAAGAAGATTTTGATTATGATGTTAGAATGGTATAAAGATGTCTGAGGCCTAGGTTTGGTGGTCAGCTCTTAAGTAAAGTAAAGGGAGCTTCAGTTTTCTGTGCAGTTTAATTTCAGTTGCCGTACATAAAAGTAAAGTTTAGGGATATTGATTGCATTATACTAAGCTCATTATTAAGTTTCATGTATTTATGTGTGTAGCCTATATAATCTTCCAATAACAACATTTGATATTGTCTATATCACATGCAATTAATATAATATTGATATTGTATTATTCAAAATAGTATGTTATAGCATGCAATTTTATAATATTCCAGATGCTGATAAATCTACATTAAGTCAGGATTTTTTACCACTGTAAATCTACTGCAGCAGGAATTTTTTTCTGAAATCTGGCTGAAAAGTTATATCCTGTAAAGAATCTGTGAGCTATAATAGTAAATTTTTGCACTTGTAGGACACTTCAAGGAGATGGGATCTGGACCACAGCCTTCAGTGGTAATGGGCAGAGCAGCTGGGAAGGGACAAATCAAAGAGGTTTTACAGTGTGGGATCAGGAGGATTGCAACAGCTGGGGAGGGTCAGGCAGGTTATGACATTTGGGGGAACTGTTGGGTAGGGAGCTCTTCGCTGAGGAAGGATGAGAGTTATGGCAGCTGGAACTGAGCTGGTGTTGAGACTTACGATCAGGAGGAACTGGGAACAGTATAGCATCTGGAAGCTGATCAGGCAAGGGGCTCATATTATCCGGGGGATCAGGAAGTACACAACAGCTGGGAAGGGTCAAACAAATACCCAACACACATGGAATTGAACAGCAGGGCCTAGTGCCACATACGGCTTCTCACATTCCTTTTTTATGTATTGCTGCTCTCAACCTTTCTGTAAATTTCTCTTAACTCACGTTCAAAATGTGTCTTTGAGCAAAAATAGAGGAAAAAATAGAGGAATAAATAAATAATATTAAATTCTACTAAGAAAAAAATGTGGCTAGCCCCTCTCAGACAAAAGGTGTCCAGCCAAAGTCCATGTAATTCTAACTATTGGCTAGTAAAATATTTTTTTCTTCAACTCTCTTGCACCCACTGCCCAACCATGTGAAGTTTTTTTTTGAACCTTTTTTCCAGGAGGAAAATTAGCCAGAGGAGTTTAACTTTCTCCTCCAGTGGGAGCTCAACATATGGAGGCTCAATTTTTTGTGATACTGCCCAGCGATACTGAGGGAACTTCATGACAGATGACCCTGGTGCAGGAAGAACAAGCTTCATGTGTCTTGCTTGGCATACACCACTCTGGCTGAACTGGCCTTTTTCTCAAAAATTTGTTTATTTAGTGCTTTCCTGGCCTCAGATGTTGCACTATAAGATAATACAGGTATAATTGTACATTTGACATTTTTTTCCTAAAGTTTCTACTTCCTACCTGAGGTTTATTATTTCTGTCCTTCATGTATGTTGTTGCTGTCCTGTTTTTTCTTTTCAATTAATTTTAAAAGTGAGATCTTTATGACCCAATACTGCCACATTCTCTTTAGATTTACTTTCCTCTTTTTGTCATTTCCCTCTGACTTTTGCTGACACTCCTAGAAGACCAGCCTTTTTCATTATACCTCTTTGCATTTGCACCTCCTTGCATCTGCACCCAAATATTTTGTTTCATGGTGCATTTTGATTGTAAGCTAATTATGAAGAGATTATTTTTAAATTTATATTTAGATAAGTACCTAGCATGATGCAGTCCTTCACAATCAGTCTCACAGGTACTAAAAGAATAATAAATTGTAGTAATGAGTTCTTTGAAAGCCCTGATTCTTTGCAAATCTTTGACAAATTGGGAAATTATGTCATATGTACTAGGCAGTTGTGACAAATATGCATAGGGTGGATGGTAAATTGTTATTTTAACTCTACAAAAATCTGTAGTATTCTCTTGTGTTTTCCATAGCTGCTCATATGATTTCTTTTCTTCTATAGGCTCTTATTGCTTTCCAGACATGCTGTGCCTTGTCTTTGCCAATTGTTGCCATCTGTCCTGATGACATTGTGATGGAGGTTGAGTGTGTTGCTGAGCTTCTTAATAATGTCACAGTGTCATTTTGCGTTACTTCTGTCACTCTGCTGCTGTTAGGCTAACTTGTCTTCCTTCATCTTTTCTTTTACACAACTCTTACACTCAATGCAGTCTAAAAAATGCCCTCTGGATATAACTTCTTCTCTTCTTTCCACCATATCCAATATCTCATCTGTTCTCTACAGCTGCTTTCTGTGTTCTCTATTTATTCCAATCATATTCTATATGGTAGAAAGTGCTGCTTGTAGGACAGATTTTTTTAATTTCCTCTTGGCATTCAGTAACACCCTATTAAGTGGCTGTGTTTACACTGCAGTTGTCAATGATCTTTTCCGGGTCCTCTGCTCATTAAGCAATAAATTCAACTTTCCTGGCTAGCAGTGTTTTGAACATTTCATGTGGCAATATGGAGCCAGTCCCACAGGGAATGGTTTCCTCTTACCAGACTGTTCCCTCCACGTGCTATACTCCCTGTTGGGTTTATCTAACTATGTCATCTCTAGGAAGGATACTTGAAGCAAGCTGTTGCCTCTTTCTGAGTTGCATGCAGGTTGCCAGGGAGCCTGGGGGACCCACCATCTGACATTACAGCACTCGGAATATGTCTGAGAATCCCACTGAAGCGTGGGATGACAAGTTCCCTCTTTCTTTTTGGAGAATTACTTCTCATCCACAATCAAGGTATTAAAATATTTCTGCCAACCTGTTATTGTGTTAGCATTCAGACTTCTATCTTTCACTGAAGAATTATAAAAATAGAAATAGTTTTTCAAGGGTGTCTCGTGAGTGACTTTGTTTCACATTTGACTCCAAGATTACAAAATGGGAAAAGCCTTGTTGATCTGAGTCATAGAAATGGCATAGCAAAAGCAATAATTACTTGGGCTTTCCTTTGCTGCTTCTGTATTCTGCTTCAACTTGGACACAGGTAGATCACACCCAGGAGTGAGAAAATAATTCATTGCACAATCTGGTGCTTAACCTGCCTACTAAGACTGAGAATGAGGGTGCCAATTAGTGCCAGCTGTAACAGTGCTTGGGAGATGTGGACCATCCACCAGGAGTTGGACCATGATCACATTTCAAAAAGGACACTGAGCAGCCTTCAGAATGGTAATAATTTTCAACCACTCTTGAACTGGGACAGATTCAGACTTAATTTAATAGAACAGACACTCTTAAGAGTACTGAGGGTTAACACTGGGCAGAGAATGACATCAGAGAGATAACATGGAAAAAAAAAACAGGGACAGAAAAATGTAACAAATCTATAATCTTTATTTAAAATAAAGAAAGGAAAAGAAAAAGAGAAGCTTGACCCACAAAGAGCCTAACAAAAAAGAGAGAGTGAACTTGCAGTCATGCTGGTATATGGTGGAAGGGCAGAAAAAAATGAGATATGTTATTTCTTGATATCCTGGAAGGGGAACTGAGATCATGCAAATAGCATAAAGTACCATCACACAAAGTACTAAGTTTTAATATGGTATGATACAAACCCCAGAGCTCAAGCACAGTGCTGAAGGATATCCATTCTTGGTTTATATCACCAAGTTCCCTCCCTTGTACTCTTCTCTGTGTTTGACTCCAGTTTCCACTCCTGTAGTATGCTGATGCCCTTTGTTCTCTGCCTCATTCTATTCATCTACATGCCAACTTAATTTTGTTCTTTCTTCCTTTGTAGTCTTTTTCTCTGCACCATCACTGACATTAACTTTCATACTCATGATGCACCTAAGGCCTCAAATATTTGCTGCTTCTTTCAGCTCTTTGTTCAAACCCCAGCTTTGGTACAGCTCTCCTGCATGTCAAAGGGCTGTTTACATAACTCAGTCTTCAAGTGATGTTCCCTTTTTGGCCTCTGGTCATGTGCACAGGGCTATTTCAACATTCATTGACTTTGACCCTCTCCTGATCTTACCCCAGCATGCTTTGCCACCTTTCCACTTGCATAATGTAAGTCTGCCTGTCATCATTTCCAGTGCCATCAGTATTGTTGCCCTCTCTTCTGCTTTCAACAAAATCTAAGTGCAGATCTGTTAGCTTGCAATAGGTAAAGTAAGTTAGAAAGCATGAATTATGAACTGCTCAAGAAATAGCAGCTGTTGAGCTTGTGTGCACAGCGAGGTTTGTTTGCTGCTGATCAATAAAAATCAGAGTCAGTAGCTATGCTACCAGAGAGACCATCTGTGGCTAGAGAGCCAGAAGCTTGCTGACCAGGATAGACACTGCTGGCTCAAAGGAGGACAGGGACAGGTTACATTCATATAACCACCCAAAGAGGGGCATATTTAACTATCAGCAAGTGCTGGCGGGCAATCTGTGTGCAAAAGCACCTTCCTGCCCTGAACTTCCTCTGGGAGGAAGGGGCTAAAAATCAACAGCAAAGTACTGGGATGTTCCTTTGCTATGTTAGTATAATAAAGTAGCTTGGCTAAAAAAATGGGGATTTTTACTAAAGAAATTTGGTACCAAGTGACCAGACAGGAAGAGAGAGACAGAAATTTCTCTCTCCTCTTGAAGAAACAAAGGTAGGGATGGTTCCTCTCCTATTCTTCTTGTGAATCTTGTGTTAATACCGCCTAATCAAAAAAATTCACTTGTGTCCCCATTTCCTTTTCTAGTTACTGCACTGCTTTATACTTCACTCCTGTGTATGCTGTGTCCTGTCACACCATTTTTGTTCCCCAAGTGTGGAATCCTCAGGATCTTTCCCCCTCAGAGAATTCCCCAGAGCCCTCCCTTGGAGAGATTTACCATAGAGTTCCCCCTGCCTGGGCAGACAGAAAAGACTTCCCCATGGAGTCTTGCACAACACTGATCCATCCCAGTTCCTTTCCCCATATGCCCCAACTTCCCCTGGTTTCTCCTTTCACTGCTGTCTCGTTGGTTGTGGTACCCCTGGTGGCTGGTCTCTTCTTCCCCAGAAGCCAATTCCCTTTGCCCTGCCCCTTGGATCCGCCCCCATTCCTGGCCCTACCTAAACCTCGTGCAGAGAACACGGTTTGTCTTTTCTCTCTGGTTCCCCTTTGGTGTGTTGAAATAAACCTCTCTGGAAGTGACCACATACAAAAAGCCCTTCTGGCTCTCTTCACTGAGCTACCCATGGTGAGTGTGGTGTGTTGACTGCCTTTCCTGAATGCTTACCCTAGTGGCTTTTTCACAGAGATGCTTATTTGGAAATAGGTAGCAGCAACCACCATCTAAGCCCCCATGCTGTTACACCCAAGCCTAGCACAGACCAAACTCATTCAGCTGAAATTACTCTTGCAAAATTTCAAATGCCTCCTTGTTAGCCAAATCTCATACATAATACCCTGTGCTATCAGTTTTCATCAGATGTCATGGATATATCAAGTATGCTCTTAAAATTCTATCATCCACTGGCTTTTGAGGTGTCAACATATGTTGCTTTTCCCTCTTCCATTTCTGATAATTCCTCAAGTCTTTATTTTGTAGTGTCTTTTTACTGATTATCTATTAATAAGACTCTTTTTTCTTATTCTTCTTTTCTTCTATGTTGTATCTCTGAATAACACATGCAAAATCAACTACTGTTTCTTTTCAGATGACTCACAGACAGAGCTCTCCTTCAGATTTCTCTCCTGTTCTACAAACAGAAGAAAATACTCAACTATTACACTATATGTTTTTAAAGGTCAATCTGAGTAAAAAAATGAGTTCTAACTCCTTAACTGTCCGCAATATTTATTTTCTTCATCACTGTGACATCATCCTGCTTGTCTCTGATATAATTCAGTGTTGTTCTTCACTTGGCCCTCTCTCCATGTTCTACCATCTTGAGTATCACCAGGTCTTGTGGGTGCTTTCCTGGAATATCTGGAAGGTGTGTAAGCTATATTCTCTCTCATTGTTCCTCACTGTGAAAACCTTTTAGAAACACTTTCCCTTAAATCCTCATTCCTAATGAATTCCAACATCTTTAATCTCAATTAATAATATCTTTACTTCAGAGATAGGGTTTTGCCCTTTTGTTTCTATCCTCTCTCTTCTTTTGTAAAGGTACATAGATTCTTGATTTCAATTTAACTGTGCCAAGGAAATTACATCAATTCAGTGTTTTCTCTTTTTCTTTTAAATCACTTTCTTGATCTTTAAAGCCCTTCCTAGGCTCTCCATGCTTTATTCATATTTGCTGGAGATAAGTTGATTTCTGGCCTTAGCAGTTGATGCCAATCTTTGTACTGTCCTTGTTTGAATTTTTTGTGCGCTTTTTTTCCTAAAAACTTCTTTGTACATGGAGGCAAAAGCCATAATCCTCATCAGTACAATTTCCTTGTCCTCCTCCAAAACTTCTCTCTAAAAAGAAACCACCTTCCTCTGCTGAGAAACCTACAAAAACCTTAGGAATAATTTGGCAGCCTGAGTGGGATACACCTGCTCAAATGTTAGTGTTTCTCACATAGAAGCTATGTCTGAGCTAGTCCCAGCACACTTAGTAGTCAAGTCAGATGGGAATCATGGATTTATCTCATCCTAAAGTTCACATGCATCTCTCTACACTGATGGTAAAGAGAAGTAAGCAGATGGTTCCTGTGCAAACTCCACGGATATATGAAACCCATTAAGTATACATAGGATTAGCTAACTATGCTAATTCTATTTATCCCCCTATTTTCTGTTATTTCAGTTCAGGTATTAGTATTATTTTTCCTTGGTTGTCAGCTCTAGAGTAGGAACTTTCTATTTTTCCATCATAGTTAAACTCATAATACCTCATGGCTTATTTTCATAGTTTTTCACAGTGATAATATACAAAGCAGCCAGAGAGCTCAAATAGGTGACTTGACACACTCATCCTTCTTATGAAGCACTTGCAGAACTACTTAGTACTTTCAGCTGTTAGACAAATGTTTTCATGGGATAAATATTAATGAAACAAATTGTTGTTACTTCAGAGCATTTCTTTTGGCTTGACTAATGTGGTAGGAGATTGTATCTGCTGAATTAATTCTAACAAATAAACAAGTTATGTCAGAAAAAAATTACATGGGAAAGCTGCTGTATTACTCAAACTACAGTACAGTCAATTTATGGACCTGAGAAACCATAGTCAGAAAAGAACACTTTCCTACGTCTGAGTGTAGCACAGAGCCTACTTTTTTACTATAGTCACAGAAAGCTTCCTTAAAATAAAGATAAGAGAGAAAAAAAAAAAAAATAAATAGGACATGGTAAAAGAAAGGAAAATAACTAGTCTTAAGCACAGTGTAAGAAATAGCTTGGCAATTTGTTTGCTCTCATACAGCAATTACTGTGCTAAATTAAGTGCGTTAACCAAATGCCCCCAGTGGCTTATGCCGTGTTGTAGTCAATTCAACATATGTGAGGTCTTCTCAATTGCACCAACATGTTACATTTGCACAAGTTGCATTTTGTGTCATTCTCTATTGGAACCTGAGGGCTGTTTTTTACAACTATAAACAGAGATATGAGCAAAATAATTTTACCCACTAGCAGTGTATGTGTTCCCAGAAACATAACATCCATCTGTCTTTCTTGCATTCTCACTGTGTCTGATATCAATTTGGGTAGATAAATAGTTATTTTGAAGTGTTTTTCCATAGTCCCAGATGTGTGAATTTTTAATTAGTTCTAATAATTGCCTTTTCTATATTGTTTCTATGAACCATGATGTATAGCATCTAATCCTTATAAATTACATCTAAAGTGAAAGTTTCAAAATCAACCTATTATAGGGTTATATTTATTGCAAGCTGAATTGCAGCTTTCTTGCTACAGATAGAAGTGCACCTGTGATAAAAACTAGTCATAGAGTGACTGTCACAGCTAATGTTAAAATATAAGATGTATTAGGGCTGGAGACCTTTCATAATGATTTGTTTTAGTAATATCTGTAGCAGCATGGTCAGCACTGCAAATCATACTAATATGGCAAAGACTTCCTCAAAGAAAAAATGGGTGTGTCCCTAAGAAAACAATCCTGTCTTTCCACTTTGACCTTTAGCCTTCCCTCTTTGGTTAGTGTTCAATTAAATACTGTTTCTCCCTCCTCTACTCCAAGCACATTTAGGAGGTGCAAAGTGCTGAAAAACTGCTGAAGAATCACATCTTCACTGCATGGAGAAGTCCAGAGGTGCCTTGCAGGAGCATCATCTATACAGAGAATAATTTTAAAGCATTCCCCATGTGAAGATGCCGAGGAGGAAAAGCCTAGTAGTTAGCATGATGATCTTTGTTTTAAAGTGTCTTAAAACCTTTCATTTGAATAATGAATATTAAGCAAAGGGAACAAGAGTATTTAGACCTATGTTATGTCCTGTAGACACTTGTATAGTTGTGAGAATTAAAAATTTATCTGGATAAAAAATTTATCCCTCTTGGGATTCTTTCTCTCTTCTGTTTTTCTCCATCAGCTTGGATGGTGACTTACGTCTTCCTTCTTTTAGTTACTTCTAATTATTTCCTTTTCCTGTGATGATCTACCTTAATCAATTTATTTTTAATTTTCAATCTTCCCATTCCACTGAAAGTACATCTTAGAACACGAAGACATTAGATTCTTTAATGGTACAGTGGAATATTGTTGGTTTGCACTGGCACTACATCTTGGTTCCCTTTCTTTTCATACTATTACAAAATATTATTATTTCCAGAGATTACAGTGAAAGTTGAGGAAAATACATTAATGAAATGCCATTAAAATTAATGTTGAAAATACAAGAGTTAATGGAGCAATAATAAGGAGGAAATAGCTCCAGGCTAGAGCAATGCACCTAATCTGCACCTAAAACATTGACAGTGTCCCCTTTGCAATTGCCTAAGTATTCCCATTAGTCAATAAAAGGAGAAATAGATTTTAACCATCTACATGTCTACCACTTAGATAGCTTGAGGAAACTGATATCTTACTGACCTTTTTGGAGACAAAATTGAAGACCATGATGCTAACATTTTATCTTCTAAATGCCTTTGATATTTTGTCTTTCTTTGATCCCTGTGACTTCAAAATGTATACCTCATTCAATAATTTGGAAATTTGCATAATGGGAAAAGTGAGTGTGTAGGTTATACAGGTTCCCTGAGTGGTGCAACTCCAGTTTTTCTTGATGCCTATGTAGAAATTTGAGTTGATGTACTGCAGCTGCATGACTATGAAAACTACTTACAGAGGAAAAAGTAATGCATATGGATTTTACTCTAAGCTAGTACTGTGCACAGAAAAATAGGAGGTCCTGCACAGGTTTACATGAATTGACTTGTTCTCCACTCCAAAGAAGTTCTGTTCCAAGTCTCAGTTAAATGAAAAAAAAGCAGGAAAGTATGGAAGAAAGCATGAGACAGACCTTAAGGATTTAGAGATTGCCTATGTTTTTCGAGAGCTCAGATTTTTAGCAGATACTTTTATGTAGTAATCAGTGCTTCCTTTCTCTACAGTAGATTGGGAAAGGAAGGATTGTCAAAAGAAGCCCCAAACCAAACCAACAACAGCAACAAAACCCTCCCAAACCCAAAACTCCACCAAAGTAAAACAAAAAAAATCAACAATGAAAAAAACCCCAGAAAATCAGTTTCAGATTGTTTTTTTTGGTAAGTGTATTTATTATTATAAAAGCCACTGGTTCCATTAGGTCTCAAGGCATGATTTTAGTTTTATGCTTTATTTGGTGGACACTAGACAATTATTTTAACAAAACAGTGTGCCTGTGTACCACACCCCACTGGACTCAGTGTTTCTTGAATGTAACAGGAAATGTTCAGTCTGTAAAGCCATGGAGGAACAGAGTTTTTTGTCTATGGGCTTCTGGAAATGATAGTTTTTGCAATTGCAAATTTCAAAGCAAGGCTCTTCTGAAGTGTTTAACAGTACACAGATCAGGAAACTGATATAGTAGATTTGTTAATGATGCACATGCACAAAACTAGACCAAAGTGCAGGTTGCAAAAACAGATGTTAGGTCTGTTGGTGGGTTGTATGCAACAGCATACTGGATGTGAAATGGGTTTACATGTGTTTTTAATCAATGAATCTGTATCAAATTATTCCAATGAATGCACATCATGTGGAAGACAGTGCTTTAGTGCTTCAGTGCTATTTTCAGTAGAAAAGAATAAAGCATTGTCCTCCATCAGACTACACTTTATCTGATCTCTATTATAAATGTTTTAATGGAAAAAGAGTGACAGGGAAGTTCTCCTTATACAGAGAATTATTTTGCAGATTCAATTTTATATTAGTCTGAAACAGAAGTTACATTTACTACCAGAAGCTTTATGTGACTGAAGAAACTTGTCTTTATAAAATGGATGTAACATTTTAGGGCTTTTAATCATGCTTGACTGGAAGTTAGTCCATTTTTTGTGAAACAGCCTGGAACACATGGTAGATTTTTTTTTTTTCCCAAATAGTAAGTTCTACTTCTTCTAACTATGATTTTGAACGCTTATTAATTCATATCAGTTATTCACTGCTAACTATAAACTTGTGGAACAGGAGGTGATTGGTGTTTTTTACTGTGCTTATGTATATGAACAAATTCTCCAGACTCTACTGCTATGGAAGTGACAATTCAGTGAGCTGGAGTCATCCTCGTCTCATTGAAATCTGTTTAAAGTACTTTCAAATTGCATTTAGAAGGCAGTCTCTACACTGGAAATAGCACTGCTGTAGAAAATGGCAAGCTGGAGACCACTCCTCAGCCTGACAAATGATCACACTTTGGAATACATCCCTTTGGAACAAAAACTTACGTTGCTCTAATATTTTATTCTCTTTTCTGTATCTATGTAGCAGTTTAGGAGTCTGGATGATTGCACACAGGCCTAGCACAAGGGCTTCCAGCTTCTATCAAAGTTTCTTGATCACAATACAGAAATGAATACCAAAGGCAGAAGGAGCATTGTGCAAGACATAGCATATTCACAGATTACAGCCAGATCTCTTTTGGGTGTCAAGCCTGGTCAGGCTAGTCAGTTGCTAAATGGCTGGGCTTGCAATTTCCATGTCATTTTCTCTGCTAATCTTTAAGCAAAATTCCATGACATTCCTTGTGCAAATGAATTATATTTTTCTTTTTATAAAGATGGGTTACAACATGGAGTTTCAATTGCTATTTAATGAAGTTGTTCCTTAGGACAAATGACACAAAGACTTTTAAGCAAAACAAAAGGAAAGTTGATGGGGAAGTGAGAGAAAGAAAGGTATTACCTGGAAGAATTTCAGCTATTTTGTAGAACAGTCCTGTGAAAAAAATGCTCTCTTGAAAGAGACAAACCTTGTCTCAGTATGACTTACAACTGAGTGACTAAAGACTATAGCTGTTATGTTCTGCAGGACTTTAGAGGCAGAAATTGTAGAGGTTTCTTATTTTACTCTAGAAGATGTCAGTTAATCACAACATAAGGCACAATAAAGCTTTGTTTATCATAGAATCATAAAATGGTTTGGATTCAAAGGGACCTTAAAAATCATCTAGTTCCAACCCATCTGCCATGGGCAAGGACACTTTCTGGTAGACCAGGTTGCTCAATTTTTGTCTTAATTTGCATGACAAGTAGGGAGAGTTGCTGAGGAAAAATCAATCTACTATAGTGCCTTTAGTCACCCTTAAATCAGTTTGGCTTCCAGAAGGAAAAAATCTTCAAGGTTGCAAATTGTCAGCTACCTGAAGTACACTGCAATTAAATTAGAGGACAAAATAAAGAGTGTGGTTTGATCTATGTGTGTGATTTTTACTGGAGCCTCCAATATCCCCAAATTAAGGCTGTGAATGGCTGTGTTTAGCTTGGGCTAAACCATTCACAGAACCACAGAAACAGTGGACTAAGTAAAAAAGAAAGTTAATAGCAAGTATCTGGCAATCCTTTCCCACCATTTTCTATTTTATCAACAGTAGCTTGTGGGAGGGGCTATTTTATATAAACTTTATTCCATGTAAATGTCTGATATTCTGGAACAAGACTGGATGTTGCTGCATTTTCTGTGTCTGCACTAGGGCACAAAGCATGACCAGTGCTGAACTCTCTAGTCTTGGCTGGACTGACTCCTGACAATGATCTCTGGCACTAAGCCATGGCTGGGGGTTTCCTAGAGGAGTTGCCAGCTAGGCATGGATTAAGCTCATTCCAGGGATGTGCCAGCACTTAAAATGATGCATGATGTCTTTGGCCCTGTTTCATTTATTGCTGGAGATGTAGCAAAGTGTCTGAAGCATTGCCCTGGTCTGAGTGCACTTCAGTGCTATGTGGGAGAGACACTGGTGTTTGAAATCCTATACATCTTATCTTCTTCCCTGTCCTCCCCTCAGGAAACCTGCCTGTGATGGAAAAGTACTGATGGTAGACTTAGGAAGGAGTTATATCTCTGCCAGTGAAACCCTGGGTATTCCAGCACAGCCAAATAAGAATGTTTAGGCAAACGAACCCAAGGGTTTAATGGTCTGCTGTTGTTTGTGTTGCACATGTTGAGTTATATTTGCAGTTCTCAGCTCTGAGGGCTGGAGTCATGTTCCCTTTGAATTGTGACTTCCTACCAGGTAAGACCTGTAATCACAGTGTATTCCCCTGCTACCCACACCTGGAGTCTAAGAAAGATGAAATCTGATAGAAAACAGGCATGGTGAGCTCTAGGCAGATGTTATAATCTGGTCTATGTGGATATGAGGGCTGCAGGAAACACCATGGGTTCCCTGCAGTAACAACAGAGCCTTACCAGCATGGCATACAGGGATAATTACCTGTATTAAGTTACCCTGTGCTAGTGGAAATGCATTGGTCTGATATTATTAACGAAACGTGCCAAATTAAATGTTGAGAGGAAATGGGTGTTGTCAGTGCATCAAATTTTTAGCCCCCAGATTTTTTCTAAATGACTCCAAACATTTCTAGAAGCAATCAATGTACTTGCTTAAAAAAAACATTGATCATCCTGCTGTGTTTTTGTCAACAGTAAGTGAAAAGATGAACCAAAACCATGCCAAAACACCACTTAATTCAATCTAAACCATGTTTTAAGTATGCAAGGCCTAATCAAGGTTAACATAGCTTGAGACTGTTACAGGCAGTATAGTAGTAAATATTAATAATTTGTTCCATGATTTGTGTAGACTATTGTGCTAGAAAAGTGGGAATGTGATTTCAAGTTACATGAGTTCTCTCTTGGAAATCATCAGTATCCATCCTCCTTCTTTACTAGCATAATTTTATCAATACTACAAATTTATTCATTATTCCTTAATATGTATAATTTTATATCTATATATTATTTTCTTATAATGAGAATGTAGGATATCTAATGAGCAGTCTCAGGTGAAAAAGCAGAAAAAATCACAAGAGGCCATAAAGTCAATTTAAAGCATATTGTTAACTGAGTTAATACTTTTTTTCCACTTTGATATAATTTTGTGGAAGGATCTAGAAATCACTAGATAGTTCTTCTGAAATATTTTTTCCTCTTTTGACGTTTTGCCAGAAGTTTGAGGGAGGTGATCCTTCCCCTCTTCTCAGCCCTGGTGAAACACAGTTGAAGTGCCAGGTCCATTTCCAGGCTCCCCAGCAAAGATATGGAAATATTGGAGTGAGTCAAGTAAAGAACATGAGCAGAATGAAGAAGTTGGAGCATCTGATGTACAGAGAGACTAAGGTAGCTGGGGCCATGCACTTCTCAGTGGTATCCAGTTAAAGGATGAGAAGCCATAGGCAAAAACCAAAATAAAGGAAATTCAATTTAAACATTAGAAAAACTCTTTTACTATGACGGTTTCTGAGCAGTGAAACAAGTGACTCAAAGAATTTCAACAGTCTCTCCTTGGGGTTCAAAATTGACTGGACATGGTTCTGGGCAGCCCAGTCTCCTTGATTATTCTTGATTAGATTAGTTAATATCCAAAGAGGCCTTCTGACCTCATCTACTCTCTGATTCTGTAAAATTGATTTGAGTGAAAATTCCAACAGTCAAGGATCTCTTTCTTGTTGTGATACTGATACTTTTGCCTTGAAACAAAAATACCACACTTCTTGCAGTTCTCATATAGTTTCAATAATCCTACTAAATGGGCTGATGTTGCCAGTCTGATTTGCCTTTTTGGGACTCCATGCTAAACACAGCACAAGAATACACAGGGTCTGTATCTGTGTGAGCAAATCAGTTGTGTGATTCACTGGCACTGAGGCAAACTGGAATAAATTGATTGGTATTCACACTGCTCAACTGTCCTACCTTCCAAACAGGATGGCCCCATCCCAGCTGCCTGCTGGAGTGCTTGGCCCATTCCTGCTCTTACACCATATCCAAGCATTCTCTTGGATGGAACTAGAAATGTACTGGGATCACTTCAGCTATTTAGCAGTGTAAGTTACCAGTTGCCAGCCTTTTGTAAGTGTAGAGCCACTCATTCAGATCTATGTTCTGTTTTTTAAAAATTGTTGCATTAATTAAAAAATAAAGGATAAAACTGGAATGCTTTAGTAAAAGTAGCTCAGAAAATAGAAGCAAAAAATGCAGTCCCTATCCTCATTTCCCTACTATAAGACAACAGTTTCATGGTCTGGATCATCCCTCAGGTTTGTGCTCAAGTCTTCCTGGAGGCTTTTTGAAGATCAGGATCCTTTTCCTGCATGAGTTTTCACCAGAATCAAAGAGATTTATCTCTAACCAGGATAACTTGTTGTGAATTTGTCTGGTTCCCCAGTGGACCCAAACTCTCTCCTGACTCCCTCTAGGAATGACTGAATTCCCATCTCTTCCTGTCTTCTGCTCAGAAATTTCCTGTGTGGGCCCATTCTAAATATTCCTGCTGGTGCCTTGGCTTCTTTGTTTTGCCTCTGGAAATTCTGCACTTTCTGAGGTCTTTTTTTCCCTTGCAAATCAACCAACTTTCTGATTTAGGCTTTCTCCCTTGCATACTAACCTCTAATGAATATAGCCATTAATTACCTTATATTGTACCCACCCATCATTCTGGTGGGGATTTTCTGGAACAGCAATTCTCAACCTTTCTTAATCCATGGAAAACACAATTGTTCTAAAAAGAATCAAAAGATGTCTTAGCCATTAACAAAAAAAAAAAAAAAAAAGAAAAGAAAAGAAGTGTATTATTTTATGCAGTACTTCTGTGACAGGTTTTATTTGCAAATAAAAATGAGTAAAGCTAAAATGAATGTCTATTAATTTTTTTAAAATTTATTTTCTTGTCTGGATAAAATCATGTATGCATATATTTCTCCCCTCCCCAAACTTAAACACACTATTACTTTGTGAATTGCCTTATAATATTCTATGACAGTAGTGACCAAAGACTGGAAGAAAACTTTTAAATAAAAAAGAAGAAACACACATGCCTGGAACATTGAGCTAAATGTTGTACGTAAGCACACAACTGAATGTCTAAAGAGATTTTGAGTCTAAAAGTACAAATAAAGACCTAGGAGACTGATTAAAACAAATAAAATAGGGGAAGGGAAGAGGAAAAAGAAAGGGGAACGGGAAAGGGAAAAGATGGGAAAGATCATAATACTCTTTTGTACTTTTGCAATAGTTCTTTTATACTGTCTAGATAGTATCTTTAGACAGTATGTGTGTATATAAAAAATGCATTTGTATTGGCAAACAAATATTTATGTGCAAAACTGAAAAAATGGATTAGTTTATTTCAGGCAGTTTTTAAAAAATCTGTTTAATCACAGTTATCAATAGTATCTTCCAACAAAATCTACTTCATTCAGATACTATGTTAGAATTGTCTTGAAACAAATGTTTATCTTCTTACATTATAGACACTTTTTGATGCAACTATATTTGAAACCTTTGTGGCAATTTGGATATTTTGGCAAGGTATTAAAGGTACATGAAAATGTGAGCTGTCTCCCATTCTCAGCTTTATATTATCTCACAGGTATCTATCTCTATTTCTCTCACCCTTTAATTTCCAGGCATTTTTTTTTTGTTCTAGATTAAAAATGTTTGTGTACAACTTTGGGATAAATAATCTTGATGCTGAAAATATTTAGCATTTCCCTTAATAAATAAAACATGAGGTATGTCATTCCATTCTTAGAGTTTGATACTCTAGCTCCTCACCTACTCCCAGTCAGCCAAAAATAGATGATTTATTCATGGAGAGGAAGGCTGAGTAGTCAGCAGATTTTCTGAGAGACAGGTTGTGGAAGGTGAATACTTACTGTATTTTAATATTCTGTAGGCAATACTATGTGATATTGCTTCAAGTATGTCCATTGACCTGGTCAGAGAGGTGGAGCTGCTGGATAACCATGGTGTGAATAGCTACAGGAAGCCAGCAGATCAAAGAGCTCTCCACTGTTTAAAAATCTCTTCTCAGGAGAGAAAGGAGTGGAGAATGGGGTCAATTCTTAGATGTCACTCCTGTTGAGAACAGACAGTGATGGAAGAGAAGGCATCCTCTGGTGAAAGAAACCAAAAGCCTTTTTTTTTTTTTCTTCTAGGGTCTGCTCAATCTTCTTTATTCTCTGCCAGAATCAAAACTCTGTATTGTATCTTCTCTGTCCTCAGGACTTATATGTCTAATTTATTTCATTTTTTAATTGTTTATTTTCGGTACTGTGAAGCTTGGTGTCAATCCATTAGGTCTATAAATGCTAAGAGTGTGTTCCCTCTGGAAGGCTGAAGCACTGTGTTTTTGTACAAAGATAGAGTTTCAGTGTCTTGCCTGTCTAGATTCACATATTTTCAGTCTTGTACCTTATTTTCCTTTGTATATGGGTGAAAAGGTGTGAGAAAAGAAGCTGTGTTAAGTGAGATAATCTGTTAGTAAATCCCCAGTATAGCAGCACAAAATGATCAGCAGCTGTAACCCAATTAAATGTAGCAATTTCACAGTACACTACTGCTCACCAGAGAGTATATACTGATATTCTCTGAGTATTCAGCCAAACTATTTTGTACCACTGCTTGCAAACTTCTCCTCAGGAATATTTAACATTTGGCTAGAGCTCCTCAAACACAAAGGGAAGATGAGAAGGAAGAGAAAAAGCGAAGGAACATAGTGCAAGGAGAGCCAATTAGTAAGTAAATCCACTCTGTCTCTTGAACACAAAGTAATTGCTTCACAGGTGTGCACAGAAGAAGTTGCAGTTATAACATAACTAGAAGGTTAACTATTTAAAAGGTCTTCTCAAAGAACATTTAGATTAAGGAGCCTTTCTTCTTCAGTTCAAAGCTCCTGCTGCTGGTTTATGAGTCCAAAGTGAGGAACCAAGCTATTTCTTGTTTAATGTGATCATTTTAATAGCTAACCCATTTCTAACTTTGCTTTTATAGATATCATGGCTCCAATCTCTGCTGATCTGGATGCTTTTTGCATGCCCATATATATGTGTGTCATAAAATTATTTGGCTACCAATTACTGGGGTGAGGAGAAAACACCCCCAAAATACTCTTTCATGGCTGAGGTTATATATTTCTCACCAACATATTCAGTATGAGACATGCTAAGAGACATCTTTAGTCTAATAAATGGTTTACAGAACAATATAACAACATTCATAGAAACTTCTGAAAGAAAATTTTCATGAAAGAAAATTTTAAAATCAATTTTATTAATTTCCTTTTATATTTGAAACTCTTTATCTTACCTCCATTGATGTACTGTGACTTTTATCCTAATCATCTGCCAGACTCAGGAAGGCTCAACCAAAGTGTGAAAAGCAGGACTACTTCTGTCAATTAGTGAAAGGGAGCATTTAAAGCCATGTGTCCTCTTCTGTCCACATCTCCTGCTGAAATCACTTATTGGCAGTCATCTTGCAAACATGGGACTCAAACAGAGGACCTTTTAATATTTGTGCAAATTCTCCTGTGCTTACAATCCCTTAGCATATACTGTCTAGAACTGCAACTCTCTGCAAAGACAAATCTTTAGCCTGTGGTTATGTGGCATAATACCATATATGAAGAAGAAGGCAGAAGAAAAGAGCCCAGATCACTGCAGAGCTCTGTTTTTTGCTCTAGTTTTCTGAGGCAGATGTAAAGCAGTAACATATTAAATTTTGTCAGAGCCTTGATTTCATCAGTGGGGCTTGGTCGCTGCTTAATTAACACACTTTACAACATTCTGAACACCACACAAACCAGGAGTCACAATCTTACATATGGGGTGATGAAACAACAGCAGACAGGGGTTTCTGTCCTGAATTTTGTTTCTGCAGAGTGTCCTTGTTCCATAATCACTCATTTCTGTAAATAAATCACATAATGCTCACTTCCCAATAAAGTATTTACCAGCCTGAGGTTATCAGCACTGTTTTTTTCTCATTTCTTTATGTCCAAATGGTAAAAAGTCCTAGTATAAATTTCATTTTATCCTTTACAGACCTCTGTTTCAGTTCATTTTAAGTGACTAATTTGCCTAAATAGCCTTCAGTTTGACTTGGAACATTTTCAGCTGAACATGGTAAGAAAATAAAAGAATGTATATGATCTGTTTAAATAATTGCTCCTTAACATCTCCAAAACTATGCAGAATATTTTTCTAAGCAGCAATAATGCCTCGTACTTTTCTGCCTATTTTTGTCCTTTGTCCTCATTTCTGTAACTGAGCCCACTGTCATCTGGTAGAAATATTTACCAGTTGGATCTGAATTGGCCTGGTAACAGTGAGAACACATCTGGAGTCTAGACTCAGCGGCTCTATGGGCAGGGTCATATCTCTGTGCTCCATCAGCCCAGCGCCTATTTCTGTTTACATAGGTGGTGAGCCGCATCATCTGTTTCACTTGTCAGGCACTGCCAGCCCCCAGCCCCAGCCCCCTCCCCTTCTCCCTGACCCTCCACCATCCCACTACTATCAGCTGGAGACAGGAAGCAGGGGACCACTGGCACACACAACGGGAGAAGAGGGGAAAGAAAATCCCTGGCTTTTATAAAATCCAGCATTGTCCGTGTATCTAAGATACAGTTCAGCTCCACGGGATTCGGTTGAGAGCAGTACCTTTGTCTGATATGGCAGGAGGCTGCATCAAATATGCAAGGGACAGAATAATCTCTTGGTACATGAGGAAGCATGCTCTAAAGTCTTTAAAAGCTCTTTTGGTTTGATTTTTTTTCCTCCTCTTCTCCTAATTGGAAGTGTGTTCTTCAACACCTTGGACTTCAAAACTAGAAAGTGTTGTAATATTTACTGAGTACTACTGTTTACTTGAAGAAAGGGACTAAAATAAGCTTAGAAAATGTGTCATGGAAAAAAATATAGTCAAAAGAGATTGCTGTGACAGGAATTATGTCTCATAACACCAAGATACTTAAATTTCTGTAATGTGTGAGGTAGCTTGTGTGTGTTTGAGGATGAGTTATGCAATACTTCATTAATGCTTCTTTAAAACTAGATGCTAGAATTTTCTTTTCATCACTCATTGAAAAATGAGTCAGTCCCAAAGAGTAGGAACTATGTCATCAAAATATTAGTATGTTGTGGTTGGTTGACCTTGGCCAGATGCCACATGTACACCAAGCTGCTCTATCACTTCCCTCCTCAGCAGCATGAGGGTGGGGGCGAGAAAATAAGACAAACAAAACTTGTGGGTCAAGATAAAGGCAGTTTAAGAAACCAAAAGCAAAGGGCAAGCATGGAAGCTAAGGAAAACTAAAGATTTGTTCTTTACTTCTGTGTTCACTTCTACTTCCTGAGAAGTAGGGCTTATTGCTTTGGAAGACACATATGAATGCTTCATACTCCTCCTTTCTTCCCAGGATTAACTCATGATTTTCTCTACCTCCTCCATCCCAGTAGCACAGGAGGAAGGGGAATAGGGACTGTGGTCACTTGGTCACACTCTGTCTCTGACACTCCTTTCTCCTCAGGATGAGGACTACTCACACTCTCTTCCTGCTCCAGTGTGGGGTCCCTCCTACAGGAAACAGTTCTCTACAAACTTCTCCAATGTGAGTCCTTCCCATGAGTTACAGTTCTTCATTAACTGCTCCAGTGTGAGTTCCTTCCATGGGGTGCAGTCCTTTAGGAGCAGGCTGCTCCAGTGTGGATCCTCCTTGGGTTCCTGACAGCAAAATTGCTGCAGTGTGGGCTTCTCTGTCCAAAGAGACACAGGTCCTGCCAGGACCCTGCTCTAGTGTGGGCTTCCCACACGGTCACAGCCTCTCTTGGGGATCCCCTGCTCTGGTGTGGGGTCCTCCACAGGCTGCAAGTAGATGTCTACTCCTCCATGAACCTCTGTGGGGACACGAGAGGCACAGCTGCCTCACCAAGAGCTGCACTGGAATCTCTTTTCTGGTGCCTGGAGCAGCTGCTCCTCCTCCTCCTTCACAGCTGAGCTGTTTATCTCACATATTCTCACTGCTCTCTCTGGCTGTTGTTAGCTACATTATCCCAGAGGTGCCACCATCATTGCTGATGAGCTTGGCCTTGGTGAATCCATACCGGAGTTGGTGGGTATTGCCTCTGTTCAGAGGATTATTTATGGAAAAGACATGACCCATACAATGACAATCACATATTAATGTGATGCCCACTTCTAGAGTCTGGTAGAGAAGTTGCACAACACACCTTGGGGGCTTTATCACAAGGAGGTATGCACAGCTTGAGCTAAATCCTCAGACTGGCGAGAGGAAGGTAACACTTTAAATCTTATGTGGATTGGCACAGTATGGCCCTTATATCACACTCTTAAGTACAGTACTGTTGCTCTAAAAACAGTGAGCAACCATTTATGAGTGATTTGTGCCTCTGTTTCATTCCATGATGTGTAAGCAGGTCCTCCTATTAAGAGGAATTCTGTTCACAGAGAGAAATAACAGACACATTTCTATAATCACAGTTTTATCAGTAAATATTATCTCTTCTCTGAATACTTAGAGCTAATCTGCTTGAATGGGAACACAGAGTTTTGTTAAAGAGGTGTGTGAGATACTCTACTGTTTTTTTTGCATCAACATAATGATGTTAAAGATTTTCTTTAGTTGCTAGGATAGATTCGGTCATCATCACTAAGAGTTGTACAATCTTCTTCAGTGTTATGGGCTGCATAAAGTTAATGAGTTGAAAAAGTGCTTGCAAAGTATTTTGGTATTGGTGATGTGGCAAAAGTCAGAAATAATCCTACTTGAGTCAGTCTGCTGAGCAGTTGGCAGACCAGGCAATATTTGTTTTTCTTTTTTTAAAAGTACTTTTTTATCTCATAAACTCTGAATAAAATTTTGAAAAGTGAGACTTTCTGACTCTATTCGGTGCATGTTGGAGGCGGTGTTAATATATCTTTTGACTTTAATTGGAGCAGAGCTTAGCTAATGCCAAGTATTTTTGAGATGTCTCAACATCACTTTAAAAGTATCACTTCTGAAAACATTTTTTTTTCCAACAAAACAGTGCTTTTTTCAAAGCTGAGGGCCAAACATTGTCAAGTCTACAAAAGAATGGCATATTAGGTTTGAATTTCTCTTTCAAACACACCAGTTTGGAGAAACTGACAAAACAAAGCTAGTTGGATCCTCCATAAAAGAGAAAACTTTATTCAGATCTTATATCACAGATCTTGGATGTAATATTTCCCTGTATAAAAAGGTGAAAATTGCTCCCTTTATGATACAAGAGATTAATTTATGAACATATAATGCCTAGAAATTACTTGAGCCTGTTTTTAGCATACATCATATCATCACAATATTTCCACAGATTTCTATGATAATTCCACTAGTGTGTGTTAAGAAAGCAAGAAATTACAGACGTAATTTCTCAGAAATTACAGATGTAAAAGAAAAATAGTTACAAAGTATTTTTAAAAAATTTATACCTATATTACTGTAATTCACATAATATCATGTAGAGATAGCTGAAGGAATATGATTCAGTTCACAAAGCTTAATTGTGATAAAGATCTCAAATTATTGTGAAATGCTGAGAAACACTCATTCCCTAAGATAGTTTTATTATTCCTGAAAACACTGCCAGACTAGGGTATAAAATAATAGGCTGCCAACAGAAAACAAAGCAGGATGTATTTGAAATTGATCTTTTCACTCAGTCATCTGTATTCATCTGGTCACTGCAGATGGTGTTAATAACCTCACAGGTAACATGATTAACTGGGGCTTGGCTACGAGGGCTCTATGGATGTAGAGCTATCAATCTGCTCATTCTCATTGTCTTTTTCTGTCTATTGCTTTTGCTAGTGGCAATGAGGTGCAAGCCTATGAGAAGAAGCTGAACAAACTGGGATTGTTTAGCCTGGAGAAAAGGAGGCTCAGGGAAGACCTTATCACTCTCTACAACTGCCTGAAAGGAGGGTATAGCTAGATCTCTTCTCCTAAAAAGTGACAGGACAAGAGAAAATGTCCTTAAGTTCCACAGAGGAGGTACAGATTGGGTATTAGGAAAATTTCTTTGCTGGAAAAGTGGTTAGCTGTTGGAACAAGGGACCCAGGGAAGTGGTGGAATCCTTGGAAGTTTTTGAAAAATGTGTGGGTATGGCTTTTGGCTACACTGTGGTGAATGATTAGACTTGGTGACCTTAAGGGCCTTTCTGAATCTAAATAATTTTATCAAGGAATCACAGAATTAATTCCTTGTCCAGCATAGAAATTATGATTCTATGATTCTAAATATTAGAAGCTCTCATGATCAAAGCCATTTCCACAATGTCACAAATGTTGTTTTCTCTTGAAAACACAAAATTTTGACTCTTTATTTTTCTCCCCCTTGTCTTATGATAAACTCAGAGAAGTAAGAAACATGCTGTACTTTTTGAACACACATTGAATGGAGGCGTTAGAAGATCATATATATNCAGCATGTCTCAAAATCTTCCCAGGGAGGTGAAAATACACTTTGCAATGTGTGAAGGTAAATATTTCGAAAGATCCTATGGTCAGATTTTTTTGCTTGATTCTGAAAAAAGGCCAACATTTCTGAGGTACTCATGGAACTTTGCAATACTCATTGCAACATCTGTGGGCAGTTTTTTTTTTTAAATGATTGGTACCTAGGGTGCAATTAATGCCCCAGAGTCTGGCAATCTGTTTTGGCATTAAAAAGAAAACTGAGAAGTTTAGAAATCACTAAGGAATGAAAGAAACGCTGAGAAACTGCTAGAAAGTATAGACTGTTTATTTTGAGTAGCAATGAAAAGTTACCTTGATTGCCTTGCTACTTTCCAGAAAAAGGCTGGCTATGCAGTTAAAATTACCCTATAGAAATAGAGGTGGCATGAAACTACTAAAAATATAAGCCTAAACCAGGAAATAGTAACATTTCATCAGGATAACCCCTTGGTGGTGGAGCTGCTCAGTTACAACATTGGAACCTCTCTGGTGTGTCTCTGAAAAGTGAGCTCAGGTAATATGTCTGCAGCTCTCAAATGCTTGGAAAACATTCAGGAGACACAAAGTGAGTGGACAAAGAATATGCTCAGAGTCTCAGGTGTTTTGCTGATGCAGCTGACCACCTTCAGTCAAGTCATTCCATCAAACACTTTTTCCAGACATGCTAGCCTCTGCTTCAAATCTCTGTGTATTTTTTTCACGTGAGCAGCATGTATGAACAGCATTGGGGTGAGACACACAAGGGCAGAGGTCAGTGGGAGGGACCTGTTATTGTTTAGCTTTCAGGAAAAAAGGACTAGAATAAAAAAATTGACAAAACTGAGAGCTTTGAAAGGAATAGCCATGAGCAGTCAGATTTCAAAACTTTTAGTGGTCTCATTTGATCAAAGTCAAAAGAATCCAAAAGAATTACAATGAATGGTGGGAGAAGGAAACAGGGACTTTCTAACTTGATGGTCTCGGCATAGTAGGCACACTTATTTCTAGGCCACCCTTGCAAATCTGGCTCAGCTAACAAGGGTGGGAAATCATAGCCATGTAAAAACTGTTTATTCTCAGAAATTACATGAAGTGAGTCATAGATCTCAGTCACATTTCTGTGGGCAAATCCCTCTGCATTTAAACATACCCTCACAGTGGACAGCACATGGCTCTTGGCGCACACTCCACATTTCAAGTGGGATACAAGGACAATGTTGATATGGTAACTCCTAGAAGTGATCATATATTCCCAGTTTTTCCTCAATCTGGCAAAAATGGAAAGACGCTTGAAGTCAAAGCACCCAAAAGGAATGAACTTCCCCAAAGACTTCAAATTACACTGTTACTCTGGCAATTTTTACTGTGGATAAATTCATGAATTTGAGAGGGGGTCGTGAAGATAGTGGATGTGGCCATATTTTTGGCCTGCTATGGAAAGTGTGGAACCAGATGTGGAAGTTAATGTAGAAAAGGAACGTTGAAGGAGTATAAACAGATGGCAAATAAAATAAGACCTTTCTGTCTCATATTTATGAAGAACTCACATGTAAGAAAATGAACTTCTAAGAACCCACTGTGAGCAATGAAATAGGAGAGTCTGGAAGAAAGAATCTGGGACTGATCCTATTAAATAAACTCCAGTGTCAAAGAGTATCGTGGGATGTATTGCTCAAGAACAATAAATCCTATCACAAAGATTTCTGTCGCCAAGATTTAGTGTCTACAGTATGATGCACATACTGCTGGATTAGCTCTAGCCTGCAGACCAGCTGATAGTTCTGTGTAAAAAGGATTTTTTTTGGCCATCATATCAACTGAAAAGTCTTACTTTCCATCAAAAACATTTGAAATTCAGTATTTTTCAGCCAGCCCAATGCTTTACTGTGTACAGTTTTCCCTTAGAATTTTCCTTCCTTTACATGGTAAAGGGTCCACGGTCCAAAGGACTGTGCTCTCTAACTAAATAATCACCAACTGTAATTGAATTCAGACAAGAAAAATATTAGTTTATTATGAATTAAAAGGTGATATAGTGTTTCTATCACAACATTATTAAAAAAAATTAAAAATTCATGAAATTCAATGATGATTCAAATCATGACAGAGGCCTTATTTTAATATTTACATGCATGTTTATCCTGCTGTAGGGACTGAGAATGTACTTTTGTAACTTGAAGGCCAAAATGAACCCACAGCATTTTTAGTTTAACTGATAAGAGAGACATTTAGTTTGTATTTCTTTACCAATATGCGACTCCTTTAACTGTATATATTCTGATAGAAGAAAAATACATGTGGTAGAAATTCTATGTTGAAATAGCATGTCAATTATTACAAAGTTAGAAATGCTTTAGAAATGAATTACTGTCTAACATATGTTCACTCAAGGCTCTGAGTTGAAAAAGGTAGTAAATATGCTGCATGAAGAATGATCGTGAAAATAAAGAAAGAAAGATCTGGACATAATTACCTAGTTCAATTTTAACTTTCCACAGTAACTAAATACAAACATCTCAATTTACATAGTCCACAGGGTTCACTATGTTTGTACAAAATTGTAACAAAAAAATATCTAAACCCTGCAATAAATGTAAAACACAAGCAAGTAATAGAGGATGTTACAGTAGTATTGACAGCTGAACCTTTAGTGGAATTTTGCATTTAAAATTTTACCATTTCTCTTCATGATTTCTAGAATTTGTCCAGAAATAAATTAACTATTAATGTCTCTTAGGAAAAAGATAATACTGACACTTAAAATTTCTGTGGCACTTTTTAAATACAGCAGATTTACAGGAAGTAAGGGAATTCAAAATGGGCACGGGATGGAATCTTTTGTTTCATCTTTAAAAACAGGGAAATGTCATATCTCACAGAAGGCCATTAAAAAATAAAAGGGAAAGAGGTGGAAATGCTGAATACTGAGAAAATGTCCTAGTTTGGAAAGTATTCATGCAACAGCAAGTGAGAATCAATATTACGTAGTTTCTCTCTTTTGTATATGTAAAAACTCTTTTGATGACAAAAATTTGGCCAGCTGGGGGACAACAAAGTTGTGTTTTTCAAAACTGTTCTTATTCCTGTTAAGTTAAAAAGGATGTGTCAAATCTTAAGTGTAATGATCATTAGGTTGAGTGCAATATTAACCTCAAGGTTTATCTGGGCTAAAGAATACCTTCTTAGTTGTTTGAATCTCATAACACCAAGCACCCTAAAACCTGACCTTGCTTCAAAGAACACAGAGGGTAAAAGCCTAGTCAGTAGAGTTCAGGTAGTGATGGAAATGGGCTTCAGCTGAAAATTACTTCACAGGACTCTTAACTCTTGGGTCGGGTGTGTGTCAAGCACATATTATCACTGTGCTGGAAGGGGGCACAAGGAAGGATCATGTTGCACACAGAATCATAGAACCTCAGAATGGCTGAGGTTGGAAGAAACTTCTGGAGGTCATCTGGTGACCTGGTACAGCCTGTTTCCCAGAACCATGTCCATACAGCTTCTGAATATCTCCAGAGACGGATATTTCATGACATCTCTGGACAGCCTGTTCCAATGCTCAGTCACTCTCCCAATAAAAAGATGTTTCTTTGTGCTCAGACAGTACCTCCTGTGTTTCAGTTTGTGCCTATTTCCTCTTATCACTGGGACTGGAGTGTGGCTGAAAAACAGGGAAGAGGTTTCTGACCAGAGAACCCACATGTAGAACAGGCAGGTAGGGCTGCAAGTCAAGCCTCGGTGAGCATGGCCACCGAGCATGGAGTGTCACATCCACGCTTGTGAAGGAACTCTTGCTCATCCTAATCCATAGCAATGGATCCTGAACTGTTTTTTAATGCATAGATAAAGACTCTGTGAAGGCACAGAGGACAGCAGTGCTGTCAGTGTACTGTCAATGCTTTGCTTTCCATATGTTCATGTGTTTTCTCAACTGAGCAATAGACTGGGAAGGACCTACCTGGCCTTGACTGGTGAGTAGCTTTTCAGAAAAAGAATTTCCTTGGAAGAACATTCTTTCTTTTCTTCTTTCTTTCTTTCTTTCTTTCTTTCTTTCTTTCTTTCTTTCTTTCTTTCTTTCTTTCTTTTCTTTGCTTTCTTTCTTGCTTTCCTTGCTTTCTCGCTTTCTCTCTCTTTTTCTCTCTCTTTCTTTCTCTTCCTGTCCCTCATCCCTCTATGCTGTCTATAGGACCACATTCCTTCCTTTGCTTCCAAAATTTAGTTTTGGGATGTTAAAGTACATCACGGATCTTCTTGATGTCTCCAAGATAACAGACACGTTATCCAGAATGTTTTTAGCTCCTACTAAGCCTCCATAATACTTCTCCAGTTGGGGTCAGGGGATGGGATTTGCTCAGAAGCAGAGGGTAGCAGTGGGCCTGTGATAGACTATAGTACAGACAGCATAGGTGAAGAATTGAGCATTTGGACTTGAAAGACAAAATAATAGGTGAAATATTAAAAAAAAAAAAAAAAAGAATTTGATTCAAGGGGACCTTGATGTGGCAAAAACTCCAAAAGTCTTTGCAATGACATAAATATTGAATTTAAAAATAGCTAATGAACTTTAGACATATAAACATTTTTTTAATGAAAATTGGGTAGCTCTAAAAATTGATACTTTAGGGCTTTTATCATAGGACTTCTACCCAGGGTCATTTGGCAGTATGAATGAGTAATAATTTTTCATTATTTATTCCATTACAATATAAATATTATTAATATTTCTGTTAATTAAGCCAGTAGTTTTAAGAGAAATTCTTTGATCCATTAGTATGTCAAAAGTCCTGTTTCCCAATGATAAAGTGGTAAATGACATCGTGACTCTGTAGAAAGAGCAGTCTCAATCTTTACGAAACATCAGAGGACACAAACACTGAGTTTGCTGTCTAGGTTAATATATATTTTAACAACAGTTATTTTCTTTTCCCCTGTATTCTTCAGTAAAAGCTCTTCATAAGTATAACTTTTCACTTTGAAAATTTTGATTTGGCCTTTTCTTCCCTCCTAATACTAGAAAGGTTAATGTCTTAAGCATTTGTTTATCTGTGTAATTTTCCTGGTATTGGGAAACCAGGAAAATATTTTGTCTGAAGCCATGGAATTCTTCAATATGCGTGCTTCTGGGTAAGCTTCTCTCTAAACTCATTATGACCAAACAGCAGTGCTTCAGTAAGTCTTACACTTGTTTTTTCCTTCACCTATTTGATTAACATTTTCTCCCATCCATGTCAAGTGCTGCTTGGATAATCTGGTAGAGCCAGGAAGTCCAGCTTGTCCACCAAATACAAACTTAAAGATTTACAGCAACTTGTCAATGTTTTTAATTGTTCAAATCTGGGCAGCTAAAAACCTTTCTAGAGACAGATTGTTCTCTCACAATGCTTCTTCTGCCTTCCCCCTTTCTAAAGAATAATTATCATTGTTATCAGTGAACTAATCTTTTGTTGACTCACAAAATTTCACAATTGAAAATATAATAAAAATAAATATAATGCAGATGTAATAGCTTATAACTATATACAAATATATTTATTTTAAAATATATTATGTAATACACTTCACAGAGGATCATAAGTCTCGGAAATAGAATATTGAATATTTATTTTATAGATAAATAGCAAGTGCCCTAAACTATGTACCTCAGACTTCCAAACAGTCATACATTTTTGAGTGTTTTGTTAACAAATTTTCCCATTCTTCTAGTTTTTACAAGCTTTTGCACTTCTGGTTTCTGTCTGAGACTAGAAAAGCAAGTACCCAAATACCACAACAAAGACAGTGCTCAAGATATTTCAGGCTTGATTTAGAGCAGGGAGTATTTAGATTCTCTTAAGTTTTCCAGTTAAATTTTCAAGTACAAGAGTATTCAGATAAGGAACCAAGCTGACAGGTGCTCATCTGAACTGAGCACAAATACTCAGACTTTAAAATTTACCCCCTTACAGCCAATGAGATCTATTTATGGGACAATTCTGTATTGGTATCATGTAATGGATTGCTGGATTACATAATTTCTAAGCATTGTTTGTGTGTAACACACTTTGTATTTACTTATGGAAAATACAGACTGCATACTTAAGCAATTTAAGAAATGTATTTTTGAGAATATTGGAAAAAGACTTGTCATATGTATGCTCAAACATCTATGATTAGATTGGGCCCTTAAAACACACTTCAGCGTTCAACATTTGTGGTAGAACAAGATTACTCTGTTTTGGATCATTACTGCATATTTTTCTTCTGAGGGAAAAAAAAAAACTTTTTCAAAGAAAGGAAATTATCATAAACATTGGCTGTTTATCACACTATGGTATTTTTTTTCCTTATGGCATTTGCATCATTTCATAAGCAAAGAATGGTAAGCATTGCAAGAAGTACAATGAAATAAACATAAACACCTTGTTTAAATACTTATCTGAATATGAACTGCATGGCTTAGCATTTTTTATGCAGCTTTAGGTGCCATTCAAATCAGTCTAACTTACTGCAGTTTTAGTATTTTGATTTTGAATGGTTAATTTGTGTTTCAGAGAGTAGCTGAAATAAGGAGTATCTGGGCTAAACAGGTGTTTTGGAAAACACATACAATAATATTGTTTTTCGAACCAAGATAGTTTCCTTGAAAAAAAAAAGGTGTATCTGGAGGAGAAAGGGACTAATTGGTGATTGTATAATGTGGCCTGAATCCACAATTTACCAACTCACTGGGTCAAAATTTTGGAAGAGATTTTAGAGACATTTAGACAAGGACAACACTTAACTACCTGGAAAGATGGTTAAGAAAGGCTGGAAAGAATATCTCAATACTTGCAAGGGGTTAATTTCTATCTGTATGTATGGAAGGAGTAAAACTCTTGTGTCCAAACAGATCATATGACAGCTGAAGTTTGTTTACAGTATTCTGCCTTTATCTTAATGTGGAATTCAACTTCTAATATTGAAGCAGAGAATCTACTACCACCACATGAAATGCTAAATGGAAAGGAATTAATAAACACATGCAGATTCTGTTAGCAGTATAGAAAACAATTCCCTGTTTTTTTTGGTGCAAGAATGTTAAATACAAAATTCACATAGCTTCAAAATAGTCAGAATTTTAAAGCAATTATGAGACAGTGAGAAGTTACTCTATATAATGGAGAAGACTAAGGAAAAAGACAGTTCCCCACTGAAATGTCTATGCAGCTCATTTATTTACCCTGAAAACATGCCAGATATCTCAGAATAGGCTGTAAGTTAACTAGCTGAAGAAATTTTGGCCACTGAACTGCTAAACCTCACATTTTGAAGAGATTAAATTATAAAATGAAATAGTTGATGTTTGAAGATGAGTGGGATCCTATGAGGATGCCTTGAAGAGCAAAGGAACCATTAAAAGCTTGATGACCTATATATAATTTCCTTGAAATACAAGAACAATCCAGCCTGCTGTAAAATAAACAAGCTAGATTGAATGGGGAACTAAAACTGAAATCAAAAGGAGACCTGAAGAGGTGGAAACTGGAGAAGAGTAACCAAGAAGGAATATACCCAAACACTTTGGGAGAGTTAGGAAAGCTAGACCTTGGCTAAGTGGAAATTGGTGAAGGATGGAAAGGTCAACATGAATGGCCTCTACAGGGCTTCCTATCAGTGAAGGAAAAACCAGGGCAGGTGTGGAGCTGTTTGTGAACAGTGCAGGCAAGCTCATGAGGGCAGAGACATGAATGAGGTACTCAGAGCCTCCACAGAAAATCTTTCCTCAGGTCTCTTGAATCTGCACACCAAGAAAAATTTGTGGAGGATAGAAACATATTGAAGCTTTGGAGAGGTTCACCTTAGGGATTCTTAGGTGAGCTGATCACACACATACAGCAGCTCACAGGACCTGACAGGATACATAAGAGAGTGTTGAGAGAGCTTAAAGGCTGATGTCACTTTGTGTTTGATAGAAGGGCTGGTAAAGTCTTCAAACAGATAGTATGTGTGAGGGCAACAGCAGGCAGGGGCAGCGAGACTGATGACTGGAGAACAAGACTGAGACAGTCTGTGCAGACAAACCTCAGCAGGCTCCAAGAACAGGAGCCTCATGAAGTTCAAGAGAAACAAGCATTAAGTCCTGCACTTGGGAAAATGCCTACTATACTGTGCACCAGTACAAACTGGAGACTGACTGTTCATCAGCACTACAAAAACAGTACCTGAGAATCCTTGTAGATCCAGATTAAGCCAATTCAGTTCTATACTTGCAATGATGAAAACTAAACCCAGTCTGGTATGTATCAGAAATAATTTGGTAATCCATCGCTAGCACTGACATAAATATATTGTCATTATTTATTACTTGTTGTGATTGCTTCCTTCAAAACTTTTAGGACATTACTTGCTTCTCTGAAGATATATTTAGTTATTGTATCAGATCACGTATTCACAGATAACAATCTGCATGTGGTTCAGAAAACAGATTAATTAAGGAGTTTCAATATGTTCTCATCAGTGATGATCCCGCTTCAGCTTGGCTCCCTGATTAAATCTTAAAGCACTTGATGAAGCATCCATTTGTGCTCCTGAAAAGTGGTTTTCTGTTCTGTTCCTCAGTATAGAACAGCCTGTGCAAGTGAAGGGGCTTCTAGAACTGCTCATATATAGTTACGTTATACATATATGTACTATATGAATACTATACATATGTATATAATGTACACTATAAATTATCTGCCAAAGGAAACAGACTGTGGCTTAAGATCAATGTATAGAAAATGGTCTGTGTTGCCTAATATAGTAACGCTGGTCTGGTTTTGTTCCTCAAATTCTTTCAAAACTATTGAGACATTAAGAACAGTAATATTGACCCTAACTATGGCTATACACCTTTCTCTAAGGAAGCTTTAGTTCTTAGCAAAATGAAACAATGAAATCTGCTCTGCATGGGAAACCACAGATGTTAGCTTTTTTAAAAAGCAAATCAGGAAAATAACTGAAATTTTTGAAGCTGCTGCAGCTATTCTCATACTCAAATTAGGCATTTATTTAAGTATTTTACTGTCTTTATCCTGTTGAACACTATTATTCAGTTATATATTCAAAGAAACTGAAAGCAGAGATGAAAAATTGTCCCTTACATTGCTAAATATAAGAAAAGAACTAAGAGTGCCTACTCCTGAACAGATGTTAATTGTCTGTTCTTTTCACAAGAGTTAAACTTGAGCAAATACCGTATTTCCAAATCCAGCTGAAAGGCAAAAGAAACAGAAATGTTATGACAGACATAGAAAACTGCTGTCCAGGCTGGTAGCCAGGCCACCTGAGACCAAACAGGAACAGCTGGAAGCCAGCAAAAATCATTACTGCCTCAGTAGAGTCCCACTCATGTATTGCAGAAATGGAGAATGAATAGTACTGGAGGAATCAGTGAGATATACTTGAATTACTGGAGAAATCTCAGATAACTCTTGAAAATGGAGAAAAAGTTGAAAATGTGATCTATTTTTTTTTTTTAATGGTGCAAGTATAAAGGATGCTATATCCTTTTCAGAAGCATCATTATAAATACCAGGAGCACTGAAATTACCAGTACAAATTGCTTCCAGCTGAGATTGCAGCCTACCAGCCCTTTCATTTCTGAGTCGTGACTATCCTAACAAGGTATGCAGTGAATTTAAATTGCACCTTGATGACAATATGTTGTCACCTCAGAAATACATTAATCCCTTAGATGAATTTTATCATGATAGCAAAATATTGGTATCTAAAATTATTTATCAGAATGGAATTGAAAGGGTTACATTTTAATGCTGATGTTACCCTACTACTGGTGCTACCAAGACTTTGATCATAGCAATGTAGACTGAACATTTTCCATAACCCAGCAAAGTGATTATGCATTTAATGAAAGGAAATATTTTGATTTTACTTTCAAAAATGGTGGAATTAAAAATTGTTGGCCACTACTGCTATAGATTGAGGTCAGTTAGACTTTGCCTAACACCACTTTAAGACTGTAGGGAGAGAATTAGTTTCACTGAATGCTGGGCATCTATGCTTGCATTTGAGGACTGACCCCACACTCTAATGAAAGAAAAATCACTACAGTTTGTCTACAGTGTTTAGTACCTATTTTCATTTGGATTGAATACTTGTAGAAGCACTTTTCTTTTTCTAGTAACTTGCTGCTTGCTTGCCTATCTCAGTCACAGATTCAGTGATATTGATGTGTTATAGTGATAAATCTGCATCCACTGGGTTTAGACAGGCAGCTCTTATGCTTATTGTACATTACAGATTATAGATGCTTACATTTGGTGAGATAGATGCCACTACAGATGCTGAAATCTTAGTGAGAAATTCAGCTTGTTTCATATAATTCACATAATTCAATTATCAGTTGCCCTAGGGCACCCAAGCCAATGTGTATTTCTTCCTCTGTTCAAGGACCTAAACAGATGCATCTAGATTTGCCTCTTTGTATATTCTTTTTTATTTACCACATGTACATATTTTATTGTCTTGGAAGAAAATGATGACAGCAGAGAAATACATTGTTGTCAGTCAAAGCCTCTTAATCTAAATGAAAGAGCTCTTGGCACTGTAGTCAATGGACATGGGATTGTGGGAATAAGGTCAATCCTTTTTCACTTTTGTATTCCTGCTGAAATGTCCATTGAATTTCACTGAAAGTAAAAATGTACACTGTAAAGGCATTGGATTGTCCCATGAAATACAACAATCCACAGCATGTTAACGCCATTATTTTTTCCATTTCATATTGCCCCAAACTGCAGGGAAAAACATTGTTTTCAAAGAAATAATATTAACCATTCTCAGCAGTTTCTAAGTAATGGACTCTCCTTACATTTCAGGCTTTTAATTCTGTTTTGTTTCTTCCATTGAGGAGATGGAAAAAACCCTAGATCAATTCAAACTCGTTTTTCAAAAGCACTCACTTCCCAAGCAGAAACAAATTACCACCATCTCTCTGAAATTTAATTGCTTTCGCTCCAGAAAAACACCCCTTCTGCACAGAGGAATGAAGAAAAAGAGAAATGCTAGATGCACCGGTAAAGAATGAGTAGATTTTATTTGTTTTTTCCATCTCCTAAATTAAGTTAGGGTTACTTGTCCGCTAATATATAGTAATTTGCACATCATGAAAAAATTTGGCACTTCCCTTATTAAAATTAGGAGCTGAAATATGTGTTCATCTATACGGCTCCAAAGGAAGCTGTTTCTGCAGGGGAAAAAAAAATAAAAGATAGAAAAACGAGCAGAAAAAAAGAGAAAGGGAGAGAGAAGAGAGGAGAGAGAGAGAAAGAGAGAAAAGAAGCCAGGCAGAAACCAAGAAAGTGAGAAACTGTGCCTGCGTGAGAGAAAGTGAGAAGGAGGGCAAGAAGGAAAGCAGGAAGGCAAAGAACCAAGAAAGAAATTAGATCTAAGCTGCAATATTTCTGAAGCAGTGGGTCTAGCATGAAATAACAGGCCAACCAAGTGTAACATAAAGAAGTTCAAAGTAATAGGGTTCGGTAAGGTCAGAGTAATGATTTTTTTTTTTTTTATGTGAGATATTGTTCTTGAAAGTGACGCTGAGCTATAGTAGGCAATGGTAGGAAAGGAAACATCTTGTTTACAAATGTCAGCCAGCAATTAGCATCATTTAAAGAGTGGAACCACAACGGCTGCTTTTTGTTAGCTTCGAAAACCCATCTCTTTCTTGTGGCCAAGTTTTAAGAGGCAAAGTAGACAGCAAGACTCTGAAACCAGTTCATAAATAGTTGATTTCATATTTTAAAATCTTGCCTATAACTGTCACCCCCCTTGCGTGGATCACAGATGGTGAAGAACTAATTTGTTACTGTTTGATAACGGCTTTTATGTATCAAAGCGCTTATTTACTACTCTGTGGGGGGAAATGACAGACTAAAAGCAATTATGTGTTTTTCTTTCAGTTTTTCTTTAACCACTATGCTCTTTGGCTTTTTTTTTTTTTTTCCACTCCCGACATGTTTCTTATTTGAAATATAGCATTGTGAATCTTTTACATATGTTGTTTCTCATTTAACCCTCTTTCTGGTTTTTCAAGAATGCATCTGGCCAGGCAGATCAACTGTAATCTTTCATGATTGTTTATAATGGCCCAGTGATAAGTAATAACACTCAGGGGTGTCTCCCGGTAACAGCGTATTACATTACAGTATTAAAAATGCAAATTGGGACTTTGCTTTTGAAGATTGTCAGGAAAATGTTTCAAGAAGGTAGAATAGCTACCAGGACGCCTGTAAGTGAAATCACCCCATCTCCCCCCCCACCATCTGGGGCCTCCTGCCTGCAGGTTTTCTGAAGGAGCCCCTCACCCCCTCCTCCTTCCCCCAAAATAAATAAATAAGTGAAGAGACTTTCCTCTGTACATGGTATTAAGTAACTGATGTTGGATCTCTGGCCCTGAAAAGTCATGAACTCCTGCGTCTTTCCATTTTTTTTCTCTCACTGGTGATATGCAAACTGCTCACTTGGTGCTGCCACCAAGAATAATTTTGCTGTGGGTTGTGCTTTCTGGTGTTGCATGGCAGCAGAGCTGATGGGGATAGTTTGTGCACATATATTTATTTAAAAGAAACAAAGAGGGTTCTCATTTGGTGATGACCAGGGCTGATTTGAAGGTGAGTTTCCTTGAAATGAAACGGTGGACCTGCTTGTGTGACTAAAGTTGAGGAAGTGCATGAACACCATAGTGAATTTTGTCATTAGTGTAGAATTTTTTCTACTGAATTAAGAGTTAAATTTAAAAGGCAAAACATTCTGTTATAGATAAGAATTTCAATATGGCAATGTAATATCATAATAATGGTTATTGTCTATTGCTGCTGAAATCAGTCTGAATTTTCCCACTGACTAAAATGAAAGAAGGAATAAGTCACCATGGAAAAACCCATGGAAAGATTACAAGCTTTTGTTTGTCTCATTGCATCCTTTAAATTACCTCCTGGCTCTCTTTGCCTGTTTCACCCTCCTTTTCTTCTTCCATATTATAGTCACACTGGCATTAGGAGATGCCTGTTAATGTCAGTGGGACTGTTTGGGGAGCAATAAACTCAACATGGAGAGGGACAGAAAGTTTTTGCCAAATAAGACTATCTAGAGCATGTACTTCCTTACTCTCTGAAGCTTGCCTTGTAGCCAAAGCTTAGACTATCAAGAAAAAAAAGAAGAAAAATCAAGGAAATGCAGAACAGAAAAAGAGAATAAAAGGATGATGGAATTTAGGAAGCTAGTTCAAAGCCTATCCTGTTTAAAGATGAAATATCATAATATATCCCTTATTACAACCAAAATATGGGAGTAGCACTTATTTCAATGCTTTAATACCAGAAAGCTTCAATAGAATCCATAAATCACTTCCACATGTTTTTGAATAAACCTCTGTCCTGCATTGTATAAATTTCTTTCTCAAGACACAGTCTGAGTAAGGTCAGCAATCCTTCCCTCCTCTTGTGTGACTTTCTCAGGGTGAAATTCACCCTTGGCAGTTGTCAAGAAAACGACCTGTGTTGCTGAACTCCTGCCTAAGCCAATTGATTTCCAGTGAGAGCTATATTTAGGTTAATCAGGTCCACTGTGTCGGGATGTGGCAATGAAATAGCTGAAGCATGCTCTATCAGGCCCCATTTGAAAATGCTGGCCCAAGTGTGCTTGTCATTCCTGCTGTATTTCAGACTCTCCATCATTTTGATAATTATACAGCTTGGAAACTTTTTTCTTTTTATAGTCTTTGAAACTATAATGAAGTCTTCGGTGCTGCCAACCCAAACCATCCAAAAATCTTGAATCAGGCTTGAAATAATCATGAGATTGGCCTGAAAATCATACAACTGAATGTACTTGGCTTCTTTTATTTGCCTTCTGGTTTTGAGTGTTTAGGGTGCAATGGGGTCACATTTGCAGGGTTTCCTCTGCCTCTGTGTGGGCCAGAAATGCAACCTTTTTATAAGACAACTGAAATTCCTTGGGTATTCACATGACTCCAGGAGCTGGGATTTAATGGGGGTGTGTGGGGAAAATCCACTGTGTTTGGGCTTGTGATAAAATTGGAAGTCTTGGCATTACAGAGCGTCTCACATTCAAAGTTTGTTTTTAAGGGAAATATAGTTATATGGAGAGAGAGAACAGAGTTTCCTTCTGTTCTCTTCTGACTTGAGAGAAATTCCTCCCAAAGGGTGAACTTCACTTCTCAGAGCTAGCACAAGGCCTATTCAGCATCTGAAGTGATGCATAGACCTGGCTGTGTGTCTCTTTGCTTAAATTTACTTCATGCTACATTAAAAGAAGCTGCAGAAGTTATTGTAGCTGAGATAGTTTTATGTTCACAAGGAAAAAAGAAATTCTTTATAAAACTGCCTATTATCAAGGATTTGGAGGCAAAGTTCAACACACTAGGGTACAGAACTAAAAGCCCTTGTGAAAGAGGATGGAGGAGGCCCTTGAAGCAGGGAGGGAGCTGGGGTTTGAAGTACATGAGCTTTATAACATTTGGTATAATTCAAGATAGAAATCCAATCTTAGGACAAGTATTTGTGCAGTAGGAGGCATTTTTAGACATGCAGATAGGAGCATCACCTGGAAGCTTTGCATATAGGACTAAGATATTAAAAGTGGGGTTCATTGTCTCAGTTATAAATATCTAAACCCCAGGAAATTTAAAGTGAGACTTACCTTATGCGCCATCTACACATGGGCTAGATCTTTGGTAAGCAATGAAAATTATTAGATACTTCTGGAGTGCACTTCATCTCATCCTCACACAGATATCTAGAACAGATTGCATAAACTGCACCATAAAAATGCCTTCTTATTTCCATTGGCTATGTAGGAAACTTGGATTGATGTATTTTAAGAGGATTAGTTTTTATGTAGACTATTGGCAGTGTAGAAGTCCAAAGTTAAGCATTTTTTTCTATGTTTTGCTTGAGATTAATCTTAGCTGATGCTTTTTGAACAATTTGGGATAGAGCTGTAAATGCTCTTGGTGCAGCAATATGTGTGTATGTGGATGTGCGTATGCACAGCGTGTTTGGGTGGTTTTTCTTATGTTAATGTCTAAATGGAGAGTTAGTAAGAGTAGGGAGTTTAGTGCTGCTCCTGGAGAAGACTGCATTGAACCAGACCAAACTACATGAAGAGGGAGATGAAGGTATGGCTTGGAGCCATTTATACTACATGATAAATGTCTAGATAAGGCACAGTGGTCATACTCTGGGATTCTCAGCTACAAACCAGTCACAATGTCCTAATGTCTTGGACCAATCTGTAGTGCTTTAAAATAGTTTGTCAAGTTTTGCTTTTCTTTTGTGACTAGCAACACCTTTAAGTAATGCACCATTAGTGCCTCTTAATCCCAGTTGTGTATGCCTTAAAAATTGGCAGAATGTTTTCAGTCAAAAAGGTATCACATTCAATTTAAGTACAGGATTTACACTGTGCCAAGCCAAGTACTCGTTGCCAGCAATTTGACATCCTGAACAAATAAGGTTTGAATTTCTGCTCTGAAACAGGAAAACGACCATTTAGTCTGTTTGAATATCATTTAGAGTAGGATAGCTTTATTTTTTTGATGCAGCAGGAGTGTCAAGTGTGGATTCTGACAGATTTATTGAATTGATACTTGCACGTTAAACATACAGCTTTAGACACAGTTTAAATACATATTCAATCTTTCTATAAAATTTAAGTTATGAAAATACCCTATGATAGGTAGATTATAAATGTAACATAAAATAAATGACAACAAAACTTTCTCAGGGTATTTTATCCAGCACAACTATGACTGAGGTTAAGAACAAGGACAGGGGAGATCACACATGAAGGAACAGATCAGCAGAAAGGTGGTACTTATTTGCCAGTTTTGTCATAGAAGTCAAACCTCATGTTCTCAGACCCTGACTTTTGTCTTCCCTCTGTTGCAGCTATTGCCCATCTTTTGAGACATAGTGTTTAAGTCAGGAGAATTTCTTCAGTGCATTCATTTCTGCTGCAGAGAGAATAAAATATTGATAGTTCTAACTGGTCTAAATAACCCTAACTTGAGCATGTGTCTGTGGACAAATGGGACAGGAGATAGACAGTGAAGTGAGAGTATGTCCTTGTACCTGAAAGTAGTGTAATTTTATTAATGAGACAATCTGAGGTAATAACAGCCGCTTCTTAAACAGGGCCATCAACTTTAAGTAGGGCACCTCACCAAATGACCTTATTGTTTCTGTTCTGAGTTGGCTTAGTTACAGCTGCCTTGAGTAGCTCTGTCAGGAATTCCACCAGGAAGAGGTGTATGGATACTCTTAGTGTCCAGTAACCAGGTGAGAGACAAAATAGAGGAATTAGGGGACGAGGGCAGGGTGAGTCAGGCTCCTCCCCTAATGCTCTGCACCTCAGAGCACCAGCTATGGGCTGACTGGTACACAGCACTCTTGCAAGGTGCTACTAACCTAAATGTCCTGCTTACTTTGCTGGAGGGTGAGGTGTTACCATCAACAGTGTTGTGCAGCAAGGTGAAGTGATGAGACAGGAATTCAGACAGACAGAAGATGACTGTTTCTTATGTACATGGATACAAGACTGTATACTCTCTGTCACGCCCCTGTCCACTTGGCAGTTTTAGGGGAAGATTGTTTGATTCACTCTGGGTGGTGCATGGGAAAAACAGCATTCTCAGGAGGTTCTACAATAAACATTTACTTGCAAACTTTAGAACATTAAGGTAGAATAAGGTACTTGGCAAATTTTAAAACAATCCATTGGGGGATTTTTCATCCATTGATCAATTTTTGATCCATTTGATCCATTGGGGATGAGGGGAAGCCCACGAAACATAAAGTTCAATGGTTTAATATATGCTTAGGTTTATGTAGGAACACTCATCTACTTCCCCTGGTGAGGGGAATTTTATGTTATTTTATTATGTAACACGGTGTATCAGGTGCAGTCCTTTAGTGGAAGGCTTCAGAAGTGAGTCCGAGGGCTCTTCAGGGGTCTGTGATGGTTTATGACCCCTTCTAAGACATGACAGCTGCTTCTCATGTCAGCATAGCTGAGCCAGTCTTGCCTCATCAGAAGGGATGAACACCTTTGGGCCTATGTCTGAATGTCCTGATACCTCCCCTGGAGCGGAGTTTTCACCTGAGCCAGTTGCACAACAGAGGACACTGGCATGATAAAAGCACTATCCCAGCTCACAGGATCTGCTTCTTATTGGCCTCTTCCCTTATCTGGCTCAAAATCCAGGTTCTTGCTAAATAACTGTTGATTTTTGTAGTCATCCTCTGATGCTCACGTGCCCTGCACCTGTGCTGTTACCATTCACATCTTCAGCAAACACCACTGCTTTTGCAAATGGCTGATTGTCTGAGCCATTAATCATTAACAGCCATCTCTCACACCATCCTCTTCCTTCTACTATTAATTTAGGCTTCAGAATGGTTTACAGAAGTCCTGGTGAGGCATAGTAACATTTTCTAAACCTCATTTGGCAGACTTTGAACACTTTTCATTCATGGTCATGCTGTGCCATTGTTCAGAAAAAAATTATAGCATTTTCTGTCTCATGGCTGCTGCAGCACAACCTTTATAAAGAATTTTAGCTCGTCATCACTTTTTACTGAACACTTGCAAAAATAGTAATAATGATAGTATTAAGAAGAGCTCTAACAAGCAGCCCTTCTGTTTGAGGCTCCTTGGTTTATATCACTCCCTCAATGATGCTGAGGTTGCTTTGGAAGAACATTCACCTGTCTCTAACTATGCATCCATTGAGGGGAATGCAAGCTAAGGGAAGTCAGTGTGGAAGACTTTGAAAGGCTCCAACAGGAAACACTAATTCACTTTGAAGAAGGGCTACAAATTGTATTTGGGATTTAGGTGAAGACACATCTGATTTTTTTAACATTTTTGTTAATTAAACTTATGATTAAGTCAAACTTGATTTAATTAAAGACATGATCATGCAATAGAAATTGACAGTACACTAAGACATTTAAATGCACTTACATTTTTCAAAGAATCCATATAAAATTTCCTTACTTTTTTTAGCCTGAAAGCACCTAAGAACAAAATATGAAGCACAAGTCGCTAGATGTTTACTCTCAAAGACAACTTGAAACACCACCCTTATCACAAACACTCTGTAACCTATGGTATATTAAGAAAAGAAATACTGAGCCCTCAAATCTACCCATTTTGCATTGTACTTACAATGTCCTGGTTCTTTAGCAACATGGATTTCTTTGCATTGAGACAAAATAAATGCAAGACAGTCCTTGTAAAATTAAAAAAAAGTAATTTGTTGCTTTTTATTTGTTATCAAATGCAAACATATTAAAAAAATCATACACACACAAAAGAAACAAATACACTTAATTTTGTGGTTTTAGCAATTGTTAATTTGACAAATAAGTGTTTCAGGATCTATCTCTGGCTTTTGCTTCTATGGATATGCTGTACCATACGCTATTATTCAGGCTAGTGATGGTGACATGAAGCTCATTTTCTGTCTACTGATCAGTGTAACTTTCTGAGCTTGTTCAGCGCTACTGATAAAAAAAATATCCCTTTTTCTGGGCTCTCTAGAAATGAAAGGTGTTCTCAGATGTTGCCATTCTGCATTGCTGCTTGATGTTTATCTGTTCTATCACCAGCACAACAAAGGAAAGGCAGCTTTAATTTGCTGTATGTTGTGTAATGCAAACGTGAGTTACTGTATATCCCTTAACAGCTCATCATTAATTTCCCTTGCATGCTGTTTCCAGGTTTCATATATTGCTGGCTGTTGTGATAGTATGTAAAGCATCAGCTGCTGTTTCACAGCTTGGATTTTAAGGGCCCCACAAGGAGATATCAAAAGCTGAAATTCTAATATTGCCTCTAATGGAAGAACTATTACCCAAACAAGCAGGATGTAGATTTCTTTCCTAGCAGAATGCTGCTATGGCATTCTCTCACTAATGGCTCTGCAGCATTCAGAACCCTGGCAATGTATGGTTTTCAGTTCTGACAAACAATTATTTTATACTTGTTCTTTTGTCCAAGGGAAAAAAAAATAGTCTAACTAGTTTAGAAGCAAATTTATTTGTGTAAATTCTTACAATGTGACTATCACTTTAGTATATGGGTGTAGTACAAAAAACAAGGTTATTGACACTGAACATTTGTGGCAAACAGAGATTAAGCTTGAAGCCAGAACAGTGAGAATCTGATTTGTATAGCAACCTAAAATCTGGTAATTAGTAAAGTTATAGATCAGGACCAGTTTTTATACCAATTCTAATGTTCTTTATAAACAGCAGAGCATCTTGGAGGCAATGTGACTCATTTGACTCAGATTCAAACCCTGATTTCTTTTCTGTAAATTCAAAAAATAATAAATAGTCCAAGTGAAATTAGGAGAACTGACACATAATGAGAGTCATTTATTCTCTATAAATGTACTTTGTAAAGAAAGCTACAAGGTATTTATTTTCTAAAAGAATAGCGAAGGGAAGTATTGAGAGAAGGAAACTATTTTTGCTTAAACATGGAAGAATCCCCATTCTTAAAAATAAGGAGATAGTGTGTTGTTATGATTTGATCAAAACAAAATCTCATTTGTTCTGTTTCTTTGTTGAAGATACAGACTCTAGTTCTTGAAGGAATGCTTGGGATTTTTAATTCAATCATCACTGTTCACATTCTGAGACAAATAGAGATAGACACAAGACTGCTGCTGTGAGACCCCCTTAAGTAAACTTTGATTCCATGTTTAGGCATTTGGTGCCTTTTAAGAAAAGACCACATGAAACTTCATGTATGGGGTTAAGATTGCTATTTAGTTTACCTATTTCTAAGAAATCTGTTAAGAATCAGAGCTCATCCTTTAGGAGGAAAGTTATTTAACTGTCATGAACAGCTCATAGCCAACAAGGTGGGTTAGCATCTTCTGGAAGACAGGTTTCAGAAGATGACAAGTACAGTCACATGTGAAGCAGAAGGAGAGAAATCACAACAGAAGCCTAGAAGAAAGATTGCTAATGGAAAATCATAGGTGTAGGACAGTTCAAAAAGGCATCTGTACAACCACTTTATAAATATTGCTCATTTGTTCTAACTTATTGCCTCATCTGCTACTGTAGCTTGAATTTTCTTTAAATCTTTTTTACCTTGCTGAATCCAGTCTCAAAATCTCTGTCTGGAACAGTGCAACTGGAGTGTAATGGGCTTGTCAATTTCATAATAAAAAAACCTAGAGAAACTAAGGATCTTGACACTAAAGTAAAGATTTCTCTCACGTAAGATATGTAGGTAGCTGGATTTCCTTGTCTATAACACAGAATTTCTCCTAACATTTTTCCATAGAGGCCTTATTTGTAAAATGTGACTTTTTCCTTTGCTACAAAATGACTCATTTTCAAAAAAATCTGGAAGTTGAAAAGAAAAAATCCAAGTTGCAAATTTAATGCAAAACTCTGGGTCTTTTTAGCTTTTAAACTTGATGCACAGGGGAACGTATGTGAAGGGATAGAAATCTGGGTCACAGCATGAAATTCCTGTTTTTGTATTCATAAAAAACAAACTCTATATATCAAAGGAAGGAGGTGTGAAGTAGTAAAAAAGAAAAGGAGAAAAGCAGTCTAAAATATTCTCAGCTCTCGATATTTCTTAAAAACATACTGAGCTCTTTTAAGATGTTATATGATTTCCTCAGACCACTATTGAAAAAAAAATGTTACTTTCTCTGCTAATAACTGCTCTAAATTTCTCTTCTGGAGAATTAATGATATATTTTCAATTTTCTACTACTTTTTTCTATAAAAATATGGTCCTAGGCTCTGTGGTCTTGAGAAATGCTTAGGTGGGTACCAATTTTTATAGAAAAGCAGGACACAGACACTGAATATCTCCTTCTCTACCCATATTTGGTCAAGAGTTGCAGGGATGATGGCATGCAAACAAATCCTTTTTGGAATCATAATATTACCCTGAGAATAAACCCTTGAGGTGTACATGTACATGCCTGAGGAAAGAAATCACATCTACACACCCCTTTTAAACAAGCTGGTAATCTGTATGTCTCCTGCACTACAGACCAAATTGTGGACCAATTACATTGCAAGCTGAATCTCCAGAGTGGACTGATGGAATGAATTGAGTTTACAAGTTAATGATGACTACCAGGTTCAACATCACACTGTAGAATCATAGAATTTGCTGAGTTGGAAGGGAGTTGCAGGAATCATTGAGTCCAACTTCTGGCCCAGGACAGCCCAGGAATCACACCACGTTTCTGAAAACATTGTCCAAATGCTTCTTGAATTTAGCAGATTATGGGATAAACCCTTGTTTTCTAAATGAACCTACATTTAGATTGAGCTAAAAATGTCAGTTTGACACTTCTGAGGAGAGCCAGTAAATAAGAAATAGTCTTAAAGAAATCATACTTCTAGCATGGCATTTGTAGTGGTAAAAATTGGGTTTCTTTAGACAGCTGCAGGGGGATCAATTTTTATAATGCAATTCTGTCACAGAAAGAGAAGGAATAATAAGTATTGTTTGAAGAGGAACATGCCAATAATTACATGAAGTGCTGTTCTGCTGCTCTGGGATTATATTTTCTATTATAAAATTCCTTGAGAATAACCTAAAAATAACCTAATAATGAGTAAAAAAGTACAATTTTAAGTTGCGTATGAGAGAAAAAAGAAACAAAGAGAAGTAGCTGCCACTAAATTTCATTTTTCTTTTTGAAATTCTTGCTCAGCTCACTAATGCTTTTTGACAAGAAGTTCCACTGCCCACTACTGAATTTACATCCAAGAAGTGAGTAACACAAGAGAAGGTACATGACTATATCAATCTCCTAGTGACTTGTGCTGTTCGCTTGCCAGTAATTATATTTTTTATGCACTCATTTGCTGTGGGAGAGCACAAGTGATATCAGCCATCACAGCACAAATCAAATGGGATTCCATACACCAAGAGAAGGGATGGTTTATTTCTGCTTGGTCGTGGTAAAAATTCCCAGCAATCAGCTCATTTAGGACCGTGAACTCCCAATTGTTCTCTTTTAAAATTTCCCCACACCCTTGAAAATTACTGTGTGTGGTTAGTGACAGAAAGGAAACATCATCCCTGTATAGTGACCATACGTATTTTTATTTATAGAAGAGATGTATATGTTTCCTTCACATTCTTCCAAAGATACACAACGTCTCAAATGGGGATAATGCCATTCTTTATTATCATTAAATGGAAATAGTATTTCCAGAAATTCATTAAAGAATTATATCTTCATAAACCTTTTGGGCAAGCTTCTTTCAGGTTGAGGCTGTGCCCTGATTGGCATAACTGCACCCTTGTTGTTTTCATGTTATAAAAGTCTGTCAACAATGAAACATCAGTAGAATTACAGTTGCAAGTGTTAGTCCCTGGGAGACACAGGTTCTCTCTGCTATGAGTCAGACATAAAAAAAAAATCTTTTATAAAAGTCACATGTTTGCCCAGTGGAAGAATAGTTAGATGGTGATACCAGTTCACAAAAGCAGTGTATAATGATCTACAAATTAATTACACACTTCAATTGCCAGAGATAGAGTGTCAACATTTGCTAGGATTTGCATGAATGCTGATTTGGGCTTCAAAACAGCACTTAGGCTCAGTCTAAACTTCAAGCACATCTTTTAGTCCAAGAAAAAAAAAGTCCGGACCTAAATTATATTGTGTATTTAATTTGGAGCTAATAAAATGTAAGTACAAAAAGGGAACATTTGAGTCAGTTTATTATATGGTATTTGACCCTATCTCCCCTATTAAAATCTCACATTCTTTCTCCAGTGGTGCCGTATGGGAACACAAGATTGCAATTGTGCCCCAAGAGCATGACAGCAGTCCTCATAATAGTTTCTTCAGTCTTTTTTTACTTTGCTTTCTAAAATGATGCTGCCATATGTGCTGTTATATTTAAGCAGCAGATGCTGTGAACTCACAAAGTTGAAGAATGCTGAAGTATGATGCCATTTGAAAACAGGTTTTCTAAGGAAAGCTGACTTCTTGCAAGGCTTTGGATTTATTTCAGGCATTTCATTACTAATTACAAAAGGCCATATAGAATGCTTTTATACCACTTATTGGTTCTGTCTTGGGGCACCTAATATATGGGCTCTCTGGCTTTTACTCTATATTGCTGTTTCCACAGCTACCAAGCAGATATAAGCTCTGTTTGCAACAGTGTTAATGCTTTAATTTTGAAAAGGAACTGGGAATGGGTCTTCATTTTCACTCCTTTACTTAACCAGAGTTTGAGCTAAGGATGATATTGCACTGTAAACCAGGCTCATAGTATTAGGCTATGCATTAGCTAAAAAGGGTATTATGCATATAATGTTAGAAAATTCAAATTGCTTCAGTTTTCATTGGCAACTGACTTTCTAGCCATTTTCATGTTTGAAAATTAAGGAAGCAAATTCACAGCCTACTCTGAAGTAGATTGAGATTGGCAGACATGCTGGATTCGTAGGGAGTCAAATCAGTTCCAATAGAACACACATGAGATCCCTGGACTAACAGTTGAAAGAGGATAAAGTAGAGATATGGAAGAAAAAAGTGGAGGAGGGATGCATTTCTAACATAGAGGTTGCTTTATGGGAGTTGATTTGGGAATATAATGAGATCTGGCAGCTGAAGTAAATACAAATATTTTTCTAGCACTAATGACTTGAGTCAATTTAATTTCAAGTGCAACTTCACTGGACTTATGAGACTGAAATATCAGGTTCTGTAAGCCAGGCAGTTCTTTTTTACACATGGTCAGCTCTAAGCAAGTGCTGGATTCTGCTCCCTCAATGGGGCAATCCTGGATGTACGTACAGACTGTGGAATGAGATGCTGGAGAGAAGTGCTTAGGAAAGGGAGCTGGGGGTCCTGGCTGATGTCAGTGCCCTGGCAGCCAGGAGGGCCAACCCTGTCCTGGGGGCATTGGGCAGCTGGACAAGGGAGAGGATTTCCAGCTCTGCTCTGCACTGGAGCAGCCTCACCTCGAGTGCTGGGGACAGTTTTGGATGCCGCAATACAAGAAAGGTACAAAGCTATTATAAAACAGACAAAAGAGGGCAACAAAGATGGTGAAGGGCCTTGAGGGGAAGTTGTATGAGGGGTAGCTGAGGTCACTTGGTCTGTTCAGCCTGGAGGAGACTGAGGGGAGACTTCATTGCACTTACAGCTTCCTTACAAGGGGAAGTGAGGGGCAGACACTGATATTTTCTGCGTGGTGACCAGTGACAAGATCCGAGGGAATGGCCTAAAGCTGAGTCATGGGAGATTTATGCTGGATATTAAAAAAAGGCTCTTCACCCAGAAGGTGTTTGGACACTGGGCCAGGTTCCCCAGGGAAGTGGTTACAGATCTAAGCCTGACAGAGCTCAAGAAGCATTTGGACAATACTCTTGGGCACATGGTGTGACTCTTGGGGCTGTCATGTGCAGAGGGAGGAGTTGAACTTTGATGATCCTTGTGGATTCTTTCCAACTTCCCACATTCTATCATTTTATGAACTGCAAATAGTGCAAGTTGCCATCATGTCTTGTATTAATCTATAGTAGTTCTTGCACCTTAGGGGATAGAGACTCTGATTTGGAACAAAGGGAATCATCCATTGAGATTTCTGGAAGCTCCTGCACATTTTTGCATCCTTCCACACATATATAAAGTATAGATTGGCTTGGGTCTTCTCTCACATTTGGCACTCACTGATTGACACTCCCATCAAAAGTATCAGTGAAAGTATAGATGTAAATGTCTCATAAATACATTTGGTATGAATGGCAAAGTTTTGGCAATGGAGAGGGCTGTGGGGGTGGTCTTTGGGGGAAGAAACATGAGACTGACTGACTTTTGTCAGATACAACCAGTAGCTCCAAAGCAGACCTACCACGGGGCGCAGCCGATCCTATCAGCTGAATTGTTGGCACCTTTGTGAACACATGTATGAGAAAGAGCAGAAAACACCAGAGGCAAAAGAAGAATGAGAAACAAGAGGGAACAGAAAAGTCAGAGAAAGGGGGAGCACATATATGAGTGAGGGAGCTGTGGCCTGAGGAAAACCCACAGTGGGGTGTAGGCAAAGGGTGATAAACAGAGAAACTACTGTGTAATTGACCTCCATCTCTGGTGCTGCTTGTTACCTTGTCGCATGGAATGAGTGTAACCTGTGTCAATAATGAGTGTGGAGAGCAGTCTGAAGTGAATGAGTAAAGTGGAAGTAAGGAAGGAGGAAGGACAGGAGTCCTCCTTTCCCAGAAAAGTGGAGGAAAAGATGATTTTTCCCTAAGAACTTAATGCTTGTCTTGTTTCATTTTTCAATGCTCTAATCCGTAATTAAATAGTTATGCAATTTGCAATAAATTAAATTCCTCAAGTTGAGTTTGTTTAGCCCGTGACAGTAATTAGCAAGTGATTTTCCCACCTTCACCTTTGTGGTGGTCAGGGGAGATGGAGACAGGACATCAGAGTTCATGCAGCAGAGAGAGCTTTAGTGGCATGCACAGCTCTTATAGAGGCTGTCCAACAGACCCCACGTTCCAACCTGACTGGCTACGGTTTGGTTACCCCCAGCTCACTGCCAATAGCTGCCTGCTTGTATTCTCTTCAGGGACTGGCTGGCATCCCCTCTCTGTAGCCAAATCCCTCCTCCTCTCAGTGAGGCTCACACACCAGGTGTTCATATCATACACCTTGACCCATGGAATCTCTCAATCTTGTTCTTCTCTCTTCTCCCACATCCAGCTGTAGGGGACAGAAAGGGGGGAGTGAGCAAGTTCCTGGTTGGTTCTTGGATGGTAGTTCAGGTGAGCATTCTATAGTAATTTTTATCTCTCCTTCCTTCTTCTCTTCTCTCTTTTTTTTTTTTTTTTCCTTTTCAGCTTTTACCCTTTGGTCTTATTTTCTTTTCCTTTATAGCAGTTTGAATGGGAGAAGTGTATCAAACATAGTTGACAGTAAGGCAGGTTATTGTTCTTGCAATTAATTCTTGCTACTATCAGTTCCACAATACAAAAAAATAGTAGGAAACTGCTCCTATTGTAGATGCTTCCAACAGTATGATATTGGCATCCAGATCACATTGTTGAAAGGGATATTCTAACTACACTACCAGCACTAGAATGAAAAATGTAATTGTAATAAACCATTATTGGTATGGTTGCCACCCAGAATTCATGTACATGGGTTTGTATTTTATACCTTTTCCCACTTCCTCCCTCATTGTGTTTCCCTCTTTCTCATTCATCTGCTGTTCTTGGGGTGACATGTTCATTTTTATTAAGTGTCCATTAATTTATCCTTCTTTTCTTTCTGGTCTCTGCAGCTCTGCTAAAGCATTGCCAATCCAACATCACTAGAGGAAGTATTGATTTCAGTAGCAGTAGTGTTTGACTAGAGTTCTTGGCCAAAATGACTGCTAGCAAGATTTGGATTCTTCCACCTCTAGATGCCCCTGATGTGTGCTGACCCTCCTCACACTTGAGAGGTCTCTGTGATGCTCCCTTTCTGCTTGAAAAAGCATGAAATGAAAATTCTAATGAAACCCTTTCTCCCCTTGGGACAGATCCTGCAGCATGGCTGCAGTGCACTGCTAGAACATAGCAAAGAGATAATTTCCAGCTGAGCTACTTAAGGTTCACAGTATCTTAAAGGAGAGGGAATGTTGCAATGCAGAGTAGATCCTAGACTACTCTTTGGAGCACCACACTCCCTTATGCATAAGAATATGTTAATTATTCAGGCCAACAAGTTTTGCATCTCAGCTGTAGTCTTATAATAAGCTGACAGGCAGAGAGGAAATGGTCTGAGAGCACAAGCTCCAGGTTGCTCTTGTATTAAGAGTATCACAGGCTAGCAATGGAACTGAAAGAATGGTGCAGATGAAGGTGAGGGAGAGAAAGACAAAGTGTTAAATAGGCAGTATATGGTCTGCTAGATTGAGCTGTTTGGAGAAGAAGGATGAACCTATAAAATCAAGATTTAGATTCTTACAAGTTCAAGAGAGGATGGCTCCCATTTGCAGTTCAGCTTTTAGTCTCTTTAGTAAAAAAAGTTGGGCTTAGTTTGAAGTTAGTGAAGTTTAGTAACCACTGTAAGTAATTTTTTCAAAGAATCCCTCACTCAAAACCTGCTCACTTATCTACAAAATAGATTATACGGGAAAAGTTTTAAGAGTGTTGTGTTTTTCAGTGTTTCTGGTTTCTGAACAAAGTATCTGAAGCAGCTGAAACATTTGTATGGTTTTGCTTTTCTTTTCAAACCTAACAAGGGTGTAGCTCTAGTAAATGACAAAATCCAGATAGAGTGTGGGAGCAGCAGGATCCCAAATTAAACAACTGGGAGGTTGATAAATGCTTCCAGTAGCAGATTTAACTACAGATGGAATCGTTTGACCATTCGACACGCCACAGTCCGCTTGTTGGGGGCTTCCGACCATCTCTCTGCAACATTAACTTCATAAAAACTTCCATCAAAGAGCCCCCACCAGAGTCACAGTGCCTTTTTCAGAGTGTTTTCAAGCAGCAGAAATAAACATTAAAAGATTCTGCCCTTCCTTCCTTGACATTTTTCTGACAGTAAATTAGAATCAGATGGAAGGTATCATTATTTCTACAAAGATTATAATGCAAAAAATTTCTTTACAATAACTTACAAAAAACCCAAGCAACCTAAACCCAAAGCTTTTAAAAAATGTGTATACATTTGGCCAATAAATTAATAGAGAAATTTTGTTCAAGGCTCATATGTCTCACTTTATATTCCTGTAATTAGCCAGAGGATGGTCTCCACTGACCAGCACTTTTAACAAGCAGTTTATTTTGTTTATTTATGTTATTCTACACAACTGAAAATTTTGTTCTTCAGTTAACCCTTTCTGGGTTGGTTAACTGCTTGGAGGTTTTTGAGGGTTTGTTTTGTTTTGTTTTGTTTTTTTTTTAATTTTTAAGTACTGCATTGGTTTTCTGCACTTTGAGATGACAAAATAATTGCATACCTGGCACTAGGAAAATAAATCTGCAGCAAATTAGAGTATTTTCATTCTAAGAATCTCTAAGAATTTGAGACCATATAATTTTAAAATGACAGTTTTTGAAAAGCAGAGTTTCAAACACAAGCAGGTGGTTCCCCTGCCTTCCTGCTGGTGAACACTATGCAAAAGACTGTCAGTGCTCTCCAGAGAATCTGTTCACAGAGAAGGTGCTGAACCAGGATATTGATTTTGTGAACTGGAAATTTAAGAGAGATCTGAGATTAAATATATGTGGTTGAATGTAAATAAAGATACAAAAGACGACTGAGTTGTGTACATTTTTGAGGATGACATTTATTTATTAGTATTGAATAACTGATTTCCCAGCATAATTTAGAGGGGTTTATGACACTTTTCTTGGCTACCTATATGATATAATTCTGAAAGAAGACAGAATTATACCTTTACTCTTTAATGCTTATGTTCTCCACAGTATTGAAGTAAGAGACATCACTGCTTTTTGTGTTTTTTTGTTTTGGTCTTTTTTGCAAACACTCCTGGCAAAGAGCAGGAGGATGACCCAGAGAGTGCTTGTGTTTCCTTCTGAGTTACGAGGTCTTGCTTTACTGTCAGCAATTATTACTTTTTTAGAGTGAAGAAAATCAGGTCTATTTTGGCTCTTTTTTGATGGTTCTTTGGAATTATTCTCAGGATCCAGTAAAATTGACATTGCATTAAAATTCTAGTTGGCAGATTACTTCATAATTATAATGGTCTGGAATTACAACCAAGTTGCTAAGTGTAGAGCTGTTTGTTATTATTTGTGTTTGTATGTTGTAGTATTCACAACACACAATCCAACATTCACCCATGCCTTGTACCCACAGAGAAAGTGTTGGTGGGTACAGACTTAGAAGTACTCATGGTCTACATCCACAACTAGATACTCAGAGTTCCTTCAAATTTTAATTAATTTTTAAATACATATATTACATACACACAAACACACACACACACACACACACACACACACAAACACACATATATATATATATAAATTTTTTTGTTACTGTAAAAAGCTTTCTGAATATTCCAGCAAGGACAAAAATCTAAATTATTTGTTAGCATTACAAGCTTTCTCACATGTCACCACATGTTCATATTGAATACATCAAACAGTGGTTCAGTCTTGTTTTCTAAACTACATTGAGGTAGAAACTTGCTATTTTCCTGTAGTGAAAACATCTCTTGGTACCTTGCCTGCTCACAGCTGGCTTCTAAGGTGTACATTTCAGGCTTCTATCTGCCCTCAGGCTGCAAGTCAGATCTTTATTTCTCTCAGTGGCTGTTGAGACAGGCTGTAGGTGCAAAAGGATTAAGTGTGGTGCCCCTGCTGGAGAGCCAGGCCAGGCCAGGCCAGGTGTTCAGCCGTGCACATCTCACATTTGGTGCACAGGGCAATCAATGCTCACTGTCAAGCACTGCCATGTCCATACCAACTATTATACATGTTTTAGCAAATTTTGGCACTGGTCAACTGAAAATAAGTGGTAGCAAAAAATGTGATTGTACTGTTTCACCACTGTTTCACTCTGTCAGAAGAAGAACTTCATGATTGTGGTAATACCACACAGTTACTGCTCTTCTTTAGTGTAAGGCTCCCAATATTCATTATAAATATCTATAAATCAGTTATCACAATTACAGGCTTGCTGGGATGGTCATTTTACAAACACCAAACAAGAAATAATCAAAAGTAGTGGTTGATTTATTTATAGATGATTTAGGACTGAAATTTAATTTGAAATTGAATGACATTTCAACTTGTAAACATCCACTTAGGTTCTTGTTCTATTCTGAAATGCTCAAGATCATGAGGTCCAGGTTGCCTGTGGCAGAAGTAAGAGAAGTATCTAGACCTTATGTTTCCAATCCATAGAACCATAGAATGGTTTGGGTTGGAAGGGACCTTAAAGATTATCTAGTTCTAGCTCCCTGCCAGGGGCAGGGAACATTCCACCAGACCAGGTTACTCAGAGCCACATCCAGTTTGGTCATAAACACTTCCATGGAGGAAGATTCCACAACCTCTCTGGGCAAACTGTTCCAGTGCCTCAGCACCCTCACAGCAAAAAATTTTGATTATACCTAAATTCACTCTCTTTCAGCTTAAGACCATTCTACCATGTCCTATCATTACATCCTTATCCTTTGGCTACAAGAAATAATCTTCTCACCTACATTTATCCAGCACTGAGGTAAAACCTTTCTTCTTTCATAAAGAAAAGTAGACCAGAAATATCTATGCAAGACATGGAGACGTTCTGAACGACTTTCTGTTTATTATGGATTTGAATGTCCTTCTGATGGGTGACTATGCCTTTGCTAGTGGCACTCAAAGAGCCAAAAGAAACATATGTTGTGAAAAGTACCTTTAGCAAAACAGACAGATGGATAGGTAACACTTTAAATCAGGGTGGCCAATGATTAGCAATTCATTTGGTATTCATTGCGATAACATTAATTGTTATGAATAAATTACATTTAGCAACACTTGGAATTTTGTGAAAAGAACATTTGCCTTTTGGGGACTTTGTGAAAAGGAAAAAGAAAACCACTTTTTTATTTTTTCTATTTTGTTTTATTTTTCCCAACTCAGAAAATTGGGGATTTTTGCAAGATTTTCAAGAAAACCACAAGCTGTGTACCAATGTTTTAGAATTTTAAATGCTTCTTATATGGTCTCTAAGTAGTTTTTCACTCAGATCATGCTTTTAAGCTTTCTTTTTTTTTTTTACAGCAATTGAAAAATTTCTAAACTGCTCAATTCTTTCTGCTGGTTAATCACTCTCCTACTCAGTTAAATACACCACTGAAGTGAAAAGATATACCTATTACTTGTAAGCTGTAAACAGTCAGTAGATTGTATTCTGATGATTACAGACAGTTTATATTGGCTGGACTGGGCTTTAGCTGTCAGCACATAAAGAGAGAAATGGACAAAAGAGGCTCTGAGAGCAGATGTTGACACTGGAAGCTCAAATTCAGGGATCCTCAGCCTGTGGCTATGGAAGCCCAGCTGGGAGAAAGAGACAGGCTGTATTCATAGAGCCTCTCTGGGATCCCTGCCCCATGCAGGTACCCAGCCATTGAGAGACAGGAAGATGAAAGGCTGCTTCACAGATGTCACCTGCTGAGGGTTCAGCAGCCTGTCCAGAAATGTCATGTTTGGCAGCTGGTGGAGGATCCCTCCCACCAGCTCTGGCGCACAGATTCTCACAGTATTCCGGGAAAGATGCTTACACAGGGGCTTCCTAATGAGACAACATTAAAGAGAATTTTTGGCTTCTGCCTGTAACAGCACATTGACATTAACCTAGCTGTCCATTCATTACACAGTTCTCCTGAAGATCAGTCACTCTAACAAAATGAATTTTAGGCATAAGCATCAAGCCAAATTACTCTGGAAAATTGTCGAGATGGCTATCTCTTCTCATTCTGTTAAAATGATTCTGCATTCCTTTGTTTCTGTTTATGTTTCAGAAATTCTACTGATACAGGCTCAGCTGAGGTGCTTGGCCCAAAAAGCAGTACAAACAGCAAAGTTCTGGAGGATATATGATACTCAAAAATGGCATACTGAAAGCTCCTGGGTGCTATTATCTGCTTGGATAGCAATATATGACCTCATGTGAACACATGTTTAGAGCATCGGCAGAAAAAATCAGAGAATATTTCTAAGAAAGTAAAAAAGAAGGGCAATAAGAATTTGGCAGAAGGAAGTTAAGATCCAAGCAGAAAGGTGCTAAAGTGAAGAAAAGAAAAGTTATTGCTTAAGTTGGTTGGGAGGGGTTAATACTTGCTCTTTTTCTTCCCTACAGTGCTCAGATTAAGACAAATGGCATTTGTTTTGTGTTTTGTCTTTTGCCTTTTGGGCTACTTCTGATGTGCATAGAAAGAACAAGGAGTCCTTTTCCATACTACATACAGGTTCAGATAAGTGACAGGACTTGATTCTTGTAAATCAGTTACATTTTTTCCCAGAAAATTTACTTAAATGCATGGTATCTAAAATTGGCATGGGATCTAAAACTCTATTTAAAATTACTCAGAATGGTAAAATTTCTCATACAATTTTTTTTAAACTTTACAATCTTTATCTATTTTCCCTCTCTTCTTTCTGTATTCAACGTGTTAATAAGAATAGCCATATTTTTAACAAGTGACATTTTTAGTATAAAATCTACCTAGTAGTGTATTATCTCTTAAGACCATTCTGAGGCATCAAAATTCCACTAGGTCCCAGGGAAGGACTATGACCATCTACATTTTTTTCACAGCTATAGTTTGGGTTATTGTTTTGGCTCTTCCCAAGGAGGCTGCTTGCATACCAGGCTAGAATAGGCAATGGTCCTCAGAACCTATGGCAGGAAATGTTTGCCTGAGCATGCCAAGCAGAAAGACTAAAAATAAATTTTTTCATTTGTCATATAAAGTGGTTGAAGCTAAAATCACTTTTAGTGCTACTACGTTTTTTTGTTTTGGTGACTGAAACTTTAGAGCATTAGGGTCATCTTGATGCTTTAGTCATTGTTTTGCAAAAGGGGAGGAGAAAAATAATGAGTGCAAAATTAGGGGAGGGACTGGCAGAAAGAAATAAAAACACACTGAGAAGCATGATTTTAAATAAATTCACAGCATTGACCAATTGGAGAAGCATATCGTGTCAAAATTTGAGCTTGGATTGGAGCATTAGCACCACGAAGCTGTGGTGATCAAAGTTACTCTCTCAGTTATTTCCATTTCTTAAGAGGATCTGGGATGATATTCCAATCTGTGGAAGTCCAAATTGAGATCTCTTTGAAAAAAACCTGATTTTTAAAAAGTGAAATGTTTAGTATTTTTCAAAATTGGTTACCTAATGTGAAAATCTAACAAAGAGAAATCTTCAGTTTGTTCCATTATGTGCATATAATTCGGACATCTAAAGAAGAATAAAATCCTAAAATAAAGGATCCCTTAGACAAAACCAGAAAAAAATCTCCTTAAGTCCTGGCCCCTTTTAGTGTTTTCAGTGCATTCCATTCCCTCTTTATATTTGTGAGAGAACCTTAGCAAATGCTGGAATTTTCTCTTTAGGAGACATTGATGAGTTGAACTGTGGAATACTAAATATACATATCAATGAATTTTTATGTTTATAAAAGTATTATTTTATTTTAACTACAGTACTATATTCTCCACCATCAGGTTAGACTTCTGTCTAGTTGAGAAGGAGTTTTTTAATTAAAGAACATAAAATTTAAATGGTTCAGAAAATGTCAACATGGGTTCCTATTTTCAGCCCAACACAGATGATAGAACGAGAGGGCATAAATGAAAATTAAAGAAAAACAAATTCAGAACAGATGTCAGGAAGCATTTTTTTCAAGCAGAGAATCATAAATGTGTGGAATGGCTTACTAGGCAAGATAGTTAAGGCAAAAACACGGAGGTCATTAAAGAATCAATTAGAAGACATCATGGTGTAGATGGAAAAGGGAATGAGGCATGATGAGCCAAACCGCCTCTGCTTGCTACAAGACTGTCTCATGTTCTCAAGAAATCTGGACACTGGTGGATGTTTTTATGACTCTACGATAGGTGCTAGCTAGAAATCCACACAACTCTCTCCCTCACTTCTCCTATTCTCTCCCTTGCTTTTCTGCAGGTACTCAACACAACTTTCAGGAATACCATCAAAGCAGTTTTAATGATGGAAGAATTTACATTAAATATGCATTAGAGATGTCAGTGAAATCCTTGAAACAAGTCCTTTGAAACATGAAACATGTTACAAAACGATTTTATTATCATGAAACAATTCGCCAGTAGAACAACAGGCAACTTCTATTAGTAAAGATGTCTTCTACTGGGAAGAATTTAGTTCGGTTTATTTTGGGTTTTTTTGTGGTTGTGGTTTCTTTTCTTTTCTTTCCTTTTTTTTTTTTTTTTTTTTTTTTTTTTTTTTTTTTTTTTGGTTTATTACA
>VZRH01008197.1:2876300-2985137 GCA_013397555.1 Urocynchramus pylzowi
GTTGTTGTTTTTTTTTTTTTTTTTTTTTTTTTTTTTTTTTTTTTTTTTGGTGAGTATTACCATTATAAAGAAGCGTTCAATAACATATGCAAATGCTGTCAAAGACAATGTGGTAGAAATACTTAAAGAAGAAAGCCAAGTCTTATAAATAAGCCAGGACAGTGCACCTGGCAAGTTGTATGGCAAAAACGAAGATTCAGACCTCGCTGTTCTGTCAGAATGGGGCAACTAGAGGATCTGGCTTAGGTGAGGATAGATAATGAAGAAGAATTTGGTTTACTATAAATCACCTACATCTATGAATGGAGGAGGAGGACAAACAAATAACCTCTGTTACTCAAGATTATTTTGAAACAAAAAAAGAAATCTGAAGTGATAATTATATCTCAAAAGCGACAGATGTTAAAACAACAAGATGCTTTAAAAACCAGTACAGGCTAGAAATGAACTAAAATGAAATTATTGCAGTAAGCCAGCTGACCGCAATTATTTCCAGCTTATGCTGTTTCAACAACCTGTAAAATTCTAAATATATGGAACTAACTAAGAGTCATATTTTTACTCACAAGTCTAGAAAGAGTTCTTTAAAGGGCTAGTGCATTATGAGGGTGGAATTTTTTAATAATTTAAAACATTCAGAGAACCAGCTCATTCTTGGTGAAAAAAATTGCTCTTGTGTTAATCTGTGTATTAGAAACAGAAAACTACATATTGCAATGTTCTTGATATAAATAAACTGATATAAAATTATGTTAGGCAATCCCAGATAATAGGTTGGATTTGGTCAGTGGGCAATGCAGCCTAAATAGCAATTGAGTCAATGAAATGCAAAATACCATTCAGCTCACCCTGAAGTAGATAGTCTGGTCTGGTGAGATGAATGTCTTGTTAAGAATAGTTGCAAATTAAATCACACGATTTGAGAAAATCCTTTTTGTGGCTACTATGATTTTCATTTGCCTTAATCTATTTAGTAAGTGATTCAATGTGAAACACCTTGATCTTTTCCCATGACCACCAGATGATTGGATGAAGTTTTTCTAAGATCTCTACAGCTGATTTAGCCACCATAAACTTCCTTGTCATCAAAAGAGAAAAATTTGCCACTACAGAGGCCAAGGTTTCATCTCAGTCTGAAGGATATCAGATTAATCACATTATTAAAGTGCCCATTTTTCTCTACTAAGGGGGTGCAAAGGGAACTTAGGGTGGCTAGGGGCTGGTATTAAAATCTAATTAATGCCAGTCACAATATTGAGTTCTTCCCTTGCTACACTCTTCTCATGGAATCATTAAGGTTGGAAAAGGCCTCCCAGGTTATCAATTCCAACCTTTGACCACCGTGACCATTTAACTATATCATGCCACGTCTACTCATTTTTTGAACGCTTCCAAGGATGGTGACTCTACTTCCCTGGGGAGCTGGTTCTAAAGCTCCAAGTTTGATCAATTTACACTTGTAAGATCCTTAAGGTTATAAGGAATTTATACTTGTACCTTCATTTAAAAATGCTCTTTACACTTACATCTTGTGAGAAGGTAGAAGAATAAAGACAAAAGTCTCAATAGAAACTAGGGAACAATTACTTCTTCTTCCCATCAAGGAAATGAGTAGAGCTCAGAGAAGCCAACAAGTAGGTCTTACCTCTGGCTGTGTGGAGTCCAACAATTATTTATTTCAATAAATATTTCTGTAAAGAACATCCACAGAAAAGTGAAAACCAGTAAATATTTGCAGACCCCCAGAATTTACCCATAGTTGGGCTTTTCTTTTTCTTGGAACTGTTCAGCCCTGCTTTGGACCAAAAACCCAGAAAAACACCAGGAGCTCACACCTGTGGCCCACCGGGGCCCGGGACGTGGCATTTACAGAATAGGAGGGACTGATAAGAGACTGAGCAAGCTGAGCTACACCCCACAAAAAGGACTCTCTGAATTTGCCATCTCTTCAGAACAGTGAGACATTTTACTGTTTAAAATTATTCATTTTTTATGCTTGTGAATACCTTGCTTGTTAAACAAATAGGTTTTTTCCATTTTTCTCTGAAGAAATCTTTTCCCAAACCAGTTGGGGATGGGCCACTTGAATCTGCTTTCTAGAGGGACCCCTTTGAAGTTTCCTCTCAAATTTGCACTAAAGCAGGACAGTTGTTCTCCTTAAATTATATACCGTGTTTGAACATTTTTGAAATTACATCATGAAATGTACTTTTCATAGTTTCTTCAATCTCTCCCTATCTATAGAAGGAAAACTAATCTGAAATTAAAAAGCTGAGCTATTATTTGCAAACCAATAGTATGCAGAGATGGGATGCATCCCAGGTGATTCATGCCATCTGAAAAGTCTGTCTATTTGTAAGGTAGTGCTTAGACTATATCCATGTTCAGCAGAGAGAGATGAGCCACTTCAGGGCACATGACCCTCCTTGACAATTAAGTTTTGGCAGGACAAATTGCCTCCTAGAGGTTTCTACATCAGTCTGCTGAATGTACAGGAAAACCAGAAAACCTGCTCATGTTTGAAACTTAACTTTCAGATGACTGCAAGTAAATAAGGGTGAATTATGGCTACAGGGGAGATTTTGCTGTAGCCGTGTGTGTATTAAAAGTGATCACAGGCAGTGACATGAGAAACACACAGATCACAAAATAATGCTCAAACTTTTAGAAGGGAAGCAGACACATCCACATATGCAAGCAGATTCATGTCTTAATTGGGCTCAGGCATGTATGTTACATATATTGCCAAATTTCACATCATTACATATGATTTGCAGTAAAACAGAAATGCCTCAGACAGCAGAATTAGCAATAGACGCTACATTTCTACTTGGGTGGGTAAGGAAATGCTCACCAAGGTTCATAACATGAAGTGCCAGACCTACTGTGACTTAGTGATTCTAAACACTGTGGAAGTTTAATAAAACAGGGAGTAAATTGGCTTATGCCATTGGAGCTGTGCTTTTGGCTACACGACTGAGCATTTGTTTTGGAAGCTGGAGACTCTGGTTTTGGTCCCAATGTTAATTAATTGTACCAGGCATTTGCAGTGCAGTCCACCAAGGAAGGTATAAGACAATGTCTGGATGTGGATTATTTAAACATTACTGGCTCATCCAAAGGGCTTTAGTGGTCAGGTAATGTCCAGCTGGAGCAGTTAAGGCCTGTGGGTGAAGCCAATTGTTCTGCATTTGTGAAGGACCTCCAAGTGACTCTGTATTGCTCAGACAATTTTGAACATTTTTTTTAAAAATTTCATTTTGTAATTTAATTTAATTTTTGAATGTTTTAAAAATCGAACTCTTAATGTCATTATACTGCTGCTCTGCTCTGCCAGAACACTCTGTTCAGTGGCCACAGTCTGCTCATCCTTGCTTTATCTTAATGGGAAATCATTCTGTTTGAAGCAATGCAAAAGCAAAGCATTATGTGAAAAAAAAAAAAAAAAATTAAAACTTAATTTTAAGTTATCTTAAAATTAAATGCTTCTCTGCTTCTCTGTGGAAGGAAGATGTCAGCTCTCCCTCCAAATGATAAATTGAGAAAAATAGTTTCTGAATGGAAAACCAGAAAAAGCCCATCTCTCCAAACAATTGCCAGGTAGCTATTTTGATTTGTGGAGTTATCAGTATCTCTTCACATCTTGCTTTAGGACTTTGTTGACTTTCTAGAGCAGATAACTCCACTCCTCACACAACACTCAGGACCACTGATGCCTCAAACCTGTACAGACTGGAGAGTGGTCTGTAGGAGGCACAGAGATTCCCTCTGAGCATGAAGAGCAGGACCAGGACTGTGCTGAGGTGCAGAACATGGTCTGCATCCATCTGTACTTGCAGGCCACTGATAATGGTGGTGTCAAGGCCACTGCATTTCCCTCTTTGAAAGGGGATTTAGCAGGTCTGTAGCTGGATTTATTCTAGGATGACTGGAGCCATGGCAAGGGGAAGACAGTAGAATAGTATATAGTTATTTTAGTCCTTAGGCTATCCTAGTCTTTGGGTGGGTATATGCCACATAACACATTGGGTTTCAAAACTATTCCTCATCTATTGTTATGAATGTTGAATAGAAGATTGTTGTTGGGGTCCTGTTGAATAGAAGAGCCCTGGAGAGCAAACTGTTGGTGACATCTATTAAAAAAAAAAAAAAAAAAAAAAAAAAAAAAAAAAAAAAAAAAAANGTTGTTGTTTCGGTAAAAAAAAAAAAAAAAAAAAAAAGAATGAACCTAAGAAAGACAAAGCAGTGGAAAGTTCTTCTGTTGGACCTCAGTTGTCTTCCATGGAATGATAAAGCCTTGATAGAGCCCTCTTTCAGGTGCCTGGCTGCCTCAGGCTGCCTGCACAGTCATGGCATCTTTTGGAACATCAAACTGTCTAGTCTGGCTTCTGCTTGGAATGTGACTCCATCTGGTGAGAGCTTGCCAGTCTCCACAGACTGCACAGGAAGCTTAAGGGTCTTCCACAGATCAATTTCATTTTACACTTATGCTTAAACCCAGTGGAAACAACTCCAGCTGAAAGCTGAGCGTGTACTCACTTGCTGTGACATTCACAGAGAGACAAAGGGAAAATATCTACAGGGAAAAGGAAAAGATCAGAATCCAAAGACTTACGTAGAAGGAAGGAAAGAAAATGGTACAGAAACACAACATAAGAAGGGAATGACATTGGAAATGCAGATGGAAAGGCAAGTGTCTTAACACAGAACATTTTAAAAATACCCTTCTGTTATTGTTTTGATGTTAGTTTCCCATTTCTTCATAAATTAGAGGATTCAGTGAAGCAGAACTGAGGAACGTTTCTTCTATTTCTTGCCTCTCTCAAGTTTCAACTTCTACTAGCAGTGAGAAGCATGTAGGTAACTGGTACTTTTGTTCTGGCATATCTTTGCTGTAGAATAAATTCCCATATGTTAAAAGATTTGTTTTGATTTTATATGCTTTAAAGATATTTTCCATCAATACTGTTCACATTTTAATTACAATAATTACATATTTTTCCAATATTTTTTTGTGCCTTTGATTATATGCCTAAAAATGTTGCAGCTGTGTTTACCTATATCCTTTTTGTCTCAGGCTTCATCTGAAATGAGAATATCATTTTATATATAGCTTTCTACTGGCTTTGTGAACTGTTTTTCACAATACCCCAGTTTAGCTTCATATACATTCATACAAAGGAAAGTACTCAGCTCTCTCAATTTGAGTGATTCTGGAACAGAAATCAGGATAGGCAGAAATTCCCAGTGTAAATTGTGTGACTTTTCAAGAAACAGCAAAATATGTTTTCTGTTTGAACAACACAAAAATATGTATACCAGAGAATGCTGCACAAAAAAAACCCCGGTGGTGGAAAGATACACCTTTGTCTATCATTATGAAATGGAGGGGGACATATTAGAAAAAAATGTTGATTAAAAACTGAATTTTTATCCTTGCTTACAGTTGTGTTCCAAATACTCTTCCATCATTCTTTTTCCAGGGATATTATTTTATCTTCCATGTAGCTGACCTATTTCTGGGAAAGAGGCAAGGTGAAATAATAATTAAGTTTTTTACAGTTGATGTGGACAAGAGATCTCTCACTCGTTGTCAAAGCATCTACTACCATATGTGGTCTGTAGAGCAGCCAGACATTTGTGGTCCAGCAGCTGCCAAGGATTTCTGATGGATTAGGCTTAGAAGTCTCTTCATTGGGAATTGGAAAGGTCCATGGAGTTTCCACAGTGGCTGTTGGAATTCCCTTCCTGCATCAAAGAATCCAAAAGGGCATAACTGAAAGCAATTGTTTCATCTAGATTGCTCTGCTGCCAGCTCCTGGAGGCAGCTATTAGGAAGAGCAGAGCTACTGTTGGGGTGAGGGATTTTAAAGCATTTCACCAAAGGACTTGAGAATCACTCTCTATGAAAAGATAAGAATGGAAAACAAAGATAAGTGAGGAAGAAAAACCTGAACAAGGAAGGAAGAATGAACAAAAAAATAAAGAGATGAGTAATAAAAGGTGGGTGATCATGACCTCTAGGTCCTAAGGCAGATGTAAAGGAAGGTTCCACATTTCCTGCTACTATTTTTCACTGAAAACAGCTCGCCAGAACTGGATGTTTTAAACATGCGTTGCCTTCTCCAGCTACTCCTGAAACTCACAGACTTCATAATCCACTGAACAGCCAAATAATAAACTGAGGGATGGAGACAAAGTATTTAAGTGGCTTCATCTTCTCTGTCACTTATATGGCATGGTGGAAACTTTCTTCTGAAAAGCCAGTGGGCTATGGAGCAGCATCACCTTCCTTCTTGTTGTGTCTATTGAGTGCTGTAATCCTTCTTTCATAAACTTGCCCAACAGACTATTTATAATAAAATTGTGCATTTTGCTACACTTTTGTAATGGAGTTCCAAAGTATTATTTTACTTCCAGGTAAAAAATGCTTAACAGAAGCTGATATCATGAAATATTATCAACCTCAAGCACTTGGTAATCATGAAACTTTAAAACTGTGGGATTTTTTTTAAAATTGTTTTCTGATTTGCATTTCTGTGATGTGATTCAACTTTTGCCACAAATGTGAGGGCTAGAAAGCTGCTGTTTTTTAATGAAACATTTAGATTTCCACTTAAGTAGCGTCACTTCAGGTGTTACTTTTTTAAGAGAAATGACAAATATTTCAGTATTCACACAAAATTAACGAATTGCACAGCATTCTCTTGACTTTCAAAGACAGCTCAAATTGCTGCCTATATTTTGTGGACAGCCTCTTATTAGCTGATCATTTGCTGTGACAACTGCAGTTTTTATGTCTTGGACAGATTTCCCTCTAGACTTTGTAATCTAAATACTGATTTGGCAGTTTATTTTCTTAAAGCAAAAAGAATTAAATGCTTTTTCCAAGTAACTTAAGTGAAGCTGATTAAAACTGATGAAGTTACTTTCATCATAAAATACAGTCAAAGCATACAGCAGAATGCCATAAGATATCTTATACTCCATATAAAGGCACATCCATATATTAGATATATCTAATATATATCCATATATTAGATATATCTAATATCAGGCTTAGATATAGCCTGAGATAATTAATATTGTGCTGTAATTCTGAAAGTCTGTTTAATTTACAGGATTTTTTTTTTTAATTGGGCTTTGATTCTGGAACATATGCATTTGGTTTATTTCACAGAACACTAGGAAACAGTCAAATGGGAAGAAGTCATTCTTACATTTTATGATTGTGTTCACTGACTGGGATCAAGTCAATTTGCTCCAATTGAGATTTCTGATATACTGTGTATTGGGTCAGAAGCATTGCCTGCTCAAGGAGCAAGCCAAGCCCTATTGTTTAAGGTGTGAATATTCTTCTTTCAGGAGATCCTTATACAATCATAGAATTATTTAGGTTGGAAATGACCTCTAAAATCATTGTGTCCAGCCATTAACTTAACACTTCCATATCCATATTCTTACATGGTCTTAGATTTTTCTGAAATAATTTGAAATTTTGGCTCTTACAGCAAAAGACACAACATAATGTCTAAGCTCAGAGACCAAGAGAAATACTGCAACTGATGAAGAACTGGTTGTAATGATAAAAATGTCCAACAGTTTGGGCGTCCTCCATTTCAGAGCTTCAAAGTTTGAAAGTGTAGATTTTGTGTTATTTTGTTGGGGGTTTTTTAGTAGGTAAGTATGAGGAAGAACAGTCACTAACTATGGGTATGAAGACATACTTGAATATCTGAGAGAGAATTTGGACTCCTGATGGTAAAGTGACAATCCCACACAACTCATCTCTGTTTTCAGCTAGGCTTGGTGCTCTCTGTAGGACAGAGAACTGANGTTATTTACCTACCTTTTAGTAGGTAAGTATGAGGAAGAACAGTCACTAACTATGGGTATGAAGACATACTTGAATATCTGAGAGAGAATTTGGACTCCTGATGGTAAAGTGACAATCCCACACAACTCATCTCTGTTTTCAGCTAGGCTTGGTGCTCTCTGTAGGACAGAGAACTGAGTCAGCATTGGCAGCTGATGGGTCTGAACACTAAACATCCCATATAAGCTTGCTCAAGGCATTTTCACTCCTCAGGACCTGAGATGGAATTGTTTTGGGTTTTAATCTTGGCTGCTTTATATGATTCACCTCAGTAAAAATTAAGTCACCTAAAAGTCACAAAGCTATAGAGCCAGATGCTTAAATTTAAGCAGCTGAAATGAGAAAATTTGACCTTGTGCCTTCCTCTAGAGGGACAGCTGGGTCCTGTGGGGCATCAGGCACAGCATCACCAGCTGGGCATGGGAGGGGATTGTCCTGCTCTGCTCTGCACTGGGGCAGCCTTACCTTGAGTGGTGGGGGCAGTTCTGGATGCTACAAGGTAAGAAAGATATTAAACTATTAGAGAGCAATGGTGGGCCATGGAGTTGCTGAAGGATCTTGAGGGGAAGCCATATGAGGGACAGCTGAGGTCACTTGGTCTGTTCAGCCTGGAGGAGAGGAGATGAGGGGAGTCCTCATCACATTTACAGCTTTATCATGAGGGGAAAGGAAGGGGCAGACACTATACCTTCTCTCTGGTGACCAGTGACAGGACATGAGGGAATAGCCTGAAGTTGAGTCAAGGGGGGAGGTTATGTTGGATTTTAGAAAAAGATTCTTCACCCAGCGTGTGGTTGGGCACTGGAACAGGCTCCTCAGGGTAGTGGTCACAGCACCAGGCCTGACAGAGCTGAAGAAGGATTTGGGCAATGCTCTTGGACACATGGTGGGACTCTTGGAGCTATCCTGTGTTATGCAAGGCCAGGACTTGGACTCGATGACCCTTGTAGGTCCCTTCCAGCTCACCCTCTTCTGTGATTCTGTGATTCTGTGATTCTGTGATTCTNTGTAGAGCAGCCAGACATTTGTGGTCCAGCAGCTGCCAAGGATTTCTGATGGATTAGGCTTAGAAGTCTCTTCATTGGGAATTGGAAAGGTCCATGGAGTTTCCACAGTGGCTGTTGGAATTCCCTTCCTGCATCAAAGAATCCAAAAGGGCATAACTGAAAGCAATTGTTTCATCTAGATTGCTCTGCTGCCAGCTCCTGGAGGCAGCTATTAGGAAGAGCAGAGCTACTGTTGGGGTGAGGGATTTTAAAGCATTTCACCAAAGGACTTGAGAATCACTCTCTATGAAAAGATAAGAATGGAAAACAAAGATAAGTGAGGAAGAAAAACCTGAACAAGGAAGGAAGAATGAACAAAAAAATAAAGAGATGAGTAATAAAAGGTGGGTGATCATGACCTCTAGGTCACATAAAGCAGATGTAAAGGAAGGTTCCACATTTCCTGCTACTATTTTTCGCTGAAAACAGCTCGCCAGAACTGGATGTTTTAAACATGCGTTGCCTTCTCCAGCTACTCCTGAAACTCACAGACTTCATAATCCACTGAACAGCCAAATAATAAACTGAGGGATGGAGACAAAGTATTTAAGTGGCTTCATCTTCTCTGTCACTTATATGGCATGGTGGAAACTTTCTTCTGAAAAGCCAGTGGGCTATGGAGCAGCATCACCTTCCTTCTTGTTGTGTCTATTGAGTGCTGTAATCCTTCTTTCATAAACTTGCCCAACAGACTATTTATAATAAAATTGTGCATTTTGCTACACTTTTGTAATGGAGTTCCAAAGTATTATTTTACTTCCAGGTAAAAAATGCTTAACAGAAGCTGATATCATGAAATATTATCAACCTCAAGCACTTGGTAATCATGAAACTTTAAAACTGTGGGATTTTTTTTAAAATTGTTTTCTGATTTGCATTTCTGTGATGTGATTCAACTTTTGCCACAAATGTGAGGGCTAGAAAGCTGCTGTTTTTTAATGAAACATTTAGATTTCCACTTAAGTAGCGTCACTTCAGGTGTTACTTTTTTAAGAGAAATGACAAATATTTCAGTATTCACACAAAATTAACGAATTGCACAGCATTCTCTTGACTTTCAAAGACAGCTCAAATTGCTGCCTATATTTTGTGGACAGCCTCTTATTAGCTGATCATTTGCTGTGACAACTGCAGTTTTTATGTCTTGGACAGATTTCCCTCTAGACTTTGTAATCTAAATACTGATTTGGCAGTTTATTTTCTTAAAGCAAAAAGAATTAAATGCTTTTTCCAAGTAACTTAAGTGAAGCTGATTAAAACTGATGAAGTTACTTTCATCATAAAATACAGTCAAAGCATACAGCAGAATGCCATAAGATATCTTATACTCCATATAAAGGCACATCCATATATTAGATATATCTAATATATATCCATATATTAGATATATCTAATATCAGGCTTAGATATAGCCTGAGATAATTAATATTGTGCTGTAATTCTGAAAGTCTGTTTAATTTACAGGATTTTTTTTTTTAATTGGGCTTTGATTCTGGAACATATGCATTTGGTTTATTTCACAGAACACTAGGAAACAGTCAAATGGGAAGAAGTCATTCTTACATTTTATGATTGTGTTCACTGACTGGGATCAAGTCAATTTGCTCCAATTGAGATTTCTGATATACTGTGTATTGGGTCAGAAGCATTGCCTGCTCAAGGAGCAAGCCAAGCCCTATTGTTTAAGGTGTGAATATTCTTCTTTCAGGAGATCCTTATACAATCATAGAATTATTTAGGTTGGAAATGACCTCTAAAATCATTGTGTCCAGCCATTAACTTAACACTTCCATATCCATATTCTTACATGGTCTTAGATTTTTCTGAAATAATTTGAAATTTTGGCTCTTACAGCAAAAGACACAACATAATGTCTAAGCTCAGAGACCAAGAGAAATACTGCAACTGATGAAGAACTGGTTGTAATGATAAAAATGTCCAACAGTTTGGGCGTCCTCCATTTCAGAGCTTCAAAGTTTGAAAGTGTAGATTTTGTGTTATTTTGTTTGTTATTTTGTTATTTTGTTGTTATTTACCTACCTTTTAGTAGGTAAGTATGAGGAAGAACAGTCACTAACTATGGGTATGAAGACATACTTGAATATCTGAGAGAGAATTTGGACTCCTGATGGTAAAGTGACAATCCCACACAACTCATCTCTGTTTTCAGCTAGGCTTGGTGCTCTCTGTAGGACAGAGAACTGAGTCAGCATTGGCAGCTGATGGGTCTGAACACTAAACATCCCATATAAGCTTGCTCAAGGCATTTTCACTCCTCAGGACCTGAGATGGAATTGTTTTGGGTTTTAATCTTGGCTGCTTTATATGATTCACCTCAGTAAAAATTAAGTCACCTAAAAGTCACAAAGCTATAGAGCCAGATGCTTAAATTTAAGCAGCTGAAATGAGAAAATTTGACCTTGTGCCTTCCTCTAGAGGGACAGCTGGGTCCTGTGGGGCATCAGGCACAGCATCACCAGCTGGGCATGGGAGGGGATTGTCCTGCTCTGCTCTGCACTGGGGCAGCCTTACCTTGAGTGGTGGGGGCAGTTCTGGATGCTACAAGGTAAGAAAGATATTAAACTATTAGAGAGCAATGGTGGGCCATGGAGTTGCTGAAGGATCTTGAGGGGAAGCCATATGAGGGACAGCTGAGGTCACTTGGTCTGTTCAGCCTGGAGGAGAGGAGATGAGGGGAGTCCTCATCACATTTACAGCTTTATCATGAGGGGAAAGGAAGGGGCAGACACTATACCTTCTCTCTGGTGACCAGTGACAGGACATGAGGGAATAGCCTGAAGTTGAGTCAAAGGGGGAGGTTATGTTGGATTTTAGAAAAAGATTCTTCACCCAGCGTGTGGTTGGGCACTGGAACAGGCTCCTCAGGGTAGTGGTCACAGCACCAGGCCTGACAGAGCTGAAGAAGGATTTGGGCAATGCTCTTGGACACATGGTGGGACTCTTGGAGCTATCCTGTGTTATGCAAGGCCAGGACTTGGACTCGATGACCCTTGTAGGTCCCTTCCAGCTCACCCTCTTCTGTGATTCTGTGATTCTGTGATTCTGTGATTCTGTGATTCTGTGATTCTGTGATTCTGTGAAAGGGGGTTGTTCAGCTCTGTGTGTTTCAGCACTGTTTTCATTCACTGCTTCTGAGAGACAGTTGTGTCAGACTTGTAAGGGTGTGATTCAAAAGCTTTCTTAAGAGTGACTGCAATAATCAGTAAACATATAGGCCTAAATTGACAATATTGCATATTGATGGTCTTGAAACATTTATCTTCATTAAATATACCAGGTTCACAAGTAGAATATATGTTTATAACTATAGTACTATGAAGTGTCTAAGGACTCTGGTGTCTTCTTCAGCTGGATCAAAGGTATTCAGAAGCCACATTGTGTTGAGGCTGGCAGTGCTCCAGCCTCAGTGTTTTCAGTAGGTTTTCTGGGGCAGGGCCAAGACATTGTTGCTACAGCAGAAGAAATAAAACTTCCACTGAATCAGAAGGACTAAGAGGAGTGAAAACCTGGAAACCTTAATTTCATCAAGAAACTAAGTTGAGAGATTTCTAAAAAGATGCAGGCAGAAAACTTTCTAAGTCGTCATTTGGGATTTGACATCATATCTGGTACAATTTAAAACAGTTGTACAGCTTGAAACAGAATTTTTCACTTTTTGAATCATAAAGCTACTGTTCAACATTTCTGGTGAATCAGGAATTATTTTGGCCAAACATTGGACATTCCTTTTGGCCACCACATATCCTATTGGTCCACACTTTTACTGAACACAAAGGTGACATAATGACTGATTATTACACTTCACTAGACTTCTGCTGAGCATTAACACAACCTCTTGGCCTGCTGATGGTACACAGAGCACAACTTGGCAGCTGTAGGAACAGAGCAGAACCCATTGTCTGACAAAGGAAGAGGGACAGGAGTGTGTGGAGTAGGCATTTGTATCCAGGTTGCTGTTCTAACAGGCTGTGAGTGGTGAGAGATGTTCTTCTCATCTTCTGATGGCCTCAGCATTCTACTTCAGTAGCATGCAGCAGCATACAGCAAGCCACAAAGCAGGCAATTACAATACTGCTTGCATCACTTGATAATCACATATCCCCCTCCTCTCATCTCATTCACATGATAACTTGATATCTTGGTGCTGAATATGGGAAAATTTGATTCAGACAAATATTTGAACCTCTGCAAAATGTAAGGCTCCTTTTCAAGTGTCAAAAAAGAGGAAAAACATCAAGGGAAACAGGAAGACCATCCCAAACAACACCCAAAGTAATTACTTTCTATTCTACAAGGAAGGGGAAGTTGAATGAGATTTTTTTTTTTTTGGTGCCTACTTCTGCTACAACAAGCCAAACACCTTCCACAAAGATTGGAAGGTCATTCCAATGACCTTCTCTGTCATTGTAAAGATCATTCTTCAACCAATCTGTGTAAGCAAAGAAACTCTTTTCAAATATTGAAGTCACTAGTGACCAGGAGTAACCTATCTGCTTGATTTTAAGTTTAGAAAACTGATAGAAGAAGCAAACTATTGTTAAGAAACAAAAAGGATATTAGTGAAAAAGAAGCAAAGAAGTGGTCAGGAGAAGGACATTACAAGGTCTTCACCTTCTCCTAACAGCTATGGTAATCACATAGAAATATCATGTACTAATGGTGTTAGCAAAAAACAGATTGTCTTGTAATATCAGGACAGCTCTGCTCCTGAAGACCTAGAGGATTATGGAGGTTATGTTTGGAGCACTGTGTGAAGTCTCAATCAAATTAAAAATAGTATTCCCAATCAAGAGGCCAGATGCAGCCAGGTAGAGAACCCCAAATTGGCAAATGAATGTTGTGAAAGAAAGCAATAAGATTTGAGTCAGGTTAAAAAACATTAAAGGGCCTTGACCTGTCCTGGTTTCTGAGAGTACAATGTCACCATCCTTCCTAATGGAGGAGGAGGAAACCATGGCAGAGCTGATAAGAGGGTTCCTCTTACAGCTGAGAGTGTGCATTGTTGGAGGACTCCCACAGGCCTCCAGCACCTGGGTGGCCTTGGCTTTCAGCTGCTGGGCTCACAGAAGCAGAAAGGACAAAGTTAGGGCTCAGGCCAATTTGTTATCAAGGATGGACATGCCTGCAGAGTCCCTCTTGCCTAGCTTTAAGCTTTCAGAGAGTCCACGTTTGAAGCAGACAAGATCATTTTAATTCAAAAAGGAAAGGTGGACACATTTTTAGAATGCAGCTGGCCTTAGATATTTTAGACATTTACTTTAGTGATGAATTACAGCCCAGAATCTCCCTTTGTTGGTTGACAAGAAGCTTAGATGTTTAAGTTGGTCAGATGAATCCTGCCCCCAAGACAGAACTGGCCATTATGAGATGTATTTGTCATTTGAAATGTGAATCATGCATGTTGTATAGTCTTTTCAATGTCCTTTTATGTGCTTCTTGCCCTTAAAAATCATCCACCATGAACATTTCTGGCCTACATTTTTCAGCTTTTCTTCTGTGTTGCTCTCTTACTTTCCCCCCACCAAAATACTCATGTGCTTCCACTCTTGCCTGCTTTTTTTAACAACACTGTCCTTATTCTCCCCCTTCTAAAGTAAAATGAATGATCTATATTCAGGGGCGAAAGGAGAGGTTTTCTTTTGATCCAGCAATCCATTCCTCTAGTTTCTTCTCTTGGCTGCATGGGTGAGAGGCACATGGTTTGCTTTGTGTTTCTGTAGTGCCTGCTACAATGGAGCCTGCTCCATGGCCAGAGCTCTAAGGCACAATGGTTGTACAAAGAACATGGGAATAATGAATAGTAGATGAAGTAAGAGCTAAGTAAATAGAGAATTATGTTGAGGTACAGAGGGGTGCAGGGGCAGTGATATGAGAGAAGGCCAGAAACAAAGAGAAGGGGGGAAAGAACCAGAAGATACAGTGAGAAGCGTTGGAGACTGAGAGTTAAAAATCCAGTGTTACAGAAATGGAATTGAAATGGAAAATAAAAATCAAATGTGAAAAAGGATACTAGAGGAAAATAATAATAAAAGGTGAATAGCATGATAGTAGTACAAAAATCCTCAGAAGGATTAAAAAAGCCTTAAATGGAAGTAAGAGGGTCAGGAGTCAAAAAAACAGAGGCAAAAAGGATAAAAAAAAGGATGATATGCCTTGGAATAAACTAATTGAGTCCAGTCTCTTAAGAACACAATGTTCTAGGCTTATTTTCTTTCTTCTTCTTTTTTTTTTCTTTTTTTTTTTCTTTTTTCTTTTTTTTTTTAACTTTTTATTTTTATTTATTCAAAACTTGCAACAGTATCTTTATCAACTTATTTTCCTAAAGTGATAGAATATCCCCTTTTTCCACCTGGTTGCTCTGCAGTTTATATTCAGAAATGTCTGGGTGTTAGTGGGCAAAGATAAAATCCACACTATGAATTTTGCAGCCTGAGAGTGACAATGTTCTGTCCTGCCATGTCAACCAGAGCCTGCCCTTGGATGCTCAGCTCTCACTGAGCTGCACGTGTACAGCTGAGGGTAGGGTTTAGTCCTGCTTTCCAGCATACAATTAACACAGAAGGTCTATACATTATCTCATCTTGCATTTTTATTATTTGCAGCTTATTGTTCAACTGAGCATGTATCATTGGTTAATTAATGCTGCCAACACTCTGCTCCACTAAATGATTGTTTAGCCTAGAGTGGAATAAAATACTACAATGACTAATACAGTATCATTATGTAACAGAAAATTAAAAATCTGATAATTTGATTGGAAGTCTCAGGTGAGTTTTTTGTATAAAAGTGTTAACCTCAAGTAGCTATAAACAGGTAAATGTTTTATTCAGCTGACTGATAAGGAATAAATGCTTATGATATAAATTATGTATAATTAATACTCTTGGGATAAAAAAAATGTATGCTAATAGGTTGTCAGTTAATTAGGAAAGGAATATGAGGTAAACAAAGGTGATTAGACTATACCCTGGGACTATAAACAGAAATTGTGCCTTAAATAATCTGTAAAAAAACCCCTCACACGTTAAACAGCAAATACTTCAGTTTTAATTCAGAGCAAAAACATAATGCTTTATGGAGAAAGGCACAGAGGAGATGTTAAATGAAAAAGCAGCTTGTGATAAAAGGAACTCACTTTCCCAGTTCTGCTTTACCTTGGTTTGTATATTGTCTTGGTCTTTCCTCAGGTAAAAGAAGGCTGAAATAAGATTTGTAAAAAATATGGCAAATAATGTGCTGGAAGACCAATTTTAGCTCATAAAAATGACAGCTCTTAATGGCTGGTCTTAAATCTGCAACATGGGAGATGTTCCCCAAATCAGTTTATGCTTCTAACCTGCCCTTTGACTCACTGATCCTCTTTGCTTCTGCCAGTATCTTTATGTGATAAATGAGACCATCTTCTTTCCTGCCATTCTATAATTTCATTTGCAGTAGACATTTGAAATATCTTCTCATGAAACAGGACTGAAGTAGAGAAAGACATGACAGAGATGAATGCTCATTACAATCTCAGCCAAGTCTTTCCTTTGTATTAGAAGGGGACAGATCTGCATTGCCTCCCAAAAACAGCCATCTTGGACAAAAATGAAGATTCATCTTCACTGTGCCTTGTTTAGGACAGCAACAAAAAGCAGCTATCAAGAGAAGAGTTTAAGAATGAAACAATATGACACTTTTATTACTCTCCTAGCCTTCAAAAACTTACAGCTCGTGGGCTGCCTGACCTGGATATATATGCTAATCTCCAATGAATTTATTTTTCATCTGTCTTGCCATTCCTCCTTTGAACACATGTAAGCATTAGCTATTCCTGAGACCATCCAAAGAGAATGGTGAGACTAACAGCAAAGCCACCAGCAAATCCTGGGTGGAGTCAGTGCAAGGCACTCCCTGCAATGCCACGCAAACTAGACTGCCATTGCCTAAAGAAACATAGTGTTGTTATGGGCTGCAGAGGGAAGGGAATTTTTGGATTGCTTAAAACTTACTTGAAGTTGGACTGGCTAGTGGGTAGGAGAGGTCTCAGTGTCAAACACTGTAATGAGAGGCTAAGGGGCTAAGTGAACCTAAGAGGCTCACTGATCCCCATTCCAGAGACTAAGAACAACTGCTGGGGAAACCCAGACTGGGGGTTACATACTCCACCAGTGGATTTCCATCCAGATAGCTGGAGCAGATATCCAAGACTGAGCGTCTGTGCTGTTCAGGTGTGTTGAGTGGAGCCTGTGCTTGAGTGGATGTTGTTAAAGGCACTGTTCTCTGTGCTGATCTGTGGGGCCAGCCACATGTTTGTGTGCTTGTGTGCCTTCTGGGAATACATATCCAGCTGCCTTACCACTGGCTAGACCTGGAGACTCGCTTTGTGGCAGCCTTGCATTCATGGGGACAGGAGTGACCCTGGGGCAAGAGGGGATACCCAAAAAGCCACTGCATTTGGTTACCTCTAACAGTACACAGCTGCAATCTACAGCCTGCAACAGAACAATTTCATGCCCAGGGGAGTTGTACAGGTCAGACACACACTGCTGGCTGCTGTTTTTCCTGAATTGTTCTCCTCCTACCCCATTTGACGGCCCCAGGTTCATGTCTCAGAAGAGACAGTGAAAGTTGGCACCTACCTCCTCTCTATGTGCCTCTCATGAAAGTTCATGCAAGCAGTGCTCTGAGAAAGTTATCAAAGTGTGGAGGGATCACCACAAAACAGAGCCCTCTGAGAGTCACCACCTGCCTTCTGCAGCAAACTGCAATTACAGCGGTGGCTATGGTCCAGATGGACACAGCTTCCTCCTGCAAAACACCATCCCTTTGGAAAATTACTTGAGTTGCCTTAAAAACTCTTTTTGGAGCTTTTTTAAATTACTGTAGGGGAGTCTAATGCTGCCACATTCTTAACTATATTTTTCAGGTCTCATGAGATGGACTGAATCAGGTCAATGTTGTTTTCCTAAGGTGCAAAAAAGAACATTCTTCTGTCCCTTACACAATTTAGTCGTAAAACTGACAAGAAACCTTTTGCAAACATGTTCATCCTGCAGGGTGTGTGATTACCAGTTTCTCAGCAAATTAAAAATATAACTTTAAAAAAAATCATTGTGGAAATAAGTGCCTAGTTTCTTATAAAACTAATCTCTACAGAGTGGTGTAATTCCTAGTGAAGTGGCTTGGTAATTTTGGTATGTTTTCTTATAGGATCAGTTCAGGAAATGCATAGATCTCCACTGTATATTTGATAGTTATGGGGGGAGTAGCATGGGCTGGAGTTGTGGAGTGGGAGCTGAGGATGACCCAGCACTGGCTGTGCCCTCACCCACAGGGCACAGTCCCAAGGTGCTGGTCCATTGACACACTCCAACACAAGCCATGAATCAGGGCCAGAGCACAGGAAGGGACTCCAACCAGGACTAGAAGGAGATGGAGGAAGAGATGGGGCTGGAGATAAGCGCTGCTGCAGCATCCCTGGGGTGGGGACTGAAGGCACTGGGAGGCTGCAGTGAGGCCCTGAGCAGGGTGGAATGAGGTCCCAGAGAGGCTGGGATGGGACACTGCTGTTTGTGCCCTCAGAACCCTGGCAGTTATATATTGAATGATTGCTTAAATCATGTGGGATAAAGAAGTGCCATAAATTTATTATTAGTAGTAATATTTATATCCCTGTACCACCTACACAGAGTAACAGACAATAACCTTTCCCAAGAGTAGTAGGAGAAGTGATATCTGAATGACGAAGGGTAGAAGACATCCAAATATATGCATTTTCCCTGAGATTTTATCCACACAAGAATAAAATTAAGATTATGATGGCTTGGGTCAAGGTATTTTTCAAGATATTGATTTTTGTCTTTAGATATGGTGGCTTCACAATTATACAAACATCCACAGACTGTGATATAGCAAAAGATGTCTAAAACAAAAGAGAATCTCATGAAGGCAGCTAGCTTTGCTGCATGGTGCAGATATGGCCAAATACCTGCATACATTTGGGCTATCTAAAATTGGTATTTGATTTCACCCAGGTATCAGGCTACCACATAAAGTATCTGAAATAAAAAGTCTTTCAAGTGTAGTATATGACCCCTTCAGCTCCTTTTAATGCATGGAAGATAGGAAAATACTTTCAGAAGGAAACTTTTTAAGTCGTAAGACTTGTAAACATAACTCAAAATATAAAAGAAGATATCTGATGCCAGGATCTGTTCAAGTTCACATTTTGAATTATCTCAGCACCACAAATTAATTGTGCATTTCCAAGATTGTTTTTGCACAGTTTATATGCCAGTGACTAAGACCATATCCATTTTCTTCCTCTGGATAGGCTGAAGATGGGAAGCACAAAACATTTTGCCAGCCTTAAATATGGAAGTTTAAAATTACCAAATGTAAAGCTCTAGCAGTGGGCTTTTAATTTGGCTCAAGCTTTCAGAGTCTGGCAGGCTGATGAAGTGCAATTGCCATGGGTGAAAGCAGAGCATCAATTAACAGACACATGCAAGGTTGGCACCTACCAAAAATTCACCCTGAAAGATTTAAAGACAAATAACTCAGTGATCAGACACACCTGGAAATCTTGGAACAAACTTCACAGAGTTATGAAAATTAAACCCACTAAAAACTTCCAGTTGAGTATCTGGAACAATGCTATGTGGAGGCCAAGGAGGGAAATGATACTGTGTATTACTAATTGTAAATAGCAGATTATTTATGGAGCAGATTTTAAATAAATTTCTAGTGATACAAAAGACAGTCAGTGTTACAGGTAAAGAGCACAATAGACAGTCTGTTGCAAAAAACGTTCTCTGAAGACCCAAAGGATCTGAATCAAAGATATTGATGTCTGTAAAAGTTTTTTCCATTTACTTCAAAGTGCTTGGAATCAGACTAACAGCTTAAGAAGTCAGATTAAAGCCTTCACAGATGTACAGGGGTCTCTGGCTTCCCAGATGAGTTCAGCCTATATTTAAAAGCATTTTACCATTGAATAAAAGTAAAAACAAATATTTACAAATACTTGGTGTTCACCTTAAGATGATTTGGGATGTAAATCTGTTTAAAAACACCTAATCAACTCGGACTTTTTTTTAATTTTTGAAGTGTCTTTTGAAGGCTTTGGGGCCACAAATAAAATTCCCTAAGTAGAAAAAAGTCAGCTCTGAGAACTGTGGAATCACTGTCCTCACTGAAGTGAATAAGTGCTCCCCACCACTAGGTCTTGTGCATTTTAGTCATATCTTTTAGATAGTATATTAGGAAAACTGTAAGAAATTAAAATGTACTTTCAAAGAACATATTTATAAGATCAAATTTCTTGTTATCAGAAGAAAGTTTATGTGGATGAATTCTTGAGAGGCACGACCAAACATAGAAAGTGTCTATTCCTAATGAAAATGTTACCAGACTATTGGTTGTTCCTTTGATGAAAATGCAGAAACTTCTTCATTATGAAAGACAATACAATCTGTTACAGACACTGATAAATTTCAGGGTTTTAAAATTGCTTTCTAATTGACTCAGAAGTGCTTGGGCTCTAGTTCAATAAAGCACTTCAGAGTGTATCAACCTTTAAGTTTGGCAGGGTTTAGGTGCCAGTTACTTGATCTTAATCATGAGCCATTAAATAAATGCTTAAACGCTTAGCTGAACAGTGCTCTTTTTAAAGCACATTTGACTGAAAGAAGCCCCAAGAATGTATCCTTTTCATACTGGTCTTCTCCCCTCTTGCTCTTGCTGAAAAACTCCTCTGGCTTTCTTTTCTCTGTCTCTCCTCTTTTTAGATTGGCTGTATTTACCAGTTCTCAGAGACAGCAAAAGGTTTTGAGGGATTCTGCACTAAAAGAGTCAGGGCCTCCATTGCCTTTCTTGGGTTACTGTGCTGTGACCTTTATTCCTTCCCAGGATTTTCACTGACTTACAAACCTGCTTACATAAGTTGAACACAGGTGGTTTTTATGCTGTATCTAATTAAATGTACACAGGTGCTTTTATCTATGCAACAAGTTGTAAATTCAAGTTTAGGAAAACCTACTCAGAGCTGAACCCACCAGGAATATATTATGTAAAAAAACCAGTTGTGATGGTTGTTTTAGTATTAATTTTAGCCTAGTAATGCTATTCATGTGATACTGAAGATTAAATTCACTCGATCAAATCTCTAGCAAATTCTGGACTGGCAATATTATTTGAAGTTTCTCAATGTGTTATGGTTGAAATGGTTTGAATTCTCTTTAAATGAATTGCTCTGAGCAGAGTCTCTAGGGGAAACTGAAGATGACAATTTTTGGGACATTTTAGACATAGATAAATATGTCAATTCCAAAGTAATTTTTGAGAAGGCCAGAGATTTGTGGAAGGCTGGTAAGTTATAACTGGAAGTCTGGAAGGGCACAGCCCAGGTAGGCACAAACAGGTGCAACCTTCTTGAAGTCAGGAAAAATATTCTGATTTGAACCAGCTGAGATCTGGCTGTATGTAGTTTGGCTAAGGAGACACAATTTGTTCTAGACCAGAGATTCAATTCTGACTTTGAAACAACTTTTTTTTGGGGGGAGTAGAAACCAGGTGTTATTTCCAAAAGAGCTTTGGATTTCATCTGTACTTTTTCATGCTGTATTTGAGAATCTCTCTCTGCTCTTTTCTTGGATACGTCTAATAATTAATACTCTGAAATAAGAAGTGGTTTTCAATTCTTCCATTTCTTTAGCTGCATAGGTATGGTATGATCTATGTCTGTCTTTTATTTGTAGGTCTGCTCCACAAGAAGGGAGAAATGAAAGGAAGAATAAACATGGGGTAGGAGCAACAAAATAAAAGAATATTTAAATGATTTCAAATGGATTGTAAAGTGTTGAATCATAAAGGATTGGCAAAAAAGCCCTCTCCTCATGCGGTCTGGCTAATATTAGGAATTATTGCCTCAAACTCTGCAGGTGTGGATCCATTTCTTTCATTGCTAGCAAATGGGGTTGCAACTGCCTTTGACAATGTAAAAGCTGCACAATCCCTGTGCCCCAGGGCAGACAATGATGTTGGTGAGATGCTGATTTTAGGATAGAAAATTACAATGGTTATATAGTAAACAGCACCTGGAAGTTTACTAATGATTTTTTCAATTAACAGCAGCACTATGGTCTGATTATTCATGCATGCTTTCTATGAAAGGAAAGAAAAGAGGCAGATGTTGAAAAGAATCATCGGTTGAGGGATATTTTTTAATTTTTTTTTGTAACTGCAGGTAGAGCCTCCTTCCTGTTATCACTACTTCTGATAATGAGGTGCCAGAACTAGTAAATTAAAAGTTTTTGAGAAATTAAAAAATGTATAGACTGCTCTACTCTCCCATTAACTCCAAATACTCACATGAAATGCACACGAAAATGGACAAGTATGTGTATATGTGCATGTGAATCTTTACACAGACTATTCTCTGCCTGTGGCTTGATATGTCATTTTGGCATCCAAGTAAGAGAAAATAAAAACATCCCACCAAAAACTGCATGGCCATGCAATTCTTCAGCTTTAACTACTGGATCATCTATGATAATAATGGCTGGATCTCTCCCCTTAGAAGTCCACCAGGTGTGCACCTGCCAGGTTAGTTATTTTAGAGTGCTGAGATTTAAAATCACTCCACCATCTGCAGCATAAATTTAAAAGTACAGTAAGGCATACTGGTACCTCATATATTTTCTCTCTCTCTCTAGTCATCATTTATTTTCACAGCTGTTCTCGACCCATTGCCAAGCAAAGGCCTCTTCAATTTCTTTTCTATCATATTGAGGCATAGTCAGTATCTTAACAAAGAAGGGTGAGGCAATGACCATAAAATACAACCTCCCTTTTCCTTTAACCCTTTGTAAATTGCCACAACTAAATCTTTTGGAAACCTCTGAAATGTTCTCATCTTTTCACTGCAATAGGCTGTCACACATTATTCTTACAGGACTCTAGCCTGATATTGCTAATCCAATAAATTCTTAGGAAACTTTGGATGTTCATGCTGGTATGTCAGGACTCAGCTTTTCTGGGGTTTGTTGGTCACTGATCTTGTGTTTGTAAGGGCAGGTAAAACCATGCATGTTTTGTTCTTATCTCTGGTCAAACAGCTCATACAAAAGAGGTAAAAGACCTTGCCATGAGGTGAAGTTGATAATATGGTGAATGTGATTATAGTGAATGAGTAAATCCATTCTCTGAACCAAGGCCAGGGCTGGACACACTATGTACTGCTGTCTGTATAGACTCCTGGTTTGCAGGAGAAAAAAATTAAAATTAACAGATTAAAATTTACCTATTGCTTTTCTGGTTAGTGTCTAGAAGAAGTAAGTGAGACTGAAGTTAATTTTTTTAGTACTAGTTAAGTAATTGCTGGATATTTCAAACATCTTTGGTATCTTTTGAGATATTTGCAATGCTGGGTTACTGCCTAGTCTTGGAAACCAAGTTGTCTTGGACCCATCCAAAAAGATGTCAGGCACAAGCCAAGGAATCACAGAAAACACAGTACCAGCACAAGCTGATGAGCTGCAAGGCAGGATTCACCCCCATCACCCTGCTGAAGGGGCAGCAGTGATGAAGTGGTGTCCTGCTGAGCAGGACATGGGTCTGACATGACACAGGACTCTCCTGTGTTCTGAATATCCTTGGCTGGGCAGTTATCTGTAACTGCTGTGATTCAGCCCAGGGAAAGGGCTGGTCTTGTGCAGGTAACACAATGGTTTTTCTTCTGTTTTTGATATAAATAGGAAAATCTTTTTTTAGATTTCTTAATCTCCTCACTTTAATGGACATTTTGGCTCCCTAATTACCCTGGACTCCCTTGGGCTTTTCATTTCTTATTCAAATTAGGACACTTCACATTTTCAGGTTTAAATTTCACACGTATTTAGGAAATACAAATATACACTTATGTATGTAATCCATTATTTGTCTATCTAAACCTACTCAGGGACAATCTGAGAATATGAATGCATATCTGAGAGATGTTGTCTTGCAAGTGAGAATGTCTGACATTGTTAATGAAGTCAGCTGTAATAGTTCAGGTATGTAAGTACTTGTCCAGTCATTGGTTCTCAGTTAAATTTGGGTGCTATTCTGGCCAAGGGCATCATGCTTTTATGAACTGAATATAATGAATATTGTGTCTATCCAAGTACACAATTCAGCCTGAAAAAAGGCTGAATAATATTAACATAAAGATACTGAGACATGTAAATACTTAGACTTTCATTTACGTAATCCGGTTATACTGGAGATATACACACATGTGTATATAGTGTGGCTAAAAAGAGCAAATAACAAACTTTAGTGGCTCAAAATTCAAGGCAAAGGAAGTCACATAGATTTCAGGCAGTTGTCTGAGTTTAGTGAACTGCCTTTTGGACTTTGGACAAAGGACCTTGTTTGTGCAAGGGCAGATGTACAAGGGGAGAAGGTGGTTGAGGGAAGCTGGACACCATCCCACTCCAGCCATCCACATGATGTGGCTGGTGTCTTTTGTAGTCAGGTGAAGAGAAGGTAGCAATGTGGCTGTGTGGTCTTTCCCATGTCCAATTTTCTCCATGTCACGTGCCAGTTCCTTGCCAAACCAAATACTTTTTCTGTCTTGTGAATCTCACTTGAATCCTTTGATTTTAAAGCATTTGAAATGCTGAATTTTCAAAAAAATTTGTAATTGCTCTTCACCAGGTAGGATAAGATATGAAATTGTTATCAAGATATCTGATAAAAGGCAATAATTGAAAATATCACAGCAAATGAGACCTTTGAGGCAAATTATTCTCTCTTGCAGGTTCCTATGTCAAACCAAGTGTTTAGCAAGAGTACCACACACACTGCACAAATTGTTTTGAATTCCTGATGAGCTTTACTTAGAATTTTCCTGGTATGCCAAGAAAGCTGTGGCTGACTTGGATTTTCTGACTTGTCATTGTTGTGCAATTTTTTCTCAAGGGAACATCCTGCAGTGAAATAAGCTAATCTGAAGGAAGAGAGTGTGCAATTTCTATAATGCAGAAATAGGATCCTCAGGATCAGCTGGGCATGGAGAGAGGTCAAAGATAAAGCAAGTTATTGTGCTTTTATACTACAGTGAATTAAGTCCATCAACATACTGATTCAATTGTGATCTCCACAGAGGATATGAACAGTGTGGCTTGCTCAGCTGGGAAAATCTGTCTTTATTGTTGATGCAGAAAAATCAGGGATACTCTTTGGTGAAATTTCAAGGATCAACTTGCAGACTTGTAGCTGGTGGACAGAAAAGGGTATAAAAAAGAATATTTTAATAAGCTCAATTAAGCCTTTCTTCTTGTGGTACATGTGGTACATGTAGTATTTGGAGAGCAAGAATACACTTTGCTACCTGCAACATTGATTTTTTTTTGTTTCTTGATCAATCAAACCAGGACTGTGTTCTCTGGCTGAGAAAGCCATGGACCATTTGAGAACAGCTGTGCTTGTTGTTGACCTAGAATAACTGCAAGACCAATAAGAGTGCAAATGCCTATGCTTATATTTGCTGCCCTTGTGAATACTGTGGAAATATCTTCAAATTAGTTTGTTTCAGCTTGGGGCCTAATCCTGCCAAGCACATATTTAGCATGTGATCACGTGCCATCAGTGGAAATAAACCAAAATAAACAGAATTTGAGTGTGCTTAATGCCTCAGAAAACTGGACTATTTATTAATGTGTGGGGTTTTAGTTCAGTAGCATTTGAAAATTATGCTCACTTTTAACTTTCTTTTGTTTTTTTTTTTTTTTGAGCTGTTTTGGAAATTGTTACATCGCAATATGCAAACAAAGTATAATATACCTGAACGATGGAAGGGGTACCAGTAATATCCAAGTTCTCACTTTTATACCCCAAAGAACTGGAGAGGTCAGAAAGATAGCATTTGGACTGACTAAACAGATGTTAAAATGTTACACTAAATAGAAAAGACTCTTCTGACTATCTAAAACTGTAATTGCAAAACTATTTTAAGGTCTCTACTAACAAATGAAAATGATTAAAATTACTAGAATGATATACTTTCTGCATTTGAGTTTCTGGTCATAATTATGTTCTCTCATGTCAAGAGTAGACTCCTCTTTACTGTCCTTGGTTAGTTCACCATTCATAGTCAGCCAGTACCCATCGAGAGATTTACCCAGCAGAAAATACCAAATGGGAACAATGAAAGCTGAGCCAAACACATTTTAAAAAAAATAGCAGTTTTCCTATGTTCTGCAGTACCTGACAAGCAGCACTTTGCTAAGCTGTGGAGTGGGAGCAAACCATGGAGAGCAAAGTATGAAAGAAGAAGGTGGTAGTGATGCTGTTGGTGTCACTCTTCTTCTGAGTCAGATTTGAACTTGTGCCCCAGCCTTGTGTTAGGCAGTATAGTGCTGCTGAGATTGCTGTGTTTCAGCTGAGATATCAAACAAAGGTCCCGACCTTGTTCTCATTAGAGATCCCTGGGTACTTGTTCTCATTAAAGATCTCCTGGCACTTTTCAAAAGGGAAAAAGTGTTAGCCCCAGTGTCTTGGCCATATTCCAGCTTGGGTAATTATGTTCTGCCTACCTAAATTCCCTTGTTTCAATTCACTGTTATTTTTAATTTCTTCCCTAAACCTGTGTATAGTATTATCATGTGTTGGGAGACAACTTCCTCTGGCACCCTAGATTTGCTTGCATTTTTGAGGTAGAATTGAAATTTTGTATATAATATTAATAATTTGTTAAGTCTACAAAGAACTGAAAGTCTTATCATTTAATGTAAAATCATTTTTAGAATGTAATCTAAGTCTTTCATGTCTTGAAATGATCAGTTTCACACAATTATTTCTACTAAGAAAATACTTTTTCAGATGGATAGTTTGAAGGTACCTTTTATGCTATTTTAGTTGATATTTTTAAAATCAAATGATGTAGTGTGTATTGAATATCAATACCCACAGAACATTGGAAGAGCTTAGAAACCATTTGTTTATTCATTTCTTTTATGAGCATGAAGAGACAGAACATGGGAGATGGGTGGGTACTGACATAGTGTTCTTTGGATGACACTATGTTCATTCTGACTGATGTTTGTTCTACAGAAAGAACATCAAATACAGAAGATGTTAGTCCCATCACTTACAATCTTAATGGAAGATTCTCTGTAGTTATACAGGCAATGGAACAAGAACCCCCAGAGAATAAAAGAATTAGCATTAACCAAATATAAAAGGTGAAAGTCCTCTTGGAGGTTCCAGCCTTTTAAGATATTAGAGATAAACTCAAGCTAGACTATTGAATGAAATGTATACCTTCAAGTACATACTCAAACATGTTTCACAGGGTTTGGAAGAGCAGTTGTTTTGGTATGGCCTTTCATGGGCAGAAGTCACTCAGAGTTACAAGTTAAATGTGCTCAGTGATCCATCTTGAGACAACACAATCCCCAAAGGCTGGAGGTTGGCACATGGAGGGGCTGTGTCTGTGGCTGGCTGATGCAGTGATTCTCCTCCTATCCAGTCCAGCTGTGTCCAGGTGTGTGTGATTTGTGCCACTGTTCAGGACTGGTCACTTTTGGCTCCCTGTACACTCAGTGGAAACAGAGGCTTCGGGCAGACTACTGCAAATGCAATTTGGATCTCTGAGCAAAGTCTTGTGACAAAGGACACAAACTCAAGCACACACATCTTTTCTGAATGGAGGTTGCACTATACATGCAGGAGCTGTTAAGCTTTTGAGGGATTTCCCATGCTAGTTATTTTTGTTCAGAGAAGCAATTTTGTTTGTTTCTTGGTATTCCACTGTCATTGCTGAATTGCAATTCCTCAAAGAAAGGGATTCTGAAAGGATGAGAAAAAGGGGGTTGTGGGCCTGATCTCACCTGGTGTTGCCCAATATTTTAGTTTTGTGAAAGATGAGGGTGCTGAGTTGCTTGTTTGCAGAGATCCACTTACGTCCAAATGTTGAAACCTTTGGTGGGAAAATTTTTTTTTTGCCTGCTTTCAGCTGTGGAGGGTTTATTCAATACCTAGTTGCTTTTTTATTTGTGCTATTAACTTCTTGTTTTACTGATCTGTTTGCATAGATTCCTCTAAATTGCACATTATTTTCACTGTAATTTGTATCTGTTTTTTAGAAAAGGAAACCTCACTAGAGCTGTTGCCATGAAAATAAATTAAAATTGAAAAGTCTATAATTACAGTATTAGCCTCTAATTATTTCTAAAAACTACAATACAGTACAGAGCAATAAAATAGCAACAAGTGTTGAACAACTCACACACCAACTTTGTTGAGTAACACTAAGCAGTTAACTGTACACTAAGAAGTAATCAGAAATCCTGAGCCAAGGTTCCCATTTGGACTGAAGTCCCTGTTCTGCATAGTCCTGTTATGTGAGATCACAGACTTTTCTGAGAACCTTACATTATTTTTCTTGAAATTAGAGATTTTTGCTGAAAGGAGAGATAGGTATACTCTATGGAGTTTTGCTAATTTTTCAGTAAATTAATTTGAAACAGAACTAGCATTATACACTCCTCTTAAAAGTGGTAGCAGGGAAGACTTTTGTGGGGTTCAAATTTCAATTTCACATATTAAATTTTATTTTCCAAAAATTTTCTGCAGTTTGAAAATTGTTCTTAATTTTAATTCTTTCTTAAAAATAAGTCAAGGATTTAAGAAACAAAATATATAAAGAACTTTTCCAGCAACTTTGTATTGCTACATGACATAGATGTGTTGGGGCTGCTGCTCGTATTCTGAATATTGTCTGGTTTTTGGATGGCTTTGTCAATATGAGCTGAGACCTGTCCTACTCCATCTCAACGGCCAGCAGGACCTGAGACATGTAGCTTAAAGCTTCCTTGTGTTTGTTTCAATTACAGGCACTGTTTTACATGTGCTTAATGTAACCTAGAATAAAAAAATACATTTTAGAGCCATACAGTATACTACTTCAGATGCTCTTGTTCAATACTTACAAGGGAATAAAAGTCAGGATTTTTCTACCATCCTAATTGCTGAGGCAAATACAATCTCTAGAACTAGTAAGAAAGCTTGCTCCATGGGGTAGTGGCATTTGATATCTGGGAGGAATATTAAAAAAAATATTGTTGTTACCCTCTTGCCAGGGGAACTAAATCTGACCATATCTAAAAGAGATGCAAATGGAACTTACAGGGAATATATACCCCTGGGTTACTCGTGAGCTGCTTTTGTATGGAGTTCAAAGACTTGTTCTTAGTTCTCCATTGTGCAAGGGCTCAGTTTATACAATGAGCAAAAAAAAATGGTATTGGTATCCCTTTCTTGCAGAGTGGTCTCAGCTCAGGATCCTGAGTGTAAATGTTATTACCTAGTCAGTTTCTGGAAGTCCCATCTTTCATACTGAGATAAATCCATTTTCCACAAAGTAGAAGATTTATTCCATGGGAGTGTCCACCTGGAACAGCAAAACCAGAATGGTTAAAGTATACTGATTTCCAGGATCACAATCCCAATTGGTTTATTTTCTGCACATACCAGTTGACTCTTTACTTTCTTGAAAAAGTAATTATTATGGAAGAAGTTGTTATTTGAGAAGAGAATATCTGGAAAAGGAAGAGAATTGGCATAACTATAGCAGAATAGCATCTCTGACCAGACCAACCCTAAGTGTCACAGCAAGTTCTTTGATCTACTCCAAGAACAATGTAGCCACAAGCTTGCTTTTCCCCTCAAGACAGAAAGTTGAATCACAGTATGTCCCAAAATACTTTAATGAGCAAGAATTCCAAATTAAATTAAAAAACCTTGTAAGGGCACTACACCCAAAGATACCAGTCACCAAAGACTTTTTTAACTAACTGTGTTTTATTTCAAATAATAACAGTAATTAAAAATACATCTCTTAGAAATGCAAGCAGATTAGATAAAGAACATTTTAGGATTATAAAAGCACTTTCCGTTGTATCAACCAGATGTCATTTCAAATGCTACTGTTTGGATTAATTAACTGAGTTCAGGACACCACATATATTAAACCTGCTAATTGTACTACCCATCCTCCCTCATATCCTTTTGTAATTTGTTACTAAAATCTTGGCCAATTAGAAAAACACAATCTATTAAGTAAAACAACACACTGAACCAATCAACAGTAATTACTCAGGCTAAGAGCCATTTAAATGATTTATGGCAGAAGTGAAATTATTTTAAAAAGCTTCATAAAGGTGTGGTTTGTTTCTCACATACACATATACAGTATGTGGAATGTATGGAGTCTGTGTTGAAATGATACAATTGATTGCCTCACAGAAATGCCACAAATCATGTATTTTAGTAAAAAAGATCATTACAACAGGATATAATTGATTTAAAGCACTAGTCTGGTTAAGGAGTACAGCTATAAAGTGCTTCAGTCTGCAGTACAAGAGCAATTCTATCTCTTACAGATATACTTAATTACTTTAATAAGTCTGTAAAACTATTTTATAAAGCAGTAGCTTTTAAATTACTTTCACCCTAGCAGAGATTATGATCATTTTATGGAATATAATGCAAATACATTTCTCAGTATATTTATAAATCCTAACATTTGCTGTATTGAAAACTGAAGGAAACGTACTGTATTTATATAAATATAGGTGGCCTTCCTCTAGATTTTCATTTAGGCTAAAATAAATTAAGTGTAGATTAACTAGTGTATAATATTGCTTCCTTATCTGTACCAAAAAGCACATTATAAGTTTGACCACTTTAAACTGGGTCAGTTCACCTGGGTTGGGCCCAACCTCTGGTCTCTAGTGCTGGTCCATGACAGGTGCTTCATTTAGAATTTAAGAGCAGGGTATAAACAAATATTTTAATACTTTTGTCATCAGCCTTCCCACATAATAAGTCACAATTTCCCTCCCTTTGCTGGTCTGGGAGATGCAAGACCTTCAACTGAAGGACCTGCCCATTAAAGAACCAAACCCAAAGTCAATGACAAAGAAATTTTTCAGTACCTTGGTGACTGTCATAAGAGAAAATTACTTTTAGAGATAGGGTCTCATTATGTAGAATTGCTTAAGTGTTAAAATTAACAATTAGTAAAAGAGATCAGTGTGGCTTTGGTTCTTTTATTGTTACAAAGGCTGACCTAACAAGGGAAAGGCATTGGAAGAATTTGCAGGCTCTTAAGCAATTTATAGTAAAGCTGGGTGAATAACTAGGAATGAAGTAGATGACAAAAATCCAACCTGTTGTAAAAACCACCTAGAATAATCATAGACTTATGGCAGATGACCTTTGTCATTCAGTTTAAAAATAAATTGTAAGTTCAATAAAGGAATTTTTATTTATATACTTAATTTTTGTTTAACCTTTAGTGTGTTCATTAGTGCATTCACTTTATCTGTGACATGATGACAAATTTTATAGATAATGACAAAAGGTGACAAGACAAAGGACTGTTTTATTTCAGTGTTAATGAACTTCCAGAAGTGATATTATCTATTGAAAATAGTACTGTGAGGTGTGATGGCATAGGAACTCTTATTTTGAGGGCATGTCAATATAACATAGGTAAGCATGCTCCAGAGGTCCTACAAGGATGGTGTGGCAGACCATCTGGTTTGTAAATAAACAAAAATAATATCCTAAGCTTAATCATCTTTGCAAAAGAAAGAGGTTTTTTTTGTTTGTTTGTTTTTTTTTTTTTTTTTTTTTTTTTAATAAGAGTCTGGCTGGGAGGGAAGCACTAATTTATCTACTGCATTTTTCCTATTTCTGCAGCCTCTGCCCATTTCAGGTTAATGATGGGATTTTTTTTTTTTTTATTAATGAAGCACACTTTCTCTTTTCTTCTCTTTGCAGCAAGTCTTTTGTGGAATACTGATAAAGAAATATGATGCAGGTGACTGGATTGCTGGAGCAGGGTAGTGCCCTGTCTGAAACGGCCCATACCATTTCTGTGGTCACTGGAATCTAGTCTATAGAAAACACATATTCTGCTGATTTGCAGGCATACTTTGAGAGCAAAGCACATGGAAATCACACCCTTAAATCAGCAGAGCAATCTAGGATGAACAAAAGACCATCCACATTAAAAGACAAGGAGATCCATTTCTGCTTTGCTTCAACAATTCATACACAAACTGCAGATATAGATAGACAGCAACAATGTTATCAGATATGTGCAAATGTGCTGTTTAAGGGAATTATTCTTCAAAATTTTCATTTCTAACAAAATTTTAATGATTAAGAATATATGAATAAATTTGAATATATTATTTTTGAGTGTTCAACAGTTTATTATCTTTATAGTCTTATTTTAAGGAATTTCATGGCTCTACAGCAATACCACTTAGTGGATTGTCCTTGCAGAAGGAGATGCAGTAGAGGAATTGGGAAAGGAATATGCTCAATTAATTAGTACATATTAGATCTTGCTCCTATTTAAAATCTAACTAAAATACTAATTTGGCAGATTTTTGGCCAGAAAGGAAACACTAGGCAGTCTTAAACTTTAGGGAAGTGAGTAGGAAAACATAGAGATGAAAGGCATTTTGAGAGCATTTTATAATAACTTTTATCTCATTATTTAAAGTATTCTCTTTTATATCAATTCTAATACAGGCTTTTTTGTTGTTGTTGTTTTTACTATCAAATCACTGCATTCACACCCTTCATTTCTCTATGGTTACAGTAAATCAGCCTGGAGTCTCTAATTACTTTTTCTTAAATTTTTCCTTTTATTGTGTTTTTGTCTTATTACTTTTTACTTCCCACTGATTATTCTCTGAGAAATCAAAAGCCTAGAACATGCACCATCTCACCTTACTCTGCAAAACTTTGCAAAAGCCTTTTTTGAGGAATGATGTCTGTTGAAAGTTCTCTTTACAAATATTTCTCCATTTCCTCTTGTCTGGACAGGAAAGATAAAATCTGCTGCAGAAAAAGCTGCAAGTTTCTTTCCACTTAGATGCTAGAATACATTTTATAAGTACCCAACCAACTGAATAATCAAAATCTTTTAATAGCAATTTACTATGGGCTATATACAAGAATAATAGCTTTGCTTATAATTTAAATTATTGTCCTACATTATATCTGTAATGAGCATGTGAAAAAAACCAGTAGAGCCTGAATGAAATGAGCAGTTTTATATATCTGACAGGAATTCTCTCTGGGACTTCCTAAGAGCTTAGCTAGCTCAGCTCTTATTGCAGGTTTGGACACAGGTTTCTGCTGTGTGCTACTCACAGAGCTGCCTCAAGAGGAAGGGCAGGCTTCCCTGGGAGCCCAGATGCCACCAGGTCCTTTCTGGTGGGAAGGTGTTTTGGCAACACAGCCTGTCCAGCTGTGCCCCTGCCTTGTGGGCACTCAGGGCTCCCTGGCTGCACAGGCTGTCACACAGTGGAAATAAGGAGCACATTTTGGTTTGAAAACATTACTCCATCCTTGCAGCAGGGATGTCATGGTGTTTCCTATATCAGATATTGTGAAATTAGAGTATTATAAAAATATCATCCTTTGGGTGTATAAGGTGTGAGTGTGTGTTATTGCCTGGATTTACAATAGTTTCTATTTCAAAGGCCTTGTCCCATTTCTACGCCAGATATGTTTGTAAAACAATGGCAAAAAAAAAAAAAAAATCCCCATTCCAAAGCAAAATTATTCCAAATGAACATAAAGCCTCATGAGTCCTGGAGCTTACTTCATCAGACCAGGCCAGAGACACTTTATCTGCAAACTATGCAACAAAGTTTCAAGGGAGCAGCTGAAGAAATTGTATTGTCATGGAACCAAGGTAATTATTACATTGTCTGGTGTTTGACCCTGGTTGAATCCGCCTCTGCAACTGGACAGAGAAAGAAAAACTATGATGTAAGGCTCATTGGTTGAGATAAGGACAGGGAAAGATGACTCTTTGTTTACCAACATAGGCAAAATAGACTGGACTTCAGGAAATTTACTGAATTTATTATCAATCAAAATCAGAGCAATAATAATAATGAGAAGTAAACCAAATCTTAGAACCACTTTCTCCCTACCCCTCCCTCCTTCCTGGGCTCTGTCTCCTGCCCCAGTTGCACAGGGAGATGGAGAATGGGGCTTACAGTCAGTTCATCTGACGTGGTGTCTGCTGCTGCTCAGTGAGAGGAGCCCTTTCCCTGCTCCAGCATGGGGTCCCTGCCATGGGAGACAGTCCTCCACAAATTTCTCCAGGGTGAGTCCTTCCCATGGCTTACAGTTCTTAACAAACTGCTGCAGTGTGGATCACTCTTCCATGGGGTGTAGTCCTCCAAGAACAGCCTGTTCCAGCATGGGTCCCCAGAGTGTCACGAGCCCTGCCAGGAGCCTGCTCCATCCTGGGCTTCCCATGGGGTCACAGCTTCCTTTTGGGCTTCACCCTGCTCCCCTGTGGGGACCTCTCCAGGCTGTGGGCAGATCTCTGTGTCCCCACGATCCTCCATGGGCTGCAGGGGCTCAGCTGCCTCACCATGGGCTGCCCCATGGGCTGCAGAGGAGCATCAGCTCTGACACCTGGAGCACCTCTTCCCTTTCCTTCTGCACTGACTGGGATCTGCAGGCCTTCTGCTTTCCATATCCATACCTGCCTCTTCTTTGAGCTCAATTACAGCTGCACAATCACTTTTTCTTCTTTTTTAAATATGTTATCACAGATAACATATTACATTATTACTGGCACCTCTGATGGACTTGGCCTTGGCCTATGGTGGGTCAAACTTGAAACCACTTGGCATTGGTTCTGTCAGACATGGGGGAAGCTTCTGGCAGGTTATCACAGAAGCAACCCCTGTGGCCCCTGCTACCAAAATCTGGTTATGCAAACTCAATACATGTGGTCTAGATAATTAGACATTATTCCTCCAAGATGCTTCTTCTTGATGTCCAAAGTTATAGAAGAAATACTATCTTCTGATCTAATATATTTCTACAGCATATGTACATTAAAATTTGCATTTAGAGAAGACAGACACAAGCTGGATTTTGTGACTAGTTTCTCTAGGGAGAGCCCCATGCTATTCAATACTGTGCTATAATACAAATGTGTATTTTGTGAAATGAATATCAGACTTTGAGTGTTGTGTTTAGAACACTCAGACCTGTTAGATCGGTGACTGCTGAGTTCTCAAGGGATACGAGAAACAAAATCAACTGAAATGACCTCTGTTTACAGATAAAAGCAGGGTGCAGGTAATCAATATGTAATCTTCAAGGATCTCTCAAGTATCAGGGGATACTAACAAGGAAGGCACATCTCAATATTCTTCTATATTGATCAAAAATAAAACCTCAACAGCTTTGAATAATAAAAATTTAATAATATATATTTTATTTTGATATTTAAATCAACAATTAAATATAATAAATTTAAATATTGTGGTCTGTGGGTTACCAATACCACCCTGTATTATTATTATAGGTCACTTAAATATCTACAACATATGCCATGAATCTTGCTTCCATAGAATTGCTTTATTTGGTCAGATTAACCTTTGCTGGTTAAAACATTCTGTTTTATTATTTTTGTGCTGAGAAGGCCAATACCAGGTGATTCAGAAAAATATACTAGAAATCCCATTAAATGCTAATAATTTTCATGAGGATATTTGGGATCTAATTCTAACATTCTAATCCTCTCACATAAAGTCATCTCAAGCTATAAAGCATTAAGTTCTCTGGTTGTTACATTTCTTTTTTTTCTCTTAGCAGTAGGCAATGTTGGACATTGTTATTATATAAAACCTTAGTTAAATATGCCTTGCTGGCACCCCACCTCTGTAAGTTCCACAGTCTAATTATGCTTTCAGTGAAGAAATTTCACCAGGTGGGAAAGGAGCTGAAAAAGTATTTTCATTATTTCTTTGCCTAAGGCCTTACCTAGAGAAGCAAGTAGTCCTCTCAGGTTTGTTGAACCAGGAACCCAGCTAAATGAAATTCAGAGTTTTGGTGAAATAAAATCCACAGATTAGGAGGCAGAAATAAAATTAATCCTGTGAAGAAAACTATGGAAATGAAATTGGTTTAAATTCTTTGTTCAGTCATAAGAGGCTAAAATAAGAGGACTGCCTGAGACCCCAGAATTTTGAGCCATTTAATAGAGATGAAAGAAGGGAAAAACTATTAGAGGTTTATTAAGTTTGATTAATATCTGAAGGATTTCAAATAAATGGTTTTGATATTGCCATCTCAATTAGAAACAAATTGTTGCCATTGACATTGTCCTTAAAAGTACATAGCTGAAAAATAATAAAAAAGACTACAGAGGGCAATGAAGAAGCAAACAGAAGCTTTTCTTTCACTCAAATTTGTCTGTGGTCAACTAAAATATAACAGAACTACAGTGAGACTTACTTTGTAGTCCTTGACGCAAAGGTAGGAAAACACCAGCTCTAGATGGCTGAATGAGTTTGTTCTGCACTGCACTGTAACTCATCAAAACCAGTTCACATTATCTTTGCATCTACATGACTGGGAAATTACTGCTCATGATACCTCAGAAGTGCTTAGCAGGAATGAAATTTCAGCTCAAAACTGAGCTTCCTAATTTTAATTGTTCTAATGTTACTGTTCTGTTTAGAGCACCTTCTGAAAAAAAAGTATTTCTGTGGAAAAAAAAAAAAAAGTGTTTTTGGTAGTTATTGTTGGCTAACACATACACACAGACACAAAAAAAAGTAATAAAAGAAAAACTTTCACAGCTTTCCCATTATTAGTTCTGGGAAAACACAATAAAGCCACAGCTGGCAGGCACATTTTTTTTAGCATTTGATAATAGAATTAATTGGTAAGTGGAAAGCTTACAACCCTTTTTCTGCTGCAAGTTGCCCTCTGCTATCATTTTGAATAGATGTTAAAATCCAAGCTAATTGTAATTCACTTAATAATGAAGAAATATATTTGCATCACCAATAATCAAGGCCTTTTTTTTTTTACAAGTAATTTTAGTGTAGAATGCTAATAAACTGTGGACAAAAAGATGTTCAGGTTAGGATGAGTAGTTCAGGGTGATGGGGTAAATTCAAATGCAGCTCTCTAATATACATCTCCAGTCTGTGTGCTCCCTGTTGTAATGACAGCACTCCCTGTAACAGCATTTCAGGAAGCATGGGGCAGGGGTGGGGTGGCTGGGAGAAGAATGTCTGGCTTTCTAGTACCCTACAAAGCTGAAGTGAGCAGCACTGTGAGTGATGAGCAGCAGCTCCAGCAGAGTTGTCTACAGTAGTTCAAGCCCATTACTCCATCCCCATTAGAGACATTTATCATTTAGTCACTATGCTTATGCAACAATTTTCTAAAGTTGCAAAAAATACCTTGCCAGCTCTATATTAGGTATGGATGAATTCACTCTGATAAAATGAGAACTGCTCTGAATTTTTCCCAGACATGTAACTGAACCAAAACCTAGTGCTCATCCATCATTTTTCAGACCCAAAAGTTTGTGCTTTGAAAGCAGGGCCACTACTTATCAGCTCAGCAAGGTCCCTAATGCAGTGGTTGGTGGGCATTGTATAAGAGCTTGACCAGAATGGAACAGATTATTTGGGAATTTCTCCATCCCTTTCCATCTGCAAACTTCTCTCCTAGGCTTCTTGCCAGTGGTGAAACCATGGTGAGGATGTAATCTGCTGGCAGGCCAAAAGAAGCAAAGTGTCAGCAGTAAGGCTTGATACATATATTTAGGAATAGCTGGATTTGAAGCAAAACATAAACTTACAGTCAGATTAATTCTGGGAAATGTTAACCAGTAAAATACTGCACAATTAAAAAAAAATAATCTGTTTCTACTATTTTGATTCCCATGTAATTTTTCTCACGCTTTGCTATGTGTAAGCCTTTATAATATACATGGCATTTACAAGCAGCTTTCAGCAAATTCTTGTACAGTAATAGAAGAGACTGTATGTGTGATTATAGCAAAATTCATGTCTTTCAATAAAAATTTGCATTGCAACTTGTTGATTTATCACCCCTATCTAAGTACAGATTTGTATGTATTAAGAAGTATCTCTTTAGCTAACACTTTTTATATATTGACCAGGTTGGAAAACAGATCTTCCTAAAATCCGATAGAAACTAAAGGAAGAAATATGTATTACAGCAGTGGCATGGAACATAATAAAATTTTCAGTCCTAAAAATTTTGTTGCATTTCAGTTGGATTATTTTTAATTTTATTTTTTAAAGTGCCTAAACAATAAGAAAAAAAAAACAGTTTCAGTGATTGAAACTAAATTATTTTCACTGCTTAAACTGAAACTATGACTTTTCAGCACTTTCCCTCCAAAAAATAATCTGAAGCAATAAGCCTCCATCCTTTGGTGAATTAATGTATTTCTTTCTGCCTGTTAATATTCCAAGACTGTTCAAAATTTACATTTAATCATCATCAGCAGCCAAGGAGGAAAAAATATTCCAAGAAGTTTTGAAGAGGTAAAGCAAAAACTAATGTAAGGATGAGATATTGGAATATTACTTTATGACCATGGTTACAGATCCAGTACTGCAGGCTCCTAGGGTGACATTGGACATGGGATTATCTCAGAATTATATCTGAATCCTCTGTAAGAAATTTTTTCTGTGTTCGTTGACTAAAAAGATCTTCTGTTGCAATCAAAAAGGCAATGGATCTGTTCTCTCCTCTCCAAGATAGGAATGTAGGAATGCAGGATAGGAAAGAATTCTCCAATGGGTGTCTTCCCTTTCTGCAATGAGGAATATTTGACACAGTTTCTTATACAGTCCAATGGCTTTACTGGACAAGTAGGTGTTTTCTTTGACTCACTTTCAGATTTTTCAGTTTTCTGGTCCTGGCTTTACAGGTTTTTTGGTTTCTTTTTTTCAGAAGACTCACTCCAGCTTTGCCAGCTGTGATAGTCAAACTAGCTAAATGATGTTCTGAGTGTTGTCTAACATGACCATATTTGAAAATAACAGTTTGGAACATTGTACCTGTGGAGTCCAGGAATGGGCTATTTATTATAGCTTGTAATCATTTCAGGGTTATAGTAAGTGTATAGGTATATAGGCACTAAAGGGAATTTGGATGTCTTCTGGGGAATAATCTTTGACAATTAAAATATTAGAGAAACTGGGACCTGTTCAATATTGTCTTAGCTTGTTCAAAAATCCATGCCACACAGATAGAGAGTTCTCAATGGTAGTCCTGTTGGGGCTACTCTTAATTTACAAAGCAAATGAGTAGAATTCATCGATACAATAGTGAAAGTCTGGAGGACAGAATAATGTCAAAAAAGCCCCTGGTGATCAGTACTGGTATTTAATCATAGAGGAAGGTGTTGCTGGATCTCTCAGATCTCCAATGTGTTACATACTCTTTCTTCTCTGCTATTTCAGACAGAAGGTGACATGTCAGATATATCACACAGGATGGTGTTGCCGTGTGGTACACTGAATTACTCATGAAGTTAGATTCAGCTTTGCAGATCTGAGAACTATGTCTTTAATTAGCTGAAGCAGATACTGATAGAAAGAAATAAGTTCTGTAGCACTTCAGCACCTTTTTCCAGATGTGTGTTGAAGCAACATATTTGGTATATAGAATATTAAGGCAGCAAGAAACACAACAGGAATCATAGCTGTTGGCTAAAATTTACTAAAAATAAATTGGATCCTGGAAACTCTGTTGTGAACCCCACTCCATTAATAAATTGTTAAACTGAAAGCTCACATGTACTTTCAGTAACCACTGACATTTCATCTTAAATAAGGATGAGAAATTTCACTTCTTACAAAGTAAAGCATTAAAAGGTTCCTTATCTATGGGACCAGAATAGGGCTATTAGTAACACTGTCTGCTTCTTTTTAAAACCCTATTAGTGTCAGGTAATATGTTTCTCCAATGATGCCTGATATTCTCTTGGCTTAAAAAAAATGGGAAAATGAACTTTCCAAGGGAATATTTTAAGTAATAATAGCTGGCTAAAGAAAATGTAACCTTTAGTATCAGTAAAACATATAATAGTTTTGTTCTTAAAACTTGTTTCACAGGCATTAGCAATGTAATCTGTTATTTCTATTTCTGTACGTGTGTTTCTTTTTTGGTCTATAGGTATACATATCAGGCACTACTAACCAAATATTCAGTTTGTGCTATTTGAATTCAATAAGATGCATAGCTAAAAAGCAGGACTATCTGACAGCTAAAACCTAGTATTTATTCTTCTCTGTGTATATAATGCAAGTTAAGAGATGGGGATCCTAAGCTGCTGTGTAAGTATTGATCAATCCTCTACTTGGCATAGTCCTCTAAATAACATTTCAAGTCTGTAAGAGACCTATAGTTGCCCAGGTATGCTTCACAGATTATGCCTTCAGAGCTAAAAAGCCCAAGGCTGTTCAAATAACGTGGACACTTCATGGTGTGAATAACATAGCAGGAATTCTTGTGGAAATAGCACAAACTGCACTACTGTGTTTGGAAGCACAAAGATTGAAAACACTACACCACATGCAACAAGCATCATATGAGAGACATTTCTCTGCTGCCAAATAAAGCAGGAGCAGAGCATAAACTTAAGCACTGAACAACTGCTTGTCCATACTGGGTATTTCCTGTCACGTTTACATGCAGAGCAACAGTTTAGTGATCTAGACATTGTCTGGGCACAGTTTGATAGATAACATGTACTGTAGGCTGTGTCCCAAAGGTACAATGAGTAGGACTAGTTTTTTATCTCTCTATTTATACATTCCTGCTTCAATATCTGTGAAGGCTCTGTGTGCAGGCATGTGTGTGTGTATTTAAACTCCATGTCTTCTTGCAATATGTCTTGGCATGTAACGTTTCCTTTGCTTTGTGCCATGAAAGTATCTCACTGTGATGTCCTATGACATGGTCCTTGCTTTGTTTCAAACCCCTAAACTGAGAAATGTACAACACACCATAAACCATGTCCTAAAACCTCCTGAACAGCCAAGGTCTTTGGGCTAAATGCAATGTGATGTAGGTGACACCTGTGCATGTCCTTTGGCCTAAGGATAACAGTCCCTGGCACACATTTATTCTGTGGGGCCAGTATAGATATATCCAACAAGAACAGGCAGAAAACAACTCACCACAAGAATGTGCAAATATTAAACATAGAATTGAAGCCTACCATGCTGGACATTTTCTGGAAAGTGCTTTGATGTTTGAATGCAAGTAGAAAGTCCCTGAAGTTCTTGGTTTTACAAGTATTGAGCTGCTTTTCAGAACTACTGTTTAATTTTCTAAAGTGAAGATTAAAGCAAAAGGATTAAATACTTGGGACCATGTAAAACAAAAACATCTCCTAAAATCCATACGCTCATTAATAACATGATTGATTCTGATCAATGGCAGCATGGTGTCCCTACTGAAATGTCCTCCTGGAACTCCGCAGTGAATTCCAGGCAAGTGTGAGAAAAATGATCCCAGGTGATGGATCACTTGCTGAGTGGCTCAGAGCAACTTTCCCCAGAATTCATTCACTTGGGTGAATGTTCCTTTTAAGAGTGCTTCAGAGGTCAAAAGTCTTTCGGCTATGAAGGCTGTGAAAAAGAGGAAGTCTTACACCAAAACACTGTTTGTTACCAAGCTCCCTGGGCTGTGAAGTTTGTTTTTCATTGTTTCATGCCTAGTCCTGATGAACTGGTTTGACAGCTGCAATTTTAGAAACTACCAAATAAAAGAGAAAAAAAAATAGTTGGGGAAAATTTTCACTGAGAATATATGGGGCAGGAAGCCAGTTTAGAAATCTTATGATTGGCTAAAGAGCACAAAATCTATGGATTTAGACAACTTAAATCTAGACTCTGATTTGCTCACCCATTCTGGGTGGTAACTTAGTGTCAAAATTCTCCTTTTCAGTGAAGCTATGGGAGAGCTTATGCACTGTGAGAGTGAAAAACAAAGCCTTGTGATGATTCACATGCTGCAGTTAACCCCAACTGATAAACATTTACCCCTCAAACAAGATTGTATGCCATGCTCTCACATTCTCTATTTGAAATATGATGCAATATATGCAAATTATTGATACAGACCTCAAACTTGCTGTGAGAAAACATCCCATTTTTTGTGGTAAGTCTTTTCCACAGCTTCTTTCTCCCTCAACAAAGGTTTCAGGGTCCTCACCAGCTGTCAGTCTAGTATCTAATACTGGCAATGCAGTCTGAGTTTCAAGTCAGTATACTAACTAATGGAGTATCCCTTGTGAGAAATTCTAGAGCCAGCATTATGTCTGTGTGCTACCTCTTGCCTCCAAGGTTATAGCTGGTATACCCAGTTCATGTTGTCCTTCTGTTATGTCACCCTCTGGGTGCATTTTCAATTCTCTTGCCATTATGCATCTGGCATCAAAGAGAGCAAGCCTGTACTCTTGTTAGTACACCAGGCTTTAACATTGCATGTGCTTCTTTACTTGCCACTGACCTTCACTCACACAGTACCAGAGAGTCTCTCTGCCATGTGAAAGGGCAGAGGGGCAGGCTGGCTACCAGGCCTGCAATCCCAGTAGTCTGTGCAGTAGGAAAACACAACACTGAAAGCTGCCTGTATATGATCCCGTGAATCCATATAGAGCAACAAGCTTGGCAAATTAAGTGTTCTCTATATTGTTCTTTACTGAGCTGGATCACTCTTCCTTTTTTTTTTTTTTTTTTTAATTAGTTTTCTAGGTCATGGTCACTATTTTGAGCTTAAGCAGGAAAGATCATCTTTCCCCTTCAGACTTGCCACATAAAAATATAACTGTTTATACAATGAGTCATGCTCAGAGCTTCTTTTGTTCTTTATAAGTCTCTGAAGTGCAAATTACAGAGATGTGTGTATAATTGACAATGAATTTTTAAGACCATGATACACTTGGTGTCACCTGTGTCTGTGACAATAGCAATGCAGTATCCTTTCCCTTGCCACACAGAGATGTTTTTTTACATAGCTGCCTCAAATCATGGTTTACTTTTTTCAGTCACCTAAAGCCAGAAACATAATCCTGCCTGTCTGATTCCAAGACAAGTTAAATAACTGCCATATGTCATGTGGGCACCCCTTTGTTAGAAGTACTCTGTGGTAAGTTCTAACTAGAACAGTGAAATTCTTAAGAAAGCAGGAGTGAGGTGGTTCCCAGGAATGCAACTATCTACCTACTGCATGATCCTCTGAAAACACCCGTGGCTAGGGATCTCCCAAACCTTCCTTCCTCCCTTCCAAAAGAGCTTGTCTCATGTCTGTGAGATAGAGAATTACAATTCTTACCCTTTTTACAGTTAGGGAAATGATGGCACTTTGCAGTTCAGTTAACTTAGAAAATCATCAAAGAAGGTGATGTAGGGAGGCTCATATGTTTATGTTGATGGAGGCAGATAGACACACTCTGGCATCACTTTCGGTCTTGTCCATGATTTCTAGGTGTAGTTAATGTCCAAACTTGCATAATTTGTCTTAAACAATGCTGACCACTTGGGCATAAGATTTTTTTGTAATTACCAGATTAGAACGGTCAGATCAGCTGGGCTGTACTCAGAGCAAGCTTGTCTGAACCTGCCGGTGGAGAAAAGTGCCCAGTGACACCTGGAGTCTAGACTGAAACTAGTGGTTATCACATGCTCCACCTGCAAGGGTTTCTGTACTTGCTTTTTCTCATAGTGCCCAGTAGAAATTTGTATCAGGGTCCTCAGAAATGCTGTCTGAAGTTTTCACAATTCACGTCATAGGCGTAGCTTACTGAGAAACACAACTGAAATAACATCAACGCTCTTCCATTTATTCTACGCTAGAGCTGGTCATGTTTCACAAGGAATTCTGTGGTTTGTATTCTTAAATCTCCAAATTGAAAGTGATGCTGCTATATCTCCTATAACATGTTGACTTCATCCTAATTTAACATTGATAAGTTGCAACAGAGCAACTGTTACCTGTTATTTTTCTGCACAATACAATCATGCTTCTAAGACTACCTAGTATAATATCAGTCTCAGAATAACAGAATCAAAGAATCATAGAATGGCTTGGGCAGAAACCTTGTTCCAACCCTCCTGCCATGAGCAGGGACATCTTCCACTAGAGTGGGCTGCTCAGAGCCCTATCCAACGTGGCCTTGAAAACCTCCAGGGATGAGGGATCCACAGCTTCCCCGGGAAACCTGTTCCTAAGCCTTATCGTCCCCACAGTAAAGAATTTCTTCCATTTATCTAATCTAAACCTATTCTCTTTCCATTTGAAGACATTGCCCCTTATCCTGTCACTAGATGCTCTTGTAAATATTCTTGCCCCATCTTTCCTGTAAGTTCCCATCAGGACCTGTAATTAGGTCACTGCAACTAGGTCAGCCCAAAGCCTTCTCTTTTCCAGGCTGAACAAACCCAGCTCCCTCAGTCTTTCCCCAAAGGAGAGGTGCTCCATCCCTATGATCAAATTGGTGACCTCCTCTGGACTCGCTCCAACAGGTCCATGTCCTTTCTGTGCTGCGGTGGCCAGAGCTGGATGCAGCACCCCAGGTCACAGAAGAACAGAGTAGAGGGACACATCTACCTTGCCTGACCTTTGATGCAGCCCAGGATGTGTCTGGCTTTCTGGTCTGGAAGTGCACATTGTGAGCTCATGTTCTCTTGCCTTCCATCTCATTAACCTTTGAAAATGCTTACTTGAGAAGAAGAAACATTCAAACTCTGACAGCTGTACCTAGAAGCAGAAACTATAGAATAGCAATACATCATTCTCCCACAGCTCTGCATCCCTATTGTTTTTCCCTTGAAGCTGAAATAGGTCTTCCTTTCAAAATCTCCTTTAGGTACTGGAAAGAATCCATCAGTGTAATGCTGATAGGCTATATTCTGTCTGTGTAACACATCAGGTCATCCATCAGCACATCCATTATTATGCCAGGTGCTTCAAAGCTTGGGAAGCTACTGGCTCTCAAACCCCATTGTATTGCTAGCTGCTCTTAATGCACAGAGACTGTCTTCACTATACAGATCAGTGGGAAATCGTTAAAAGCAAAATGCTTCTACTAGGGCATGAATCTCAAAAGGTTTGGTTCAGGCAACACAAAAAAAAGTTTTTCAATAACTTCTTTGTTATGAAAATCAGGTCGGAAATCTCATGAGAATAGGTCTTCTCCTTATGAGAACTGCAGTATTGTCCCAGTTTTGGTCAAAGTGAAAATACCAGTAGAATGATCTTTTCCTAAAATAGTTTGATAGATCAATGACTGATTCTTATCAAAACCAGGGAGAGTAAGAAATCTGTGAAAACTCAAAATGCTAAACAGGGAAAGAAAATGTTTGAAAATGGATAACATCACCCTGGAGCTGACTTCACAAACCTGGAAAAATCCCCCACAGGCCTATCTTCAAGAAGGTTAGAACCATATGTTTCTGTGTATTTGCTCTTTATGTTTTCAGCTAAACCAGAAAAGAATGAGAAAAAATAATAAAGCCCTCCAGCTCTGTTACAGCTTTCATCATTTCAGATCTTTCCCTTAATAATTCAAAGTAAACTAATTACCTAATTATGTTAACAGGTGTCAGTCATTCAAAAATAAAGAGCTACTAGAAAGACCTGAACTGGGGAATTCTTTCCTTAAGTGTCTGCACTTAAAATTTGAAGCATAATGGCATTAAAACAACTGATTGAGTTCTTTTAAAGACATTGCAGCTTAGATCTATACTGGAGGCATTCACCTGTGAGGCAATTAAGCTTTTACCTCCCATTACAATACTTTGGCAAGCTTCCTGATGAATCCTTTATGTGTGGCCCCTCATGTCTAAAAGCCTACAGTAAAGAGTTGTACTGTTTGAAAGGAGGATGAGGAGCTGCTTGTTAAAGAAGGGGAACACTGGCCTTGCTGTGAGTGTAATTGTGTTGGTAATTATCCTGTGTCCGTTATCTTCCTTAAAAGTACTGTGTTATGCCATGACAACAGCCAATAGAACTGCTGGGGTCATTGCTCATAGGGCCAAGTGATGTAAAATTATTAGATGTTCTAAAAAACACACAATATCAAATTTTCAATAAAAATTTAAGATGTTTTTTCTTTGTAATATATTTTGTGAATTACAATTTTCTCCGGTCTTCCATGTCCTTATGCCCTCCCTCCACTCCCTGAATAAATGCAAGTGTCTGCCTGTGCATGCTCTTCAGTTCCGTAATTTCCTTAAAAGTCTGACAGGGTTGGGTCTCAGTAGTAAGCAGAAAGTCATTAAAAGGACAAAAAAATGAGACCCAAAAAAAACAAATAAAGCTTATTCAGTGAGATAAAGGAGACAGACATTTTATAAGTATTAATACCAACATGGGACCTTCCTTTATAGTCAAAATATTTCAGGGTTTGAAAGTTTTGGCTTTCAAGGAAAAGAAAATCAGGAAAATGCAGCATGTTTGCTTGTTTGTGATGCTCAGAGAAAAGCTAATTTTTCTGACAAAGGCAAACTCTAATCATGACAGTCAATATAAATATTGCTTAGGTGACCTGTAGTTAATTTTTCCAGTCTGGCACATCCAAGCACTGAGCCCATCTATTAATGCTCTCCTAGGGGAATGCAGACACATGCCTATGTGTATGCATATTGCTTCTGCTGCCTTGATTTCTTACTGCTGTATTTCATCCAGTGGCAAAAGCAATACCTGTTGTGGTGCTGAAAAACCTCTATCCAAACCTTGCTCATGATCTTTCACAAGGATCTAATCCAGCATGACATTACAAGAAGCTAGAGAAGTAGGTGTGGCAAAGTCAGGGGGTATGGAGGAGGGAGCTTGACTGGAATTTGGGAGACCTGCTTCTTTATGACTGCCTACAAAACAGTGCTGTGGAGAAGGCATGGTGCAGAAAGAGGAATTAAGCCACAATATAGGCACGTGATCCAGAGCAGGGAACTGAATTCTGGCAAGTTCTCTTCTTTCAATGTGCATATGCTTCAAATTTCAGCGTAGATTTTCTTAAAAGGTCTAGACTTCCTAAAATGTTACTCTGATTCTGTTACTCTGAACACCTTTTTAATATATAATATATAATACACGGAAGTGAAGTGCCTGGGCTATAATAATAATAACTTTTGTGTTTAAGTGTTCTGATAAATTTGTCTATTAGACAAATTTATCAGAACACTTAAACACAAAGACAGCAACTCCCACCTTCAGTCTTTGAAAGTCTTGGTACTGCAAGGTGTAAAATTAAGCATGAACCCACATTTACCCTCTTCAGTTCTTTCTCAGGCTCTATTGGCTGCTGATGGTGACAACATAATGCCTGATGGGCCAGCAGTCTGATCTGAATTGACCATTTGTATGGTCTTAAATTACTGTATCATTGTGTTTGGTATTACTTTCTGCAGTGTATTTATGCTGAAGCAGTGACCAATAACGATGTCATGGCTAGAAAAAGCATGGACAGCAAAGAACAGACTGAGACCTAAAATTCTTCTTCAAATCTTCAATAAGAAGTTTAACTTCAGTACAAAAGATACTCTGCCCCCAAAATTTAAAGAAAAATTTTAAAAACCCGAAAAGTCTTGTTAATGTGCAGGTGTCAGGAAGACATGGTTAATTCATTTTAGTGAAAGGATTCATTATGCCAAATGCTTGCATGAATGGAAAGAGGTAGGTTGCAGAGAGTGGATGGATCTCTGAACAAAGAGCAAAGAGAAAACAGGTGCTGTTTGAAGTTTTCTTGATATGGACATCTACAGATAAACTTCCCAAAAACTCCAGCCAAAGAACTGTTTTAACAGATGAGCCATTATGCTGTTTTCTCTCTATTTATTTTTAAGGAAGATTGAAATCATGTAATTGAAACAGTCTTGTAATTACAACTGTACTCTCTCCATTTGTTTTTGAAAAAGAAAACAGTTTCTCTGCTAGGGAAAACTTATTTAAAGTTAACAAAACTATCAAAGGATATAGAGAAAGAAGGGCTTGGGGAACTATTCCCCTGCATTGCACAAACCACTTCACTCAGCAATGTGTTGAGCTGCTGCCCCATTTTCATCGTAGGCACAGGTGGGAGAACACAGGTCTAAGGCTGGTTTAGCCTCTGGGAATTTAAACATGCAGCTCAGGCTGAAAGGGCTTGAAACACCACACCTCTGGGATTGTGGATCAGGAATGAGAACAATGCAGAGGAGAGATAAAAATATTTCCTACACAAAGTAGGAAATATTAGCCTGGTGCTAAAACAGCTCTTTTGGCCCTGCAGGAACCAGGTAAATAGCACACAGAATGATGACAAGGACAAAACCCAAAAAAATGATCATCTTATTTTATGATAGACTGCAGGATAAGGAATATAGTAGCTGGACCCTGCAATGGAAACAGAAAATTTTATAACATAGCAACTCATACAGGAAGTTAGTATTTAGGTTAATATGTTTGCTGTTTTCCCTGTTTGCTACTTATCAACTCAATTTTATTAAACCTTTGAAAAGGATATCTATAATTCCTATAAGTATCTTCTCTCACTACTTACGCTGTCATCTATATGCTCTGTATATTTACAGAGTAGCAATAGTAACAGTCCTGAATATATATTTTTCATAAATATGTTCTATGAAATACTTTTTTTTGTCTTTGAAGGAAGACATAACTGTTTTCCTTAAACAATTAATTTTAACCTTGAAAAAGAAGAAATAATTCTCTGCCTGAAAATGTAACAAAATAAACTGATTTTATTTTATGTTTGTATGCAATATGATCCTATTAACTAACCGAGGACTGAACTGTTCCAAATATAATAATGCATGGAAAAATATTTAACCAGATTTAGAACCTTGAAATACAACCAACTTTACCTGAGAAAAATAAATGCAGTTTTTTAGTTAGTGCTGCAGACACTATGTGCTTTTCAACAGAACAAAACTAGAAATGTAGATTCAGACAAGGATGGCTTGTAGTATTTTATGGTGGGTGTCAGTTTTTCTGCTATGGTATGCAGATTAAACTGTGTTTCACTGTAAAATGTCACTATCTTGGCTGCCCTGGGAATCCAGCAATATTATGAAGGCAGTAAATAAGAACCAAGAAAAAAATCCTGCATAGGTACTATGTCAAGAGAAGCAGAAGGTGGTGTGGTTTGGACTGGCTAAAATATGTCTTTCTTATGTAAGGTTACAAAGTTCTTTGGCTCTGTAGTATTTTTTTCTCCTCTGAAAATGAAGACTAAGAAAATAAATCTCTGAAAATGCACTGTAAATGAAATGCCGAATATGTAATTCATGGTTGACCAAATCACTTTTAAAAGGCAATTTGGAAGTAAAAATTGAATTTTCCTGTAAAAAAATGCCAATTTTACTTTCAGAATTGTATTTCTCAGAAAAGGCGTGTATCACTGAAATACCATTGAATAACAAGTGTTACATAGAATCTTCATTAATGATAGAGAAAGAGGGACTGTGTGTACCCTTAGCAAATCTGCAGATGACACCATGCTGAGTGGTGCAGTGACACACCCGAAAGATGGGATGCCATCCAGAGGGACCTGGAAAAGCTCAAGAATTGGGCCCACAGGAGTAATGACCAAGTACAATGTACTGCACTTGGCTCAAGGCAACCCCTGGTATCAATCCAGGCTGGGGATGAACAGATGCAGAGGAGCCCTGCCAAGAAGGACTTGGGGGATGTTGTGGTTGAGAGGCTGGATATGGCCCAGCCATGTGCCCTTGCAGCCCAGAAAGCCAAACATGTCCTGGGCTGCATAAAAATCAGTGTGGGCAGCAGGTGAGGGAGGGGATTCTGTCCCTCTGCTCTGCTCTGCTCTGCTGAGACCCCACCTGCAGTGCTGCATCCAGCCTTGGGGTCCCCAGAAGAAGAAGGACATTGATCAGGTGGAGTGAGTCCAGAAGGGGACACCTGGCTGATTAGGGGGATGAAGCACCTCTCCTATGAAGAAAAGCTTTGAGAAGTGGGTTTGTTCAGCCTGGAAAAGAGATCAGGTCACTTTGGGGTGACCTAATTGTATCCTTCCAGTACCTGAAGGGGTCTTACAGGAAAGATGTGGCAAGAATATTCACAGGAGCATCTAGTGACAAGATAAGGGGCAATGGCTTCAAATGGAAAGAAATAGGTTTAGATTAGATAAATGGAAGAAATTCTTTACTGTGAGGATGATGAGGCTTAGGAACAGGTTTCCCAGGGAAGCTGTGGACGCCCCATCCTGGAGGGTTTTAAGGCCATGTTGGATAGGGCTCTGAGCAGCCCACTCTAGTGGAAGATGTCCCTGCTCATGGCAGGAGGGCTGGAGCTAGATGACCTTCAAGGTCCCCTTCCAATTCAAACTGGTCTACGATTCTATGATTGAAATCTCTGATTTATGAAAAATCTGTAATTTGTTGATGGGTCATAGATTATTGGAGGATCTTTAACGAGATATAACTGAAAACATTACTTCAGAAGAAAATCTTGTCCCTGTGAGTAGAAAGACTGATATTACTGCACACTCCAAAAACTATGATAAAATTCTTTTGAAATCAAGGGTAAAATTCTGAGTGATTTTAATGAGTAAGGATGTAAATCACTAGATTACTGAAAAAGACACTTTTAAAAAATTTGTCCTTGGGTATTTAAAGATGTACTGCTGGAATCTGGTCAGCAGTTTTGCAGCCATCTCTTTTTTCCCCTATTTTCCCCCCTCTTGCCCCACCCTCACTTCCTACTCCCTTACCCCCTCTTTGCTCTCTTTCTTGCATCCCCTTCCCTGCCTTAAACCACAGAGTGCCCCAACATCTTCCTTTCACCTCACAGTTTTTGGGAACCTTAAATGATATGTTTATTTCCTGTGCTGCTATGAACTCCTATTGGAAATATCCCTGTTATTTGAAGGTTGTTTTTGTTTTGTTTTGGTTTGGTTTGGTTTTTTTTTTTGCTTTGTTTTATTTTGTTTTTCTGTGAACTGCAGCCCTGAAAGCCCAGATAACTGTGTTATCCAAAAGCAAACAGGCCCAGTATGAGATGGAACCCTTCTTTGGGCAGTAACTTGTGTTAGAGCTACGTTATTATTACATGACAGAGATATGATCTAATGTAGTGAGGTCTTTACTGGATACCAGTGGATCCAGCTGCCATTTTTGACTGCCCTGCTGCTATGTGAGATGGCTGCTGGCAGTTACCTCACTTCCTTGCAGCTTAGTTCCATCTCCTGTAACAACAAGGATATTATTTCCATGCCCCTCTTTCTACCTTTCTGAGTTCTGTGGATGTAAAATGTTAAACTTGTGAAACAAAGCAGGTGTGTATTGAGAACAGTGCAACTCCTCTATAAACCACTGAAATAGATCAGTAACTATGACCTTCTTGCACATTTAGACCAAAGTAGCTTGCAAAACAAAGAAACCCCTTATTATACAGATAGAACTGAGACACAGATGCAGAATACCATTTCTCATTCCACACTAAATAGACAATAAAACAAAGAATATAACCTGTATTTTCTAACTTCTGAACTAGTCCTTTTCATCAACAGTTCCTTAAGCTGCTTCTAATATGTGCCATATTTCTCTACCTTCCACTTGCTCTGCCACTCAGAGTCCCAGGTGGGTGGCATATCATCCTAAAATTCTTTCATTAAGAAAATAATGCTCCCAGCATCTTGTTTTCTCAATTCAGAAGAATAAAGAAATCTTTGCTGCACATTACAGACGCACATTGTTCTTCCCAAATTGATCTTCTCTTAAAAAACCTCTGATTGGTACTATGCTGCATTTCACATGCAAATATATTGCATTCCTTTTTCACTTGTTCATAGTTTAATTGGAGAACAGCAGGTGATCAAAATCACAGTACTAGGAAAGGTGTGCTTCTGTAGAATAGATGAGACTTCCATTTAAATCCTTACAGGGGTGCTTTTAGCTTTCTCTACTAAGCAGCCTTGCCACTTTCAAATCCCATAGCTATAAAACTGAAACAGAGTCTTACCTGTCTTGTAAGTTCCCTCAATCACACAGGAATGAAGAGAAATCTTAGGCCAGTTTGCTGTCTTGTTTCTTTGCACTTTGTCTGATTTTTTTCCCTACCAAAGCCTTATCACTAGGAAGCATATGAACTTAGAGAGAAAAATCTCTTTTCCTTTCACTAGATAATTTTTTAAAATTAATTATCAGCAATGGCACACAATTGTTGTCCAGGTTTGAAGAAACAGATAAAAATGTAATACAAGAACAATCAAGTAACCTACATAAGTTGTGTAAGATATTTAAGAATAGAAATGCTTTTTAAATTAAATATGACACCTATTTGTACTAGCTGGTTATATTTCAGACATATCTTTATAGCTATGTATTATTCCTTCTGAATAATAGTTCCTTCTGAATAATTGCCCGTGATTTGTCTCTCTGGAGTCAAAATCTGTATTTTCTAAATCTTAATAAGCCCACAGGTAGTGATATTATCTCTTTCTGGCAAATCATGAATGAGGCAAATAAAAAACAAGTAGGAAAGAATGAAGATGGAAAAAATATAGAACACAGCAAATTATGCCATTTTCTTTGTTCTGCATTTTTTATACATTCTCACTTTGTTAGGATTTTTCACTCCTTTTTCTAAACATTTATCCACACATCTCTCAAATGTGGACCTATCACATATTTTTCAACCTTTAAAATATATGTTAATACCAAAAATTCCTAACAAACTGCCAGAGACTGTCAGGAAGCAGATGACCCAGTATTAATATTTACTAATGGATAGCATAAGTTGGAAGATCTGCATCATGTGATTGTTTTAATATGAGACATCTTTAATCTAATATCTTTACAGGCATAAGTCTGAATAAGCATACATATCTTTCCTGCTTTGTAGGTCAGGTAATTTGTATTCTCACCGAGGAGAAGAGGAATGAATATTTGCCATTGACACAGACATTTTTGCTTTTCCTAAAAGTCAGTAATCAGGGAAAGCTCCGTCTTCAATGACTGTAAGTAAACCTTAGCCTGGAACAAGGCTTATGTTTGTGTCAGCATTGCTTAGATTCTTTATTAGCAGGATTAAATCAATGTGGAGGATTTCCTCAAGTAATGCTGTGTAGTGCTATGAAACTCCCAAATTTGCCCTAAAATAAGACAAATACACGACTACTTACAGCTTAGGCATGTTTAGTGTTGTTTTACACAATTGCTGATACAGATTACAGACACAACTGTGTTTTGTTGTGTTAGCTTGAAATAGTAAGAAAGAGAGGTTTTTTAACTTTGTAGTACTTTCTGGGAAAATCTTACACACTCCATTGCTCTGGAGTGTAGATTTAAGGAGATGGCATTCAGGAACACCTTTGGTTCATTACCCTTTGCTTATTAATATGTTCTGACTATGTAACATACATTTGAACTTATTACTACTTTTAAATCATATTTGACTGAGAAACAGAGGTTTCAAGGATATTATATTCCTGCAAGGTTCAACAAACTAGGCAATTTGAAAGAGGACAGGAAAGACGAACTAAAAATTCTTATCTAATACAAGTAGGTAATCTCTTCTACAGGGAAAAGATGAGAGAGATGAGACTGTTCATCGTGGAAAAGAAGGCTTGGGGGATCTCATTATTTTGTGGGATATTTAATGAAGGTGCAAAGAGGAAGGAGGCAGGTTCTTCAGTGTTACCCAGTGACAGGAATAGAGGCAGTGGGCACAAACTGAAACACAGGATGTGCCATCTGAAGTAAGCATTTTATTGCTGTGAGGGTGTCAGTGTGACTGATCCCTGATGATAGCTGGCTACAGAGGTCATAGAGTCTCCATCCCTAGAGATTTCAAAAATTGTCTGGACATAGTGCAGGTCAACCAGCTGTAGGTGGTTGACTCGCTGTAGGTGGCCCTGCTTGAGCAGGATCGATATCTCCAGAGGTCCTTGTCAACTTCAACTGTTTTGTGATCCTCATAGCAGTCATATTTCTGTATCATCAGCTTATTGATAGAAAGAGTTAATGTGACTGTAATATTTTTGGACCCTTCAATCCATGGACTCCAGGTATTCACAGAATCACAGGAGTTTGGAAGTGCTCTCTGAAGAATGAGTAAAATGCTGAGTGTAAGGTCAGCTAGGGCAGGTTGCTTTGGGCTGTGCTCAGCTGAGTTTTGAGCATCTTTGAGGATGGAGACAACACAGCCCCACGAGTCAACTTGTTCCAGTGTTTAGAAAGCATCACTGTAGATAGACATTTATTTTTTTTTCTTAAGTTTGAATGGAATTTATTGCCTTTGAGCTTGTGCTGATTCCCTTTTGACTTTTCAATCTCTACCAATGAGAATTCTTTGTCTTCTTCTTCGTGAATCCCCACACATAAAGTATTTATACATATTGATAAAACTACCATGAGTGTTTTCTTCTCCAGGCTGAACAAACTCAGTCAGATGGTCCAGTCCCTTCTTCAGTTCATTGTCCTCCATTGGATTTGCATGTGCCATGTCTACATTTTACTAGGGGTTCAGAATAAGACAATTCACATTACATAATTACTTCAGAAAATATCTTGCTATTACAGAATAAATCCTGGGTGTTTTAAAGAGAAGATAATAGTTTAAGACCGCAGATGTGTCAATAAAAGATACTGCAACTCTTTGTCAGAAAAAAGGATTTCTGAAAAGCATACTGGCATTTCTATTCTTAGAGAAATAATCTCCCAAAAATCCCTGAGGAAAGACATGGAGTAAATAAGGTCTTTTTACACCCCTTATTTTTTCTTACTTTTTAAAAATAGAAATCAATTAGCTTGTTTTAGAGGCTTCTCATTAATTTCTGAAACAATTGAAGAAAAATATTTCAGCCCTCATTAAAGAATACTGATTAACTTTATGTCTCTAGATATTTTCATAATTCACCTTAATTTCATACTTTAATAATACTAGGGATCAGAAAGCAAGAAAGAGCCATTGTTTTGGAGATTATGAATCAAAAGACTAGCTCAACCTGTAATAACAAGGAGAGAAAGCTAAATATCTTTCTGAACATTCATATAGTTAGGAAAACTGTTGGAGAGATATAGGTTTTCATTCTGATTATATGTTTTTCTGTTAAGCAGCGCTTTCCTTCCCAATTCAGTTTCCCCCCATAGCTTTCCTTATAAATCTGAATCAAAATATTAGTTTAGGATTTCCCTGTTGCTTTGTTGTCTATTCATCTGAAGTTAAAACTTCAGTGAAAGGAGTTGAGGCAGAGCACAATCATGTTTTGAACATTTATGTTCTATGTGAAATATTTCCTATGTGGAATATGAACTTAAGTTTGATGTCATTTTTCCTGAAGAGGTATATCATGATTATAGCTTGAATTATAGAAATGGAACTACCCATAGTACTTGGAATTATAGACGTGGCATAGCATGCTCAGTTTAACACAGAGTTGAAATAGAAGTGTTATAGAGTGGTGGGAGCCAGCTTCACTCTGTATTCTTGGTACCTCTAGTGCTGTTAGCATTCCTGTCTAAAGAGATTTATTTCATTTACTTTAGTGAGTGTTGGACTGGACCGTGAAGGAGGTAGTCAAAACTTCTAGATCACAACTGTTAGCAGGATGCTCATAAACAGTTCAGTCAGCATAATATTGTTGGATCCTACACCATGGAAAAAAGGGTAGGAGGTTTCTGGAAAACTCAGTCATCTGCACTGTGTCACAGAGTCAGTGGGACTACTCACATTTCATCTCCTTGTGCAAATGCAGGTTGCTATATGTGCAGAGAGAGTACCTCCTTTTTCTTTCCTGTCCTGTATCCCAGATTGTAGAAAGCTCTTTCCTGACACTGAGACATACTAGGGAATTTCTTTGGACATCAAAGCAAAGCTTTATGGAAATCTTACTCTTACACTTCATTTTTTCTTTCTCTTCTACTGAAAGGGGTGACAACAGGGCCCACTGTGGAGGTCACTGAGAAAATGATGCTGAGAATTCACTCCCTGGACAAAGGTAAGACTTGCCTGTCACCACAAAGTTGTTAAGAGTATGAAAGCTGTGTTCAGTGTGATGGTAAGAGATGGGGACAAATGTTATTCACAGTCTTAGTCTTTCATGAAAAAGGGTTTTCCTGTTCTTTCAACTTTTACCTGGGGTCAAGGACATTTGTCTACCATACCTTGATTTTTTTCCTGCAGAAAAAGTAAAAGAGAACTTTCATTGTGATCAACCTTTCTTTTTTTTTTTTTTCTTTATAGCTCTCAGTGAGGTATTATTATTTTGCAGGTGCAGAACTGGGGAGTGGAGGGCCTTGGTGACTTGTTCCTGGCCACCTACTTGCTCAGGAAAGCATCAAACCCACATTTTTGTGTATTGCTGCAGGGCTATGCCTCTTGTCAGACAGAAAAGGGCTGCAATGCAGTAGCCTTTATGACCCTTCCTGGCCATGCCATATTTCCCTGATTCACTTGGCATATAGGTTCTGAAAGATTTATTTGAAAACCTGACTTAATATTTTAAACAAAATTCAGAAACTATGAAGTAACTCAGTATGGGGCAGAGGAACATAAGAATATATTTTCTTTTACTGCTTTCCTCTTCCTACTGAGTTCCTCCATCACCTGGTAGCACCTCCTATATATTCCTATTTGCTATCTAAATGGTCTACACTTAACCAAAAATTTCAGCTATGCTTGCAAAGTCATGTTGAAATGGGGGCCTGGAGACCAGGTTAAGCAACCCAGGCCTCGGTGAATGCTATGCTCACCCTGTAAAATTCCCTTAATTTATCTTCCCTGATTTCTTGCAAATTACTCTTTTACACTGTTTCTCAATTCCTTGGCAGTCTAAATAATTTATTGTAGAGAATGGAACTGTGAATGGAAACAAATCTTCAAATTAGGCCTAATCCTCTCAACTCTTAATAGCTGGTGAAGGTCTGCCTCTCACATGCCTACATAAAGAATGGGCTGACAGGAACAGGAGGTGTGTACCTCTGCTTTAATATTTTTTGTGTGTGTGTGGATTCTCTAATAAGCAGATTTATAAAATGCATTTTGGATTGACGTGTGTAAAGCTGAAATTTTGTAGGAAGGGTGGGACCTCTTTATTTCATTTGCATATATTTACCCTTGGAACAGAAGTCATTTATATGAATTTCCAGGAGGACTGTAAAGGTTATCCAAAGACCATCTTTCAAAGGGAACTCTTGTAAGATATGTATGCAAAACATGTCTATGCTGTCACAAGCAGGTAATTTCACATGCAAAAATATGCTGTTATAGATTATGAAAAACAAGCTGTCATTCATGCAAGCCCTGGTTTACTTGTGCAGTTAATACTGCAGATTCAGCTAGGAAGAGACACCTGCAGGAGACCATCTAAGTCATCAAGTCCATTTGTCATAAGTGCAGTCATTACAAGTATAGTCCAAATGACTTCACAAAACACCTCTTTGGTGCACTCAGCATGCTAGAGAACTGGCAGCCTCTAGGTTAAATATCAAATGACATAAAAGTCTGCAATGGGCCACATCAGAAGGAGAAGGTGAGATCAGATATTACCAGTGTCCTAGATTCTTCCACTGTAGTTCTGTGAATGGCCATATGGTGCTAGAGAGCCCAATTTCCTTGGGAAGGCTTTCAGATTTCTTTTCTTGGAGTTTCAAAACTGCACTAGACAAGACCCTGGTCTGTTTGGTCTGGCTGGCCCTGCTGTGAGCCATAGTTGGACTAAATGACCTCGGGAGGTCTCTCCCAACCTAAATTGCTTTTATTATGATACAGTTCTTTTACTGTTCTCAGCTTCAGAACTTCTGTATGAATTGAAGTGCTCACATGATTTTCCATTAATTTGCTGTGGGCCAAGAATTATTTCAACTGTTGATATCCTTCCTTAGTTTGGGATACCCTTTGTCTCTGATTTTTGAGCCTTACTCTAAGGCACACAGTTGGGAGTGAGATAAATGAGCACAAAACAAGACTAAATGTTAATGTTTTCATCAGGTCATGAAAAAAGGCATTTTAGATTCACTGTGTGTTAAATTAAACACATCAGCCTGGTTCTGTTGTAATACAGGAAAAATGCACAGATTAAAATCCTGAGGGTAGAATAACTCCTCTACAATTTATGTAGTACAACACTGTAACATTGTATATTGCTGAAATCTGGGCAAACACCTTCAGAATTTTGAACTTGATATCTGTACTGTTTGCTTGAAGGAAAATGTACACACATTAGATGGGAAATGTGCTTGTGGGGCACCCTGAAATCAGTTTTAACTTTTGTTTGAAAGCAGTGGTAAAATTTAGAATTTAAAATGGTTTGAATTTTAAACAATTAAAACAATTCCACAGCTGGATTAGGAACTCAGCTGTGGAACTCCTTAGGGAAATTTTCTTGTCCTTGTGCAAACCTAGAAGAGAGCTGGTCAACCAAACCAAACACAGTGCTCTAAGAATGATCCCATTCATCATAAGAATGGACAAGTCTTCTCCATCAGTGAACATTTGTGCTGATAGTGTAATTCCAACTGAGCTCAGCAGAAAAGGAAGCACCCACATCTAGCTGATTTAATTTTTTAGGGCATAATTAATTAAAAGTAGTATCTGTGATCTGTTAATTAAAAGAATGAAATCTGAAATTAGATTTTTGGTAAAACAGAAAATGTGGACTTGGCAAAAGTTTTGAAACTCACATAAGGCTTCTGATAAATTCACATTGGATATGCAGTTATTTGGGGGGTGGGGTAGAGGTTAAAAGAGGGTCTTTTATCTCCCCCACAAAACCATCTGTGAGCCTTTTTTTATCTGACAGGCAGTAGAAGAGGAGGAGATGTGTAGGAAAAATTAAATGTTCACATTGTTCAGCAACAAGAAAGGCATGTGTCTTAGAAGCTCTGTTATCCAAGCTTCTGCCTTCCTAAAAGCCCTGTAAGACATATTTAGGTTGAGTCCCCTGAAGTAGCCTTAAGGAACTTTTTAAGCAGAGATTTCAGCGTGTCCAATTACAGTCTGAGAGCCTGATCCAAATATCACTGAAGTCAGTATCTCCACATTCCATCTCAGTGATTGTAAATAAGGGGGTGGAGGTCTACTCTGCAAAGCCATAAAAGTATTCTCCCCTTTAAGGCACATGTAACTAAAAAAAAATAAATCTCTGCTATGAAAACAAACATTAGCAGAAGAAGATAATGTTGCAATATATAACACTATTCAACAAGCTATATCCTGCATTTATTCAGAGAATTTGTCACATCATCTAGTTTATAGATTTTTTTAGAAGTCTTTAGACGTCTATATGTTGTGTGTATCCAGCTATTCAGAATCCTGGGATTGGTAATTTTCCAAAGTAAAACCCCATGAAAAGTTAAATCCATGTCATATGATGTGGTAGTAGATGAACTAAAATTATACATGCATACATGTATGCAAATATTGTCTATAGCAGTAATATATAAATACATGCATGTTAGAAAATGAAAGAGGAAAAAAGTGGGAACTATGTTCAGTGTTGGTAGCTACTTAACAGGAATATCTCTAGAAGAATTATACCATTGAGTCTTAAAATATTTTCACAATTTAATTTTATATCCCTATCAGGGGTGACACTAAAGAAAAAACATTTTGAATTGTTTTTTATAAATGCTTTTATGTATTTGAAAATATCCTGTTGACTTTGTTTGCCCAAGCAGTTGTCTCTCAAAACCAGTCAAGTAGGGCTTTGACCAAGCTTCCAAATCACTCACCACTTGAAAAGCAAAAGAAGCCAAAAAGACAATAATGTCTGAATTCAAAACAAACATGCATAAACACAGACACACAATATACTTATTTATCACAGCAGGTATTCTCACTAGTTTCATATATAAGACTAACAGATATATTCCTACTGTGTTTGTGTATGAGTGCAACACCACAGACACACTATAAGAACAATGTGTCTAAAAGATGGAAATATTTCTACATGCTGTTCCTGTAGAAACCACAACATTTTCATGAGTATCTTAGAAATCACGTATATTTAAATTAAGAAGCATGTTAAGAAAACTGATGAGGACATGGGATTTGAAGTACAATTTCAACAACCTGTCTGGTAGTCTTTATTTTATATTTTGAGAAAGAAATAATTTCCATCATATGCTGAAGATAAATGGATGTGGAAAAGTTTCAGGTTTTTGTCTTTATATTTAAATTTGATAAGAAAAGACCTATGAACTGGAAATTATTGATACTAATAACTAGTAGACAGATCCTTGTTAATTTATGGGTTTGGGCTTTTCTTGGTAGGAACAAGATTAATCAGGTATTTCCAGCCTGAGATGTGTTTCAGAACACGGTAATGATGAATGTTCCTTTTAGGTTTTATAGCCTGGAAATGTTATCACTATATAAAATAAAATTATTTTTCTCTAATTGTTAAAAAACAATCACAATTTTAAATTTATTTCCATAAATTTAATTTTATTATTAAGAAAAAACATTATTTCTAATTAAAGTAGATGAAAGCTGCTTAGCATTATCCAATTCCTGATTTAAATCTTTGTGTTTTCCACCCACTGTTTTAAGAGTCTCTAGTTAAAATTTGTTCTTTTGGTCTGAAAATATGTGGCATATGACACAAAGCCCTACTTTATCAACTGTCGTGGTTTGTAGTGCCTTAATAATCTGCAAATATTGTGTAGTGACACTTCTCATAAAGAGATAAATTCCAGTGTCTCCAGAGCTGAATGACATCATGTTCTGGGGGAAGAACAGGCCAAAGGGCTGGCAGACCAAAGTTTGTCTCTGTTACCTGCACCCTGGGCACCAGAAGCATCAGGAATATGCCTCAGCCACACATTCAGATGTGCCCAGAGACCTGCAAGATTTTAGCTACATCAATACCAGCAAACAAACAAGGCCAAGGCCTCTTCATTTCTGTTATTGACTGGCAGGGAAACCTTATGGCTGAAGTGTCTGTCCCATGGCAGGTGGCCTCACCCTGACTGACAATAAATAGAACCTTGCATAGACTCTGTCATCAGCTGTGCCTGGTCTTTGCCAGAGAGTAGACAAAAAGAGAAGAAAAGAATATGGCAGGGTTTTTCTACATTATTCAGGTCTAATTTATCACTATAGGCAAAGCCTTTTTAAAGCTTTTTTTTTTTTTTCCTGAGATTTCCATTGAGATCAAGGACATTGCCACACAAAAAGTCCAGGTAAAAATGGGACAGGATGTGACTAGCGATGTCTCTTGGGTGCCACCTGACTCTGTTGCTTTGAGAAACTAATTAATTTGCCTTATAGAGCACAGATATAAGGGTCTGACAACACCTATGCCTGTGCTTTTGATGGAAATGCTTCCAAAGATAATAAGAACATAAATGTGTCACCTCCATTTATGCAGACATTGTGCATCTTTGCACGTATCCTGGCAGAAGGGAGGCTAAGTCCACAGTCCAGCTACATTCCTTGGCAAGTCTCCCTTCAACTCCTTAAGGTTTGAGTCATACTCAAAGGTGTGGAGTAAAGATATATATTGTTGTCCTGGTTCCAGCCAGAACAGGGTTAATCTTCTGCAGCAGCTGGGAGAGGGCATGGCCAGGACCCAAGGCTCTTCTATACCATTGCTGGGACTGGAGGCAGGGATTGTCTTCCAGGAATAAGGGGCTCCTTCCAGATGAGAAAACATGGTGGAGGGAGGCATCCAGTATTTTCTATTATCGTAGATGTTTGTCCATGTGAACAATTTATTTTCTTACACCTTTTATTATTAGCATAGTTGCTGTTACTGTTAATTTTCTTATCTCATTGCTGTTCCAAGAAAACTGTTCTTATGTCATCCCCTGATATTTGCCTTTTGTGTGCTGCAGTTGGAGAGGACATAGGGAGCATTGGGGGCACTGAACTGGGGACTAAATTTCTAAACCATGGCAATGGTCTACACAGGAAAACTGTGCTCACCTGTGGAAAGGTGTGGATCTTCACATTACTCACTGAGATGAACCCATGGTTTATGCTAAACCCCTAAAATATTTTTGGACATCATTGCAATTTTTCCCTTGCTTGAAACAGTGTTATGGATCATATTAACATTAAACAGGACAGGTGCCAGGGACTTTGTGCTCAATCCTGGACTTGTAGACTTTTGTATTACAGACAGTTGAAGTGGGTATCACCAGGAGTAGAAAGAGAAGAAACTTGTTTGCAGGGGAATGTGTTCTGCCTTTAATTGTAATGATTCCTGGCTATTTTTATGTACAGTAGTTAGTTTTCAGACTGATGAGAAGGAGTCTCATTTGTGCAGATGGGAAATGCTTATTATGCTAATAGTGTTCTGCATTGTTAGTGGAGATTATTAGACAGAGATGTTAGAAATGCCTCTAGTGGAATTAAGTAGGTGACAAGGTAAAACGAAGAGATAAATGACAACAGTGATTAGGAAGTGGATTGTGCTGAATACATCAGTGCAAAGGAAGAGGGGAAAGGGACTACTTTTAAAACAAATACTTTAATCAGTGAGGTATCCATGAAAAACATACAAAAAGATAGTTTATCTAGATGATACCAAACACTGCTTGTGAGATTACATGTGGTGTTTAATCTGGAGAAACCTGAGAGAAGTGTCAAAATGATCAGCAAGGAGGAAAAACAGAACACCTGAAAGTAAGGAAGCCATAGACAGGTTTGTGTTTTATAATTAATATACTCTCTCAAATAGCTATATTATGTATGGACAACTACATATTTAACATGAAATTTAGTGAAATGTGCTATTCATCTTCTCTAAACTTGTAATACATCAACAAAATCAAACTTTAGAGGTAGTCCTACAGGCTGTCTGGTCACACCACTCTCTCCTAATGCCTTAAGAATGGCTGCTCTTTGGCATATTGCTTCTATACCTACTTCAACTGTTCCAGCTGAAGATGGGATTTGTGACCCCAGTCTGAAAAATAGGCATTTGTCTTTGTTTCTGGAGTAACACATGTCAATAGCCTGACTGTGCTGTAAACTTTCACTAAATGCTTGATGGAAATCAATGCTCATTTATAAAGTGCTATTGCAGCACTGCAGTTTGATATGACAGAACCAGTCATGGTAAATAAATGATTTGAGGAATATGGCTTTTTCCTTGTTTGTGGATCAGCAGTGAATCAATCCTGCCAATATATAGATTATTCTCAATTATTCAGAATGGGTAAAAGCTTTCCTTGTTGTGTCAATTACCATCACACGGCATGTTCAAACATTGATCATTTCGGCTGCTCACACTTGCAGTGTGTGACAGATCGCTAAAGTTTCTGGAGCCGCTTTGACTCCCTCGTCATATGCCTGAAACTTCTGTGAGAGGCAGAAGAATGAAGAGCAGCAAATAGTTACAGTCATTAGCTGATAACAGTTGTTCTTGCTTGCATTCAAACTTTCCTGCTTTTGTACCTGGTAGGCAATATAAGGATTGCTTTTTTCACCCCTGGTATTGAGTATATGTTAAACAGAGAATTCTGCTGGGACAAATGCTGCTTCTTTCAGATTAATTGTGAATAACATCTGTGGCTTCCTAGGAGAAATAATCATGAATACAAACATTAACTGACCAGAAAACTTGTGTTGACTAATATTAAAATAGGTTCCTGAGTTTTGTTTGGAATGGGCACGTGTGAGGTAGCTGTTTGTGATTTCCAGAACAACTGCAGAACCTCATGGTGCACCGTCCATCTTTCCTTTCTCTTGTTCTGATTACGTTGATGGAAGACCTAGCCAAAATGGGGCACCCCTAAATGCATGGGTTGCAGGTGGTGTGCACACTGTTGTTGTAATACCTGAGTGCCTCACAAACTTCAAATTCTCTGAGAGGAGCAAGTAAATTATCTACCGTCACAGACAGTAAACTAGAGCTAAGAAAGGCTCCATAACTTGTCCATAATGTCACATAGGAAGACTGCAGTTGAACAGGGAACAAAACAAATCTTCTGGATTGTGGACCCTAAACATCCAGGACTTGAACATGAGATACTTGAGCTGTGAAGCACGACAATAAAGGTCATCTTCCATGAAGAGATGCCCAGGATACAGAATGTGTGCTCAGCTCTTTTTGGTGCTTGATAGGAAGGGAAGAGGAGAAGGAAAGGCCATTTCATTCCTACTGAAATGCAGCTCAGAACAGATTGTGCATGGATGTGATTTTTTATGTTGGTGCAGATGTGAACTGATGTAAGCAAGGAGGAATTACCTGTTATGAAAAGTTCTTTATTCCTCTCCTTTCTGACACTGAAGATCAGGCAAGGAAAGTTCATTAGGTGTCCCAGCAGGAAGGGATGGGCTCTCTCTCTCTGATGGGAAGACAGCTGGAGATATTTCTTTCAGAGTGGGAACCTCCTGTTTTAAACATCATCAGTTTTTATGAGACTGCTTAGTGATGATGGACTTTTTGCTGTTGTAAGAAGTAAAAACATTTAACATGAGGGCCTACACAGCTTAGACATGAGCAGCTATTCTTTTGTGTCTCCCTAAAGAAAGATTGGAGCAAGATGATCTTTACTTTGGGCCACAGCAATGAGGAGGAGCAAAGTTACACTATGGAGATTATTTCTGTACCAGAAGTGTCTTCATTAATCCAATTTGCATCTGATGATGCACATTTTATGCAATACAATAATTTAATGTCTTGTTTTCCCAACAGCTGAAACAGCATTAGAGGACAACTTCTAAGTTGAGAATAGGCACAGACACAATGTCCTCTTTTTGCTAGTCAGGCTGTTCCCACAGTGTCACAAAAGCATTGTCACAGGCTAAACCTCCAACTGTGACTCTGACCTCTGTCCTTCCTGGACAGTAAAAGCATCAGTCAATACTTGAGACCCCTGCAAACAATGGGCTTTGGTGAGAGTACCCTAAAGCCTCTAATACTTCAGAAATTTGGTCACTGGGAAAAAAAGGAATCCCTGGGTGAATTGCTGAACAATATGAGTCTCAAAAATAAAACCACTTAGCCTATTTCTTCTGTAAATAAGGTGACTGAGAGGTTGGTAAACTGCTGTCTTAGTCACTTCACTTTCTTGGATCTCTCCCTGGCCTCAGATTTACATACAGCACAGACAGAAAATCTTTTGGGGAAATTCAGATTTTGCAAAGATTTTGGGATTCTTATCAGGGAAAACTAACATAACTTTTTAGGATTAAGAAATCTGAATTGGAATGGCAACATTTGATTCTGGGCAGGTTCTACTTTTGTTTATGTTCAATTGACCTGCCAAGTTACCTGCTCAAAATTTTCTTTTGGATATCTTGAAATCTGGAGATTCATGGTAGAAAATAGAATATGAGGAATACAGGATACTGCAGTAAATAGTCCAGGTAATGCCAATTTTTAAATGGAACATGTATGATTCAGTTCAACAAACTGAAGTTAAAAATTGAAGTGAAATAAATTAATATTTTTGTAGTGTATTTTAAATTTTTTAAATTATGACTTTTCCATTGCCTTAAAAAGCAGTTTTTATAATTTGCATCCATCACAGGAAGATCAATGCTCCACAGAAGAAAAATTCCAATTTCTATTTGTCAGTTGCAGACCTGGCAACAATTCTGTGTGCTTTTTGACTTTTCAGGATTAATTTATTGCGTTTAAAAATGAAACAGTCAGCCTGCTTGAACTCTACTTAATAGAATAAACCAGCATGCATAGGAAACATCTGAAAATATTTATCTGAATTATTGTATTTTTTAATAGGTCTTGACGTTGGCTGACAAAGAGTAGATGTATTGTGTTTACTTGGTTAGCCAAGTGCTTACTTTCCCTCTAGATAAAGAGTAGATGACACTGGCTCTCCACAGCAAGTGGTGAACTACAGTGGGGGCTGAGTTGTCCTGAGAGGGGGACTACAGGATCCCCTAATGAAATTCCAAACATAATTACATGCTCTTCTCCCTGTGTTCAACCAATGTAAGCACAGAACAGATATTGGCACTTGCAAGTATTCTATTCTGCTGGTGGCTTTTTCAGTGCCTCCAGAAAAGCTCAAAGTAACCACACTCCTAATCCAGCTGTCTCAGAGCCTTGACACAGATGAACAATTCCAGATTGCCATCTGCCTAAAATTGAATATAGAGCTGCTATTCTGTTCTAGTAAAACTCTGCAGACATATTTCTGTATTTTCACTCTCCTTTGGGATGATCAGGGAACTTATAATGTTTTTTGGTGGAGAACAGAAGGGGAAAAAAACTGAGGAATGAGGTAAGAGATTTTTTTGTTCAAATCCCTGCTCTGCAAAGCACATTGTGACTGAAAAAAACATTGCTTTGGGAATTAGTGAAAGGTAATTCATGAGTCAGCGTGAACATGTTGCTTTCCTGCTTCATTCTATGCCAGCTCCCTAGGACTTCAAAGTTTGAATCAAAGTTTCTGCCTTCTGTTAAAGTTTTCTGTGAGCTGTTTTTCTCTTTCTGAAGGTTTTCATCTCCTCCATGGTAATCAGAGAATTTGGTAGGTACTTTCCACCTGAGAAGCTGCTCCTGCCTAAGAACAAGCTGGTGAACAATTACTTGTCCCCAAATATTAGTTCCTGTTCTCTAAAAGAGCCCTGCTGAGACTTCCACAATAAAATAATTCTGTAGGTTACACAGTATGACTTCACCAAAAGAAACTGACATATGCAGAACTCTTAAAAAAAAGTTAAAAAAATTAAAAGTTAAAGACTGTGCATGCATCCTGAGTTTAGTGTTCAGAAAGATTTATTACTGGTTTCAGTGTGCATATTTAAAGTCAGTCTGGTATGTGTGTTTAAAGTAATAAGGTAGACATCAGAAAGTTAACAATTTAATAACAGGTTGCCTAAGAATGCCAGGGCTTTTACTGTGATCTGAAGGTAATTGACAGCTATTATTCTTCACTTAGGAGCAACGGCCCACCCCAGTAGCAATGAACAGTCAGATCACAAAGTATCATGTTCCTTCTTGATTGAACAACTTCAGGGGCCCATGGCTAACTGCATGGCCTCTTGTTCAGCTGCAAGAGTGTCTTTTTGTTTGTTTGAGGAAGTGCCCAATTGAATATGGAGGTGAAAGAGAGGCCATTTCTCTTTTCTTTTTTTTTTTTTCCCTTTTCCCCCTCAGCCTCAGAAAGGTCAGGAGCCTGCTTAATCTGTCATGCTTAATCAGCTGATGAAAACACTGCTGATGCATGAGGTTGTGGCTCCTCTATTTTAAGCATAAATCTTAATGGAAGAATCATTCTGTAATGTGTTACTTCCTGAAATGTGGAGCTGCTCTTTTAGGAGTCTGCTGCAGGCTTTTGGTAGCATGGGTGTACAGTGTTTCTGGAGCTCTCCCAGGGCACCACGCTTTTGTTGGGTGATATATGTGACAGCTTCCCAATTGCATATGATAAGTCATGTCGCCTCAGACTCCAGCAAAAGGCTGTAACAAAAGGACTAGACATCCCAACTGGAATGTGAAACAAGTCATCATGACTACAGTTAACAGGATGCTGCTGACTGAGGAACAAAGATGGGAGTACATTTCAATTGCCAAAATGAAATTGCTTGCTCCCCTCCAACCCATCATACTTCTGATTTGAAGTGTTTGTGGAACAGTTGAAAAATGCTGTGTGTCTAGTTAAGGTTGGCAAGAGATGTGCAGTCATTGATCTAGAGAGGGAAATAGAATTATGCAATATTGGCACAAGTGGTCCTTTGTCCTGGCTAGTGGGTCTGGCTCAGCATGCTGAGGGATAGATATTGTGTCACACCTTTTCAGAAGGACACATGTCTTTAAAAACCCTTCTGAAATCCTTGTGGTAAAAGATGTCTTTTCACTAAAAACTATTTATCTATCTACCTGACATGTCCTTGTTCTTAGTCTTTAGATATGATATATTTTGTATATACATACATTCCTGGAAGGCCCAAGAATTTTTCTCAGGAAGGAGACCCTACAAAGAAAAAGCTGCAGCACCACAAGATGCAGTGCCTTTTCTAGTGTCATTAGAAGACACTCAGAAAGCAAAATGGGTATGATTTGCAACATAGAAATGTGAAGCCCATGATAGTCATAGATACTGCATTTTGTCACAGGATGGAGAAAAAGAATACCCAGTCTCACACAAAATGAAAATAGTCTACAGAACTTCTCCTTTATAATGAGCTTAATCTCCCAGAAACACATGGTTGAAAAAAAAAAAAAAACAAAAAAACCAATACATTGGACATTGTGTGGTCTCAGAAATTGTGAGGCCTTGATGTGGTCTGTGTCAGTTATTCTGACAGGAAAATGTTTTCTACAGAACTAGCTGGATTTCATAAAAGTTTTCTCCCATAGGTTGATGTGCAATTAAATGGTTCATCGTTGTATTCATGTATGAATCAAGTTTTTGAAGTCCAGCACTAAGAAAGAGAGGACTGTAACAAAGAACCTTTGCATCTAACCTCTACCCCAGTATTTCTTAGTATATCACATTATAAAAGAAAATGCAAGTGAGTGTTCAGGCAAGAGATGTATTAGATGCATGGAGCATTCATCAGCTCTCCCCTGGCATACAGAGAATTCAAGGTCCTTGTGCTTGCCAGAATACTGCCAATACTTTCCTGTTTTCTTGAACCTGGAAATACTGCCTTGAGCAGAGCTTACATGATGCACCTTCAGAGAAGCTGCAGAGCATTTAAATATACAACCACTGCAGATGGGCATTAGCATGTGTGGACACTACCATCACAGCTCTAATGCAGCCTTTCCAAACATACAATCTACAACTTCAAGGAGTCATGATGGCAGTTCTCATTTCTGGAGCTAAGCCAGAAGCTCTGTTTGCAACTACATGTAAAGTTGCAGCTGGAAAGGACTTGGAAAGTGGTATCCTAGTGACGAAACGCAGTTCTGCATGTTACAGCAATGTCCCTAGATTGAGTGCATGTGTGCTCATGAGTGTGATTCATGTTGCTTGTTCTCCACCTACTGGTGGCATTTTCAAGGCTTAGAAGCCCTAATGCCCCTCCTATAAGTGCTGTAGAGGTTACCATTACTTAACCCCATAAAAATGTGCAATCAGCTAATTGGAAAATACTAGTTAAGCCTGTGCTCATGGTGCAGACATCCATTTATGAAAGGCACTTGTCTCTATGACCAGCCTGCTTGCCACTGGAGAGCAGCAATGGGTTTGGACAAGCTTTCCTTTCCCAGCCAGTGGAGCATGATGGCCCTAGATGACTGTGTTGATGGCTGGCTTGTTGAAGGCAAATTTTCTAATGCAGACACCCATGGTTCCTTAGTTTCAGCTGCCTATTCATTCATGTTCCCCATTCTCAATTATCACCATTTCAGAAACAAAATGAACAGGGGTGAACACAGTTATCATTAGGAAAAACGATGACAATTAAATATAATTAATAAACATTCCTATTACAGGGCATATGCATGCTGTGTGTCTAAACTGGACTGAGTCTAAAAATTAGTACACCTCATTACCCAAATGATTTGGAATTACACAGCACAACTTCCACTATTAATATAACTTAAAGAAATCGTCCATTTTTTCTCATGTATATCTGTTTCCAGAAAACTATGTGTTTTTTAGTCAAAGAATATTAGAATGAACATTGCTAATCACATCAGTCCAGATGGTTGGCTCTCTTCTTGCCAAGTGGAAGTATTGTAACCTATTTAATGTGCAATTTACATAAGCTCCATGTTAATAAAGATCCATGAGCTTGTGGACTTTTTCTCTACTTTTTTCCATGTCACGGGTTCAGCCCGCAGAGGCAGAGCAAAGTGCTCATGACTGCCACTGGTGCTGGCTGCTGAAGCCAGAGCTGCTCAGTACATTGCCCTCAACCTTTTGTCCCTGTCTCCTCACAGCAGTATGGAATCCTATAATTGATCATTATCCACTTTTGAAGTTAAAAGTACAGTTAGGAGCATATATGCCAAACCCACATAAATCTGTGGTAAAGGCTGGAGTGAAACATATCTCAAAATAAAATTATCCTGTTACTGTGTGCGTTCAGCCTGCATTCTCGCACCAGCTGGAATGTATTAGTACTGTTTTGTGTTTATGGGCTTTTCGTCTAAACCTTACACAATTTAATTTTCTCTGGAAATTTACTAACTTTGAGGCTACTGTGCACCCTGTTCTTCAGTCCAACTAGCATTTTTTGTGTGGCAGATCACACTATGCTGGCAAACACAACATATTTTTCTGATAGGTAGAATTATGTGATTATAAATTCCTGTTGGTATCGCTGTAACCCATATGAGAAAAGTTTTTGTTGCTGAGAGCACATCTCCAGTAGGTTTGGCAGGTCACACACTTTTCTGTTATCCAACTGTAATGTGGTAAGAAATCATAAACCCAAAGATCATCTAACATTAAATCATTAAATCATTAAATCATGGTCTTGGCTGTCCATTTCCCCCCCTTTTTCTGGATCAGTAGATACTTACTGAAGGCAGAGAATACTTTTTTCAAGTCACTGTAAGCGTATTTGTGCTTTAAAAATCTTGTTGAGTATACAAATTTGACAGACACCAGCTGAAGACTGGAAACAGGCAAAATTGTTTCCAAGGCCATATAGAAGTTTAAAGGCAGAATTGCTCAGATCATTCTGCAAGGCTGTTCTACCTACATTGACAGTAAAATCTGACCAAAATCTGGAAAGGAGACCACCTGTGTCTGAATATTTGTATGCTGTTGGACTATATGAGATTGTTCTGTTAAGAGCACTAGAACCTGATTAGTTATTCATTTCATGTTTAATACTTTGATATTTGAAGATTACAATTCAAAATGTATTAAAGACTATTGGGAGTATTCCCTTTGGTATGGGCATAATGGTGGAGGGTGCACAAGTAAGTCTCTTCTGTGTAATAGAACACAATAAGATGCTGAAGACTTTTTGGTTTTGAATTCAGTCTTCTTTGATGCAGCTGGAAAAAGGTTGGAGCTAATGAGATTAAAGATCAGATGCATGAGGATGGGTTTGGCTCAGTCAAGGATTTCTCCTACCAAAAAGTTGACTACAAAACAAAATACTTTCTGGAGAAACATCACACAGCCCAGAGCTGTCTGAATCTGCTGTTCTTAATGTGTTTCCTTGCCATTTCAGAGAAGCACAATGTATTGGAGCCATGAAACATCAGGTGTCTTTGTGATGTCTTATTCCTCTACATTTCACTAACAGGTCATCAATTTCCCTGGGAGTATGAGCATGCAAACCTGTGTTTTATGTGACTAAAGGAGAAGTATGCTCCTCTCTTCTCCACGCAGGGACTGCTTTGAGGAAAGTCTCCACCCCCAAGATGGTGCTGCCTACTCACTGCTGATGTCCTGGCACTTGAAAAACAACCAGACATCTGTGAGAGAAGGAGGAGATTATCCACTCCAAAAATACACTTGTGTTAGTGGTAGGACAGGGCATCAGACAATCTCTTACCACATAACACAGCAATTATAGGGAGAGCTGAACTGTACCCTCAGTTGATGCTTCCCCTGGATAGGCCCAAGATTTCACTAATGTAATTTCCAGTGTCCAAATGGCACAATGTATGCCATTTGGACATTACCTGCCATAAAAAGGTAACAGGACTCTGGTCCCAGAATTAAGAAACAGGAAGACAACCAGGCAAATTAAAATGAAGAGAAATAAAAACTCAGTTGAATGGTAGGGCTATGTAATCTTTGTTTTTAAGTAGGGCTTGCATGTACACCAAGTGGACTTTTTAATGCTTTTCAGCTGCTGGAGATTTAAGCTGAAATTTTTTGTAATAACTTGTATGTTTGTGTATGTTCAGTATATGCACATGTATGTTCAGTTCATGCACAGGATGGGGGTTTAAGAGAACAAATTCTTATAAAGCAAGGACATCCTAGATTTTCCACTACCAAGACATTACTACTTATGGGAATATTTAGTGGTTACATGCTAGAAAACATTAAAGTCAAACAATGACTTTGTAAAGGATGCTTTGAATTTGTCCTGTGCACAGTTCTTACACAGAGGTCAAGGTGACACTTTGTCTTTACAGCCAGCCTGCCCCAAGGGCTGCTCTGAAGGCACAGGATGCTTCCTGCTCTGTGCCTTCTGGTGCCAGGGCTGGAGTGAGCAGGTGTTCTGCTTGTGTTTTCAGCAGGTGAGGCTCAGGTGCTTTTACTGAGAGTGGGAAAGTTCTGGTTGGGGCTCTCCTGCCTCAATGTAGCAGCTGCTCTTGCAAGTCCCTCTCAAGGCTGATGGAGCTAGAATAGCTCTTAGTTTTGAACAGAGGAGAATTGATAAGATGACCCTCTGCTGTGTTCCTTTCTGCCTAGTTTTCTATGAGTCCTTGAAAACAAACAACTCAAATGCTGAGACTATTTTCAAATATCACCAATCTCCAAGACCCCAAGCACAAAAATTCAGGGAGTGTTTTGTTGACAGGAAATTGTCACTTGGATTTCTGACAGATGTTGTCTTGTTTGGTTGTTGTTTTGTTTTTTTGCCTGTTTCAACTGAAATGTCAAAATATCAAAATATCCTTTACATGTGTATGGGGAAGATAGAATCACTCAGGAGTGATTTCTTCTAACCTTTAGAAAACACCCCCATAGTCTTCTATTGGCTGCTTCTAATGCCTCCTGCTGCTTTAACCTCTGTTTTCTTACAGAAGTGTGTGTTTATGGCATTTTAATCAAGTCCCCTTATTAAATGTGTGAGCACCATTTTATGTGAGGTGAAGGCTTGAGTACAATCTACATCAACACCTCACAGAGCCTGGTGATTATACATAACCTACATAACAGCTTTTCTGTTACACTTTTGACTAAGTTCTCACTTCCTAAACCTTGACAAGACAGGCAATCTGCCTTCCCATTAGAATCTCATGCCCATTGCCCACCATTACAGTCAGCTATTAATGAATGAGGTGACAGCAAACTAAGCTACATTTGCTGGTACCTGCTAGTACCAGCTAAGTCCTCTTTATCTCTTAATATATAGAAATGACACCCAAGCCCCCACCCCCCACCCCCCAAACCTGCCCTACTGAGTACATGTGCTTACAAGATTTACAGTAGGGATTAGAAATTGGAAGACAAGACATTTTCCTTCTCATTTCACATGCACAGCCTATTGCCAGGTCAGGATGCATTCCGTCACTTAACACAAGGGAAAGCTCTGGCATGAAAACCAGGATGTGTTTTAACCTATTAATCAAGACTGGTGTAAACCTATCTTTAGACCTTGTCCAGACAAGAAAGAAAAATCATGTCCAAACAGAAATAACTAAAACAATTCTTACCTGCTTTATTTCCATGAATCTTTTTCCCCTCCTTTTTTTTTCCTTTTCCTTTTTTTCCCTTTTTTTTTTCTTAATGTTTGAGAGCTAGTTGAAGTTTTACTCCTGAAAGATGAATGGGGACCCCTCAAAGGAGTTATTTTAGGTCTGTATTGATTATGAGCAGTTTTATTAATGATAAAAAGGCCAAAAGAATCTCCAAACAGGTTTTCATTTGTACTGGGTATTATGCCAACAACTAGAAAGTCTTTTAAAAGGTTTAAGAACCTAAAGGTATTAGAACTTTACCAAAGCAAATCTTCGGTCCTGGACATGGCTGCTGAACTCTAGCAAATATCTTACACAAATGACTGAATTGTCACTTTAGTAATTACTGAGTCCTATTTTGGACATTGAGACTCCTTTTATTACCTGTTTCTGGATTTGATCCTGATCTTAAAATTTGTTCTGTTTAAGTGAGCCAAATCACCTTGTTATTGTGATGTTAGAAACTAGTCCTTTCATTACTTCCGTATATTGGTGTTGTCATGCAGTCTTACTCACTCTTAGAAATTATTTCTCTAAACAAATTAGAATCTCATTGCAACCATGTCTTGTTAAACTATTTTCCAATTGAAAAATCAGGTAAATAGAAATAGAAACATATTTCTATTCCATTTGCTCCATCTGTTCTATCAGATTCTCCCCTAGCAGATAAGAACATTGCAACACCAGGATTTATCAACTGCCTCTCAAATTCAAGAAAGCTAATTTTTAACCTGCTCCTTTATAGCCAGCCTCAGGGTTTAAATCTCCCCATATGACCTCAAGTAATAATTACAGGAATTAGTCCTTACCCCTCTTAGATAATTACTAGAGTAAATTGAGCTAACTTTCCTCAAAGTTCCTCTAAAAAGTCATAAAGAAAGAAGGAAAAAAAGAAAGAAAAACGCCAAACCCCACTAAACAACTGAGCAAGGATTGTAGATACAAGCAGGCAAAAGTAAATGGGAAAAGGAAAAGCAAGACAAGACAATTTTCCACATTCCATTCCCGTGTGCTGCCTCTCTCCCATGCACCACATATATAACATTCCTTCTTGCAGTCAACAGGCCTCCCTACCCCAGGTGCCATCAAAAATTATGGGAGTGGAAAAAAAGAAAAGCTCATATCTTAAAAGAAACCCTGTTTTTCATCAAAACAGATTGCTTTAAGGCAGCCATCTGACTGGAAAGAGGAAAAAAATAATTAAAAGAGTCTTGTGCTCTAAATTTCTATGTAATGCTCAGCCAAAAGAATAACTGAACAGTAATGAGCAGGAACTTGAATTTACCAAACTAAAGGGAGAAATATTGCAGTGGATTAATTTGCTAAAGGGGATTAGATTGAGGTCAATGTAGCCCTCAGTGGTCAGCAGCAACAAAAGCAGAATCAAGCTGAAATTCATTGCAATTCCAGTACCAGCAGTAGAAATGCAGTATCCAATGATTTCAAAACTTGTCTATGTGCAGAATCAGTGCAAAACCTGATGATTTCAAATTTATTTTAAAAATAAATAGTACAAGCTGTTATTTCTTTAAAAGCCTTCTGTTTAAACAACCTTAAAATACTACTATTTTATTTTAGCTTTTCTTTATGTACCATGCAACATAAAAAAATATTTAAAGTAGACAAGTATGAAACCCTCGTAGAAGCATACAGAAATGAAATTGTTTAAAGAGTCATAATTTTTGCCACCTCCTTTTTCTTAGTGAAAATGAAATACTGGTTAATTTCTAGAAATATTTGAGTAGATTCACATGTACACAGAGTATATTCTCCCAATAATATTAAAGCCAGCTCTGCTTCAGAACTTTGTTGTCCACAGCTACTTTACTGCAAATCTGTAAGTGCACTCAATCTAGCAAGAAATACAATGAAAGTAGTTTATATAAAACAATTATTTTCCCTGTGAAGGAGGAAAAATAACTGATAAAAGAATCTTGACAAACACCCACATTATTTCTTGTAACTTGTCTAATTGTATAATGTCCTCTTTCATTCTGATTTTCTTCTCTCAATGGGGAGATTCTGGTGTTTCCTATTACTGCCTCCATTTTCTTAAGAAATATGTTGAGCCTGTGTTCTGCTTAACAAATATCAATACGGGCACTGATCAATTACTCACCTTTCCACATCTGCATGAATTTGGAACAATCACAACGAAGGAGAGAAACTAGTGCTATAAAATGCTGGAATTCTGTACTGCTAAAAAAAGGATAAGAAACACCTCAATCCTCACATAATGCACTCCTCACATATGGTTAATGCAGTGTGAATTCAAATGAAATATAGAAGTCTAAATCAGGGAGAGCAGATCATGGCTGACATCAGACACTGCAGGCATATTTATATTTTCTCCAGTACTTCCTCAGAGATCAGGGAGCACAGCTGACATACATTCAAATGAGGTAATTTCCGTATCCTTGAAGTCAGTGTGACATGCACTTGGTCACTTCAGCTGGATGAAGTGACATACATGAGAACTGCCAGCTTCATTAAACAGAATGAGTTATAAAACCTCATGCACCTTTGAGCATTTGCATCTTTCTCATTACTAGTACAAAATATAAATGGTAGAAAATGCAGTTGGTGAAGTAAAATATTAGGGTATAAATACCCATCAGTCAAGAATCATGGAGTGCATCAGGTCTTGTAAGAAGTCTGCTCTAAACAAAAGGATTATGGAAAAAAAAAATCACACAATATCTCTTGTGATACACCACTCTGAACTTCAGGGCAGCATTTAAATCTTCAGATAAATATAAATGAATCTGTCCAGCGTAGAAGTACCAAGGATACAGCTAGAAGGGCCAACAAAAAAATAAGCACGAGTTTAGAAATATATTCATCAGACAACATCTAGCCAAGTTTACAATTCTGCTTCATAAATAAAAATTATTCTATTCTATTTTTTTATATTATGTTTCTTTTGTATCTGGGTCAAGGGGAAATGTCCTGCATTGCAGACAAACCCTAAAGAGAATGCACTCTAAACCATTACATTAAAGCTATTTTGGTGTTTGAAAAACAGTCAAGTCCTTCTGTGAAGGTGCAAAAAATGTTAAAAATGTATAAATTGAAGGAGGTAATAGGGTACATGGTGGCACTGCTAAGCTGAGTGAGTGTGGGTACATGTCACATACCCATGTGGGTGTGAAGAAGACTGTGTGGGAGGACATGGGAAGAATTTGACTTCTGTAAGGGGATTAAAACTTAACATCCCATCTAGGAAAGATTATTTTAGCTTTGAATCTAAAAATGAGGCCTTTAAATAAAGTCTGTGCATCACCTCTGTAAATCTGATTATTTTGAAACATAAACAGAAGGATCTTCCACTTTTAGTTGTCATTGTCAGGAGAGCTCAGAATTAATATTAAGAGAAGTGATGTGTAAAATCTCAGGAACATGCTGAGTTCTTAAAGTTAAACTGATCTACAAAACACCAGTGGCAAAAGTATAATCTTTGCTACTTGTTTCCAAGCACATTTCTTACCTTTTGTACTAAAAAAGTATGGTTTTGATCAGTCCTGAAGGCAAAGAGCCTGACTGTAAGCAAGTAAGTATATGTTCGAATGAGAGTTCAAAGGAGGATTCTGCCTAGCAAACACCCTTCCAAAAGACAGTATTTTCACTCGAGGTTGTGAAGCTGGGAATATAATTGTATTTCTCATCTGTACTTCCCTATGTTTAAGCAGTGTGGATTTTAACATACCTAGAGCAGAGTGTGGGTAAGTGGAGAAATTCTGGGAGGGAAAGTGTCAGATCTATAGCTACACACAGTGCTAACACATGCTTGGACTCCCACTCTCCTCATTCTCCCCTTTACATCACCTGCCTGCTAAGTTGAACATCTTGGAGGTGGTGAGACAACATGACAAGGAAGGACTGTTTTCCCAGCTCTGGGAGAAAACAGAAAAAGTGTAAATGGGGCAGCTGATACAAGGGATGCTAGGATTTTAGCTTAGGACATAACTTCTGCATTTGATTTGCAATGTTCAGAAACAAGTTATGCAGATACAGTATACTGCCAACTCCTCTCCCAAGCACAAGGAAGATTTACAACATATTGGAATATAGATAACCCACTAAGATATCCCCCAGTGAGCATGACTTTTGTTGCCTACACAATGAACATTTCTGGGTTTTGCATGTATCATTTCTTAGAATTTGTTCAGTTTGATATGGTATACAACCTCCAAATAATGAGTCTTTTGACTTTAGTGGTAATTGCAAGGTATTGGCACCTTTTAAATATGGGTAAAAGTACTGTAGGTGATTAGATCACTACAACTATAATACTGGATCAGGCATTGAGTCATTTTACCAAAACTTCTGTCTTTGAAAGCAATTGCTTCTAAGTACACTCCAAGACAATTACAGATAGAATATAGAATGTGCTATATTAAGGCCTTCTAATAAATTTTAAAGATTATATAAGGCTCTGAAGAAGTAATTATCTATGATTTCAATAATTTCATTCATTGTCCTAGCTCTAGATTCTTGCCACCCGTGTAAACATATATTTTTCCTTTGAGTTTTACCACTCACAAACCCCAACTATTTACAAACAGTGAGAAGTAGGTCACGCCCACTTCTTCAGATCCTGAAGCTGAAATGAAGTATAAACATAAATGCATTCATGTTGAGTCAACTTTTATTCTTGTATCTATCTGTGGGACTGAAGCTTAAATAGGGGAATGTATAAAAAACTATAGACAGAAGAGAGATATGTACTACCAGACCACTATTAATTTATCCTTTTTTTATTGTCCTTTCCACTTTGTATTCCTTAAGACATTATTAATTTTGCATCTGTTTCCCCTTCCATATAACTGCTCTTAGCAAATTTCTTTCCTGTTCACTAGCTAATTCTTTTTCAGTAACTAATAATTTCTGTCTTCAGTAATACAATATTCCCAAATAATCACCTTTAAAAGGGCTATTTATCGTGCTTGGCCTCTGCTGGATCATTATTTTCTTTGGGAATTTGAAAACTACTAAAAGCTATAGTTATTTTAAAGTGTGAACACAATAGAAGAATAAAAAATTGTTTCCCATTATAAAAGTAACATAGCTGTAACATTTCTTGTGGCAGTAAAATATAAGTGATTAGAGCTCAGGGTAGGTATCTGAAGTGGTAAGATCCTTAGTGTCATATGAGACATATTTGATTGTTTTAATTAAAACATATGATTAAAAAAACATATGTCTGAAAAAAAACTTATGGATATAGAACAGAGGCGGTCTCTTTTTGCTCCCTCTTTAATCATAAAAGTGAGAGATGCTTTGCAGTACAATTTCTCAAGTTTATTTTGGATTCTCTCTTTAGGATGGGAGAAGAAGTGACATATATTTAAGCGTTATACATTTAAAAGAAGTGGTATACATCCAAAAACTTGAAATATCTACAACTCCTTTAATGAGATATATGTGATTTTTGTCCCTCACTCTCCTCAGTTCACAGACTGCCACATCAATGCAATATGAAAGGGATGTTTCATGATCAAGAGGTAATGCAATGATGACTCAAGCTGCAGAGGGAGTCTCAGGGAATGTATGCCCTAGTTAGCTGTGCTATTAGGAGAGGCCTGTGGTCACTTCTGTATCCCTTTGGTGGATATTCACCTATGCAGAATTTAAAAGCTTCTGAAGAATTGGTGGCAGCCCTATGTAGACAGATAGGAGCAGCCTCACATTCACAAGCAGCAGTTCTTATGGGGAATTTCCACCACCCTGATATCTGTTGGAGGGACAGCTCAGCAGGGAATGAGCAAGCCAGGAGGTCTCTGGGATGTGTTGATGAAAATGTCCTTCTCCAAGTCATAGAAAATCTAAAAAGGAGATGTGGTATGAGCTCTATTCTGACCAACAAGGCGGGGCTGGTGGGCAATGTGAAGCTCAAGGAAAGCCTTATGGCAACATAGAGGGCATGCAGCAAGCTCACTACCCTGGACTTCAGGGGAGCAGACCTAGCCCTCTTCAGGAAACTGCTTGATAAAGTATCATGGGAGTAAGTCCCAGAGAGAATAAGGACTGAGTAGGCTGGCAACACTCAAGCATCCCTTCCTCCAAGTGCAAGGTGCATCTCTTATGAGTAAGAAATCAAGTGAAGGGAGCAGGAGAACTGCACAGATACATGAGGAGCTTCTGGCAAAACTCAGACAGATGAAAGAAGTTTATATAGAACATGGGGAAAGAGGCAGACCACTTGGGAAGTGTATAGGAAAGTTGTCAGAGTATGAAAGGATGCAACAAGGAAGGCTAAGGTCCATTAAGAATTAAATCTGTCAGGGGAAGTGAAAGACAACAAGAAGGGCTTCACAAGTACATCTGAAGCAAAGGGAAGACTAGGGAAAATGTGGGCCTGGTACTGAATGAGGTGGATACCTTGGTGACAAAGGATACAGACAAGGTGGGATTACCTAAAGTCTTCTTTGCTTCAGTCTTTGCTCCTAAGGCCTGTCCTCAGGAATCCCAGATCTTGGTGGTAAGAGAGAAAGTCTGGAGAAAGGGAAAACTTTCCCTTGGTCTAGGAGTATCGAATTAGAAGTAATTTAGACAAAAGTTGACACCCACAAATCCTTGGGCTGTAATGGGTTGCACCCATGAATGCTGAAAGAGCCAGCAAATGTTATTGCTAAGCCACTCTCTATTGTCTTTAAATGACCATGGAGAAGAGCAGAAGTGCCTGAGGAGTGGAGGAAAATCAATGGCACTCCAAACTTCAAAAAAGGCAAAAAGAGGACCCAGGAAACTACAGACCAGTCAGCCTCACCTTCACCCTGGATGTCATGTCAAAGCCTGCGGGTGGCCTCTCTAAGCACATGGAGGGAGAGAAGGTCATCAGGAGTAATCAACACAGGTTCATAAAGGGAAATCATGCTTAACTGATCTGGTACCCTTCTGTGATGGAATGATTGGCTGGGTAGATGAGGAAAGCACAGAGAAAGTTGCTCACCTTGACTACAGCAAGGCTTTTGACATTGTGTCCCATAACATCCTCATAGAAAAGCTCAGGAAATATGCATTAGATGAATGGACAGTGAGATGTGGTGAGTGGCAGAGCTCAGAGGGTTGTGGCCCAAGGTGCAGAGCATAGTTAGAGTCCTGTAGCTGACAGTGTTCCCCAGGTGTCAGTGCTAGATCAGCAAATTTGCTGATACAAAACTGGGAGGAGTGGCTGATACACAAGAAGGCTGTTCTACCATTCAGCACGACCTGGACAGGATGTGGAGTTGGGCAGAGAGGAGCTGATAAAGTCAGCAAAGGCAAATGCAAGGTCTTACACCTGGGGAGGAAAATCTCCAGCCTCCAGTACAGGATGGGGCTAAACTGCTGGGAAGCAGCACTGCAGAGAAGTTCCTGGGGGTCATGCCGGACAACAATTTGTCCTTGAGCCAGCAGTGTGTCCTTGTGGCCAAGAAGACCAAAGGTATGCTGGAGTACATTGGGAAAAGCATTGCCAATAGGTCACAGGAGATGGTCCTGCCCCTCTACTCAGCCCTGGCAAGGCCACATCTGGAGTACTGCATACAGTTCTGGGATTCCCAGTTCAAGAAAGACAAAAATCTCCTGGGGAGGGTCCATAGAAGGGCTGTGAAGATGACGAGGGGACTGGAGCATCTGTCTTATGAGGCAAGGCTGAGACTGCCTGTTTAGCCTGGAAAAGACATGACTGAGAGGGGATTTTACCAGTGCATACAAATATTGAAGGGTGGGTATCAAGAGGATGGGCAAGACTTTTTTCAGTGATACTTAGTCAGAACAAAGGGCAATGGATGCAAACTGATGCACAGGAATATCCACCTGAATATGAGGGAAAGCTTTATGAGGCTGATAGCAGTGGAACAGACTGCCCAGAGGGGCTGTGGAGTGTCTTTCTCTGGAGATAGTCAAAACAAACCAGGATATTATCCTGTGCAATCTGCTCTAAAGGTCTCCATAGGCACCTTCTGTGATTCTGTGTAATTAGGCCCAGAAATTTTTTGCACCTTAATTCATGGACATACATACTCATGCATCTCCCATGAATGTCAATAGGAGCAACCATTTGCAGCAAAGAGTAATAATACACCCTGACTGATCTTATTTATCCTTGATTTTCTCATTTTCTATCAAATTCCTTCAGGCTTAGATGGCTCACAGTTTCCCTTCCCTGTTGGTCTAGTAGAAAGTAATTTCAAACACTGCAGGTCTGCCTGTGGTAATGACCATGCTAAATGCCATTGTGTGGTTTGGATCTTCACAAATCAATGCTGCTCTGTTACCTTCTTTCTTTCCTTCTCAAAGGTTATAGGTCTAATAATTAGAGTGGCCCCTTGATGAGCACACTGAGACCTAGTCTTCATTCCCTAATGATAGTGATAAGAATAAAATTATAGCTCTTCACAACAATCTTTTTTTGATACGATGTTAACTCTGCATTGTGTAAAGTGTGGTTATTATACCCTTATACACCAGAAGAATTTCACTTATGAGAGAAATGAGGAAGATTTTGCCCCTTAAGACATTCTAAAACTCTGTTGAAAGAAGAAAACTTAGATGCATAAGCCACCTGGACAAAAGACCTCTTTATTTTCAGTTTCAATCAGCAATAGGATTATTAGCAAGGCTACTAGACAAGTAGGACAACCTTCCCTTAACCAGTGACCCATATCAACATCTGAACACCGAGCTGTACCTTATGATTTCAGTCAGATTTCTGAGTGTGCTTAAACACATATATGTATCTGCCATTCTGAAGCAGTTATATTTTCCTGAATAAGGACCCAATTCTAGCAGTGTAGTCAAAACAACTGCTGTAGGAATAAATGCATACAATACCAACTTTAATACTTTAAAAATGCAGACACACGTATCTACAAGCAAAAAGGGAAAATGGTGGTGACTGATCTATGGGTAGCCAAAAGCAGTGGTGTTGAACCATCTATGTTGAGTCCTTAAATCACAGAAGAGCAGTTTCTTCTCATAGAAAGGGCTGAATTCCTGAGTGGTTGCAATCACAGGGGTGTGTGTCCATGAGGAGAGGGCAGGAGTGACACATGCCAGACCCAGCTGGTTCCAGCTGGTTCCAGCCAGCTCCAATGGCCCTACCAGAGGACATAGCTGATCCCACCAGCCCTGCTGGCAAAACAGAATCATAGAGTATTTTAGTTTGGAAAAGACATCTAAGATCATCCTGCCCAGCTGTTAATGCAGCTCTGCCAAGTCCAGCACTAATTTTCCTCAGGCCATATCTGTTTTACCACAACAATGACCAGTAAGCAATCTCCCTGTTTTTGTCTCAACCCAGGGGCTTCCTCTTCTTTCAGTTTTTGACTTGGTCCTGATTTGAGAGGTGAGGTGGGAAGTGGGGAAGTGGCTGATGGGGAGTTTAGCTCTTAGCCAAAGTTAACCCACCAGATTGGGTGTAGTTTTTAATGCTGTGCCCTTTGCAGTTTCAATACCTGTAATACTTGCCTAATTTTAATCTCCAGTTTTTCAGTTGGATGTACTGTGAAATGAGACTGTGAACTTGCAAAGAATTAAGTGACACATATTCAAAGTTTTTCTCTAACTTATAGAAAAGCATTACTGATTGGTCTTTAATCTCAGAAATGCAAAATTAAAAAAAAACCAACCAAACAAAAAAACCAACATCAATTAAAATAATCCACACCCCTCCCCCCAAACAAACCATAAAGCAATGACTCAATTACCAATGAGGAAGAGTGGTTGAGACATGATTATTCTTTTTTTTTCAAAGTCTTTCATGTAAAAATGGAAAAGTATTGCCTGCATAGCCGAAATATACTCTAGAAATCATCATAAATACTTGAGGATCTAAGGGGACTATTCTGGACAGAGATAAAGCAAAATTTGAATAATCTTAATTTATCTTTGGGCAGTTCTTGATATATAACTTAAAATTCTTTGAAATCTCTAAAGCAGTTTAGTACATAAAGGAAATAGTCTCTGAACAGACTTCTTTTTTCAGAACACTTATAATTCCTTAGATTCAAATTCCACCCTTTTTACAAGTTTAAACAATAAAATGGAGCATATGAGAGCTTTTTGAGTGATATCTTTTGGATATAAAATCAGCCCTTTAAGTTAATTTCACATCTTCCATACTTTTGAATCTTCTAAAAAGACTGTCTTCCAAAATCATATTAGACTAAACCCTGTGTTGCAAAAAAAATTCCTGTGACTGTTGGCTCTGTGTTACTACTAAATTGCTTCCAGCACATTAGATTACTTTCTTGCATAGCATTGCACTCTGTTATTAGCATTCTTGTTGTTATTGTTCATTTTCTTATCTCACTGCTGTTTCCAGTAAATTGTTCTTATTGCCACCTATGATCTTTAACTTTTTGTGCCAGTTCTCCTCTCCATCCTGCCACAGGGGCTGTGGGGGAAAAAGTGAGAAAGCAGAACATGATCCGGGGTATTTAGGTGGGAGCCCTAAATGGGAGAACACCATTCCTAAACCATGAGAAGATCATAAAAGAAAAGGTTCAAGAAAAGAAAAGTGAAGCAGGATCAGCAGGCCAGAGAGACCACTGTCATTCCTCTGTCTTCTTTCTCATGAATATTCATCCTTTGAGTAAAGTTCTGCAACTTTGGCAGTTGAAAGCCACCTTTCAAATGAGCAAAGAAGGTGAAAAGATGGGGAGGAAGGGAAATTCCTAGAAGCATTCTGTCATTTTTCTGATTTTTTTTCCCAAATATGGCAAAACAATCCATAGACTAAATGCAGCTGCATAGAAGATAATCTTTTAATCTTCTCAAATGCATACTTATAAAACATATAAACTATGTCCAGTCAGAGATACAGCCATTGTTCAACTCCAAGGAATGAACTTCTGTGAGGCTAGCAGAGAAAACATAACAGTAACACTTGTTACCTTCCAAAAGGTATTTTAAGGTCTACATTACCAATGACTCAATATAATTGAAATTATGGCAAGTTTTATGTAGCGTGACCTAAAATAGAATTTATTGAGTTTGTTTATCTAGTGGATTTAGATAACATTCATTGGAGTTGAGTGTGTTGATTTGGCATAGATGAAAAAACATGAAAACAGTGGATTAGATTACTGGTATCTCAGGGGTTGCTTGAGATGGTTACAGAGTAAGAGATACTTACTCTGGTATCCATCATGGAAATAAATAAAAATGAGAAGTATTGAAGAAAGAAGAAAGATTTACTTCATTATGTCTTCCAAAGGTGAATGGGAATAAGCAGTGGGAATTGTGAATAATTTTTACTGATGTAAGGAGATGTCCAAATTGAACAATTACATATTTTCCATCATCATTTCACTTACTGCCCACTGAATCAGTGTCTGCACCCTGAAAGGTTATTAAAATAAACCAAACTGCATGCTCGTGGAAGTATTCTTGTTATACACTTGTAATGTGTACACAAACTTCTTATGAAATATGCCCGATCTTATTTCAGATCTGTGCAGGAATTTTGGTAGCAAAACATCATTTAAAATGAAGAGGGCTAGTTCCCTGCATGTTTGTATATGTGTGTTGGTAATGATGAATGAATCATGAATGGCATGCTTCTATGTGTATTTTGGCAATGCAGGAGTTGCTTTGCTCCCTGTTCCTGCTGCATGTGTGTTTTGGCATGCTGGTTTTCTTAATATTCCTAAATAGAACCTGAGTTTGGGTTTGCATGTTCTATTCTTTTATAGCACTAGGCAGGACAAGAATAATTGAAAGGGGAAAAGGGATATTGTTTTTTTTTTAATTTAATGATATCAGATATCAGGAGGGAAACTGGGAAAATGTAAAAAAGAACCTTTGTATCACTATTGGGTGAGAACTGCAAAACCAAACTGGGTGTGATTTAAGTTGTGTAGCTGAAGAAACAAATAAAAATATCTGAAATTTTGCCAAAAATATATCCAGAGGTGTCAACCCCTGCTCATCCCTCAAAGTAATTGAATCCCTATATTTGACATGTAAAGTTGGTTTATAGTTACTTTAAAAGTTTATTTGAAATATCCTCATCCTAACTGTGTCTGATTCTTCTATTAGCTGCATCAGGATGAACTAAGAATAACTTCTGCAAGTAAATGGCCTTAAACTGGCTTGACAGGGAATCTGGCCCATCAAAGCGAGTTCTGCTTTACTCCCTGCCACTCCAGTGACTACTGAATTAAGCAGTGAGAAACATCACCTTCTATTTTGGCCACCTAGTACATGTAAGAGTGAATATGTGGCAAAAGCAAAGTGCTGGCTGTTGAGAGGTCTGGTTTATATTCCAAGATCTACTGCTAAGTGTTAGTTTCTGACTTGGCATGAGTATTTTAACCCCTGTGTTCACACCTTTTTCCTCATTACAAAGTTAGACTGCTGTCACCTCACAGGCATGATAGGAAACCATATATTTCAATAATTATAAGTTTTGCTTTTAAATCCTTTAATAAATATTCCTGTTAAGCAAATATTAGTTATGAATCAAGTTTTCTTGTGGCTTAGGATAAGAGCAGGATAAACTTGCTGAAATACAATTTATAATTTTCTTCACAATCACTGAATTTTTTTTGAAATCCTAAAAGTTGGCAATATAAGTTTTACATTTTTGAGGTGAAATTAGTGGGATCAGGACTGACCTTTCCCAAAAGGGAGCAGGGGACCCCTCCTTCTCTCCTGTCCCTTTGTGCTGAGATTCAAAATGCTACACTGGAAATTCAATCTGTATCTCAATACAGATATGTTGAATCTTTCTGAAAAGTTTTATCTGTGAGAGGTGGGGTTTTTTTCTCCACATTTATTCTTTGTACTGCTTGGAAGATTGTGAGGAAAAAAGTATGTGCAACTTGCTAATAAAAGTACAGAAGTTTGGTGTAGGAGTAGCTCTGTCCCAGCTCTGTGCCATAACAACAGGGCCATGCTATTTTCTTTTAGGAATAAGTAAAAAGGAATAATGCCCCATTGCTCACTGATGGCTATTACAAAACTTCCTTGTGTACAATGACAGTAGGCAAAGCCTTTCTCTCCCTTCTTTATTTATTTACAATAAGAGCTCACAAAACTCTGACAACTTCAGGAAATTAAGTCAGTAGGTGCTTGTGGCAGACATGTCCTTCAGCCTATTTACAATTCTTCAGCCTTTTTAAAATTAAATAAAGTTGCGAAGAAAAATAAGACTTTTTAGTGTTTCAAAGTATTATTAGTTGAAAATACATATAAGAGAACCTGTCTAGAGAGAAAGTGAATGGTAGTGTAGCTGGACAAAACCATTTGCCCATCTATACTCTTAAAGTTTCCCTTTGTTTAAGACATCTGTATCATGGCACAAGTTCTCATAACAGCATTAATTCCATCTCTTCTCCCTGAAAGGGGTATCCCATGGTAGATTGGCACACTAACAGATATCAAGTCACAAATCCTAGCACTGAGATAAAGCAGCAAGAGCAGTTCCAGGAAGAAGGCAGTGGGTGCCTCTGAAGATTTTAATACTATGATGTTTTATTCTGCAAAAGGTTGTCTATTTTTCATAAATGTCTCACAAGATATTATTGTTTAGGTCAGATATTTAATTAGCTATTTTCTAACACTCTTGAAAAAAAATTACCTACCTGTGGGACATTTTCCCTTCATTGCATTGACTCAGTTGCACTGATGCAGCTGAGCATTCAGAGCATCTCATTTGACATCAGGAAACTCAGATTTACACCAGAAAAGAGAGAAATATTATTTATATATCTTTGTTGTCTTTGCTGGACACCAAGCAAACAATAAACCCCTCCAGAAGGCCAGTATTTCAGGACTCTAGAACCAGCTGCCTGCAGCATCCAGGTGGAATGTGAGAATGTGCTGCTCTGAGGTTGCCCCCATTATTCTGTGTCAAGCATCACAGCATCATGGTCCACTCTCCCAGTCCAGTAAATTTGTTCTTTGTCCAGCCTCTTACTCCTCCTTGCTATGGCAGGAAAATGAATATGAATTATAGTGGAGGTCTACTTTGCAATCATAGAAGGTCCAGCTGGGAGAGGAGATCAGAACAGGGTATGTGGCTAAAGAGAGGCTCTGGATTTCTAAGACCCAGTATCTTCTGTCTAAATCAAAGAGGGTGAAATTATACATCTTGATTTCCTATTTGGCTGCTAAGACATCTCTAAGATTCTTTGCCAAGGCTAGGGCTTTTACAGAAAACACAGCTCCCCACTCCCAACACTAAAGATAGTGTTTGAATACACCTTTACAAATCTCTAAACTTCATAGCTTGAGAACTTCATCCTAATTGCAAATATAAGGACTGAGACCTAATACAGGAAAAAGATTATCCTATGCTGGCCTACAAGAGGTATTTTACACCATGCTGAAGGCAAGGGGCCTGATTCTGTGTCTATGGCTATTTCTACATTCTTGTGAAAATGTTTAATGACGACAAGGCATGAGGGCAAGCCTTCTGAAGTTGTCTCGTAAATCAGCTAAATTGGGTAGTTATGTTGAAGCCGTAGTTAGCCATAATGTGGGAGAAAGAAGATGTTGTGAAGAAATTAGTATTCAACATGGAGACAAATAAATGATATATAAATAAATTGATAAATTTATTTATAAAATGATAGCTTAAATAAATCTGAACTAATTTTTATTTAATTAAATATAAACAGACATTTTCTGTAGTAATAGTAATAATTTGGAGCAGTGCTTTTTTGCTTTTCTGGTTCTATGGACTGTTTTAGGATCAGAAAGGAAATGTTATGAAAACAACTTTCAAAGATGAGCAGTGATATTTTTTCTATGACCTCTTTAAAAAATATTGTATATATGAAATATAAAATAAGAAGGGCTTTTATGGATGTCTCCAAGACAAGTTAATTTTCTGCAACAGCTGAAGTGCAGAAGAATAAGAAGCCCCTAAGTCGTGATACACTTTGTTGTTTAGGGAACAGAGGTGGGGCCTCAGCACTTCACAGTAATCTCCTCATCAGGAAAAGTATGTCTTCTGTCTGGGCTGTGTCACACTGTATTTGCTTTTGCAGTTGTGCCCTTTGGACCAGGTTCTGCCACTGGTTACACTCAGTGGTGCTTATAGAGGAGTACAAGAGAGGGACAAATTTGGTTCTCTGTTGGTAAGCAGGCACTCGGGGAGTGACACGAGCTGCCTTATTAGGCAGCACAAAAGGGAACGGTGCCGCTTGGCAGCCCCCACGGGTTCCAGCGCCGGCGTCTGCAGTTGCTCAGACCTCTTGGGCCTGTGCTTTTTCACTGTAAAACAGCAAGCCCTTGAAAATACAGTGCTGGCTTGGCAACTGACCGCTGCCAGATAACAATTGACACCAGGACTAATTTAGTAATGTGCAGCTTTAGGGAGTGACATTTACTGTATCTCCTGGTGCAACTGATACAAAGCATGCAGCCGTGGCAAGACCTGCATGGTATTTGCAAAGTGTCAACTTGAAAGAGTCAGGCTGCTCTTATGTCTGCTCTCAGAGGCAATTGCTGCAGCCCATCAAATCAACCTTCATGTAATATAAACAGGGAGACGTTCTCCCGCCATTCAGGGCTGCTATTCTGTGCGCTTGCTGGTTATATCATATGTCAACACATTGTACAGATAATGAAAATGGGGAGTCTGAACTTGTACAGGAGATAAAGGTTTCCCTGGAGAAGCAAAATTACACTGAATCTGTCAGGCACAGATTAAGGATTTTGCAAAATAATCAGAGACACAGAAGTTAGCCCTTTTGATATGACTGTTAGCTGTGGTATGACTTACTGTGTAGAATAATTCTATTAAATTAGTTCATTAATATGTAAGTTATAATGATCTCTGTAAAAAGGACTTTCAGCATAAAATACCGGTAGTTCTTTCAGGAATTCCAGGTGGGTGGGCTGGAAGCTATTGTGATAATGATTGCAGAACTAAAGATCTCACAAAAGAAATTTTCACTTGGATTTTTGCAGTAGATATTTCGAGGTGAGGTATAAATGAGTGTTATCAAATCCTCAGATAAGGATATTATTTTCATCATTTCTTACCTTTCATTTAAAAGGATTGTTAAGCAGTGGAAGGTTTCCAAACAGAACAATAGAAGGGGGTGTGTGTGCAGTTTTACTTTCACTCATTGACTTTTTGCCAGAGCAAGCAAAATGATTAGTTTTCAGCAATTCAGCAGTGCTCTTTAATAAGAGCTGCGGCTGTAAGCTATTGCTGTGCTGAGATTAGGATATTTTGTCCTGCTATCCCACCACTTCCCTAGCCAGGATCATTGGGAAGCTGCTCTGGGGCTACCTCAGTCCAACCCTCTGAAAGCCACATGCTCTGCATGACTCTTTCTGCTTCAGAGGACCCCAGGCAGCATGCAGACAGACAAATGGCATCACAGTTTCCTCTTGGTAACTGCTTCCTTGTTAGCTCTAACCCTTGGGAAGCTGATTGATCTTAATATTAAACACCATCAAAACTTGCAAGTTTATCCCATAGAGAAGAAATGCCTATCTGGAAAAAGGTGTCAAAGTTGTTACAATTACTCCTGGTTACTTTCCATGTCATGTATTTTTATGTTTTCTGCTACACTGTAAAAAGTCCTTTTCAAATGTATGAACCTATAAAGAAATCACTGATCAATAGCCCCAGAAGTAAAAAGGTTCTGCACAAGGATATTGAAGAAGTGAAGTAAAATTGATGCCAGCAATTTCTGTTTAAAATTTCATTTTTGAAAATAAGAAGTCTTTGTAACTAGAAAAAAAATTCAGCTATTAAGTTTTAATCAATTAAAGATGCTTATGGCACATTTCTATTAATTCTAAAAATATCTTGATGCTTGACTGAAGCACAAACTGACCTGTGAACTGTGCCAGTCTCAGTGATGTTTCTGCTGTATCTGTGTCCCTGTACTTAATGTAGGAACATTAAGAACACAAAATGTTAAAATGTTACAATTTCATCTTTTACTCCTCGGCATAATCCCATCATGAGAAGCCACAAAATTCACTGTGGGAAAATTGTGATGTCTCCATGGTTTTATTACTCATTTCTTTTTTTTTCATTCTTGTACTAATAGCATTGCTATTGTCTTAAAGTAACAGCTCCATGCTCCATGTCCAGATCAATGATTAAACTCCTGTATTTATATCACAGCCTGTGTATCAAAGCTATCCCAATTTCCAGAAGCACTAACTGGCTAAATTCAGCATCTGCTAGGGTGAAAGTAAACTCTAGTTGTTCTGGCATAAGGATGTTGTTCTCTATTGGTCTGTGTGAAATAATTGCATGGATATTAGGAGGGCTTTGAGGGAGCAGGAGCACGCTGGTGAGTGGCAGCCAAGGAGAACCTGCCCTTTCAGCAGCCCTGCCTGTGGACAGTGGCCAGTCTTGAGGACACAAATGGAGAAGTGAAATGACAGAGCCCACATATGTCCACAGCTCTACAGAACTCTGCAGGGAAGAATTCAAGGCATTTCTTAATCAGTTTTTTATTCCCATTGCATTGCAATTATGTTTCAGGAGTGGAATAATGCGGGAGTTTTTGAAAGAAATTGTGGAAATATTAGATATGATATTTGGGAGAGAAAATATTTCTGTATAAGTGCTGTCTGAAATTGACAGTAGTGTGGATCTTACTGTGACAGATACATTTTTCTTCAAATTGTTTATGGCTAATAATTTATTAGCAATCAAAAATGGCCCCACATGGTTTGTGTTAGTAACATAAACAAATCAAAAAGGACAAAGGAAATGCAGAAATGCCATCACTGTCACATAGCTAAATTGCAGAGAGTGCCACATTTGCCAGGAGAGCTATGAGAGGTTTTTCTGTAAGTCATGGAGGAGGAAAAGTCTGTTCAATTTTAAGGTCTGCATCAAAACAACATTTGAAAAATTTTGTTTTAGTCATCCTCATCCTTTAATTTAGGCTGGGAAAATACGTTTTGTTTGCAAATTGCAAATGTTTCTGTGGTGTTTGAAAGCAATTCACCAAATGGTTCCTATGTAAGAGCTCACTAAATGTTTAATGGGAAATAGTGGAAAAAATAAAAAAGATCATTTCCATTAACTCCAGTGAGGTATTTGAACTTTTTTTAACTTTTTTTTTATTGTTTGAAATATTATTGTTTTTAGCTGTTAACAATTTTCTGTCTTGGCCAAGCTTTTTGGAAAACTGATATGTCTATTCTATTTGAAGACAATACCCTTTATGTTAATTGTTACAATTTCTTTTGAGGCCAAATTGCCTGTGACGAGAAAGACTTTTTCTTCTTGTTGTTTTTAATGACTTTCTTTTTTTTTTTTGAGATGTGGGGTGTGTTGTTTGTTTGGTTTGTTTCCTTAGGCAAAAGCAGAAATTTAGTAACATAAATAAAACTCAGATCAACATTAAATCCTACATTTTGTGTAAATGTCCAGACTTTTGCCACAATTTTTCTTTGTGTCATTTCATTGGATGGTCACAAAATAGCTAATTAGCTAAAGATTATAAATCAGATTGCACTCTTCCACTTTTATGATACTCAGTTTTAGCAATGTAAAATGTATTACATTGTTAAGTAGTATTTTTTTTACTTAGAATTCAGAAGAAATTACTGTGTTCTTCCTTCGAGAAGATATGAAATTGTCAAATTAACAAGAAACGTTAAATTAAAATTAATCAACTTTTTTTCAGTCAGTTTTGGAACATCATTATTTTGCTTGACTTTCAGTGGCTTGCAGAGATGTGAGTACTCCAAAACAAACCCCTGTTTGTTCTGTTTCTTTTTACTCACATTTACAGGGTTGATAAACCCTAATCTGTGGAGTTGGAGCTCCTATTCCTACTCTAGTGAAATAATAGCTCTACAGACATCACAACAGTCACGGCACTTGCCTGGGATTGCTTGTTCAAGAAGTTCAGATTTAGAAGACAGTGATATGTAACGCCAGACTTTTCCCCATCTTCAGGGAACAAATGTTGGGAATTGGTGCAACATTTTTAGCAATAACTTGGCATCTTTTAACACTTTGCATCATTGCTGGTAGGAAGCATATTTGTACAGAGCTATAACAATGTGTGCAAGTCAAACCCGATGTAAACATCTCATGAGAGAAACGTTGGCTGTAGCTGTCTGAATTAAACAATATAACTTTCTATATTATATAAAAAAAAGGCATCCAATTTATAAGATTTTTCCTAAAGCTGCTAGCAGAAGGTTTCAGTGTGTTATCATGTGATTAAAAAAACCAAAAACTTTTGTTTAATAGAGCTTTTAATCCAGACATTAAATCATTGAAATAAAATGGAGACACGATGTTTTGGATGAGAACTCAAGAAATTCGGGTGAAATCCCATCTGTGCTGCAAATATTCTGCTTGAACTTTGAGAACTGATTTAATCTGTATTTGCCTTAAATCCCTCTTTATGAATTTAAGGTGATGATACTCAATTTGTCCTCCTTAGGGAACATCCTAAGAAATGCATATGTGATTTGGAGCTTACCTCCCTCATTTCCTATAATACTGAGAGTACAGAAAGGAACTTAAAAAGTGAATGTCTGACTGGATGAACACTAGACAAGTTGGTAATTTTAATGCTGTTGTACAAATCTGGTATTATATGTTAATGGCATGCCAGCAAATACAGTCTTTTGAACTGGTATATTCTCTAAGTATTAGGTCATAATTTGAATCTATTCATTACAGCTGACATTCTGGAAAAGGATCTTTATTCTAATACAGGTGCTCTTGAAGATGATTTCTGTTTAGATCACTCCATCAGAAAATCAGTGGAAAAAGGGCATGTCTCCATTGTTGAGACAGTAGGATCCCCATTGGGATCAGAACGTGTTGCTGGAGTATGGATGGTAATACAGGTGCAAGTACGATAGCAGTGTGAAAATGAAAACTGTTATATCAAACTGTTTTCTGGAGGCAGGGAAAAATTGCCTTCCCAAATTCTACTGATGAGACGAAGTTGCACAGTAACCTTTTGCTGCAATGTTTGCATGACACTATAATCCTCACAGTGTGGATGGTTATTCAATGGAACCAGACCTTCACGACCTAATCAGTTTATTATTCTTGCTCTTTTTAAAATGAAATTGTTTCCTCCAAAGAAATAATAATAATAAAAGAACTTTTGAACTTGATAACAGAAAACAGGACCAGACATGCCAGCAATCATTTTTCGTTTGACCATACCCCTGAACAAGATAATTCACCTATGCTTCAAGTCTATCCTGAAAAGTGTCGCTGTTTTCAGAGATAACCCTAAAGCTGCAAGCTCAGATCAAGAGCAGATCTCATTGCTATGGCAAATACCACTGTACAGGCAGATTCATTATTACTTGTTTTCACAGTCTTTCTAGTAGTTGAATTTGTGGAGCTACTTGCACTCTACAAAGGGGTTTGAATGATTTTAATTAAATGTTGATAAAACAGAAAAGGAATCTTGGGATGTGAAAACAAATTAATTCTGGTCATTAGTCACCTGACAAGCATATTACAGTACAGATTTTTATAGCTCCATGGATGCCTTTGAAACTGCAAAGATGGTATTCTAAATGGATTCCTTGTTAGCTGCTTTGAGTCACTGTGAATATCACTTTAGTTACCTACTAAATTACTGAAGCAGTTATGTAAAGTGCTTGCAAGGCAGTACATTACCATGCCTGTATCTGATTTTGAAAATGAATTCTGAAAGCTTAGCTTTTATGTAAAAAATATAAGATCAGCTTAGTATAGTTCAGAAACTGCTGTAAAATCTTGAAATTAATGTAGTAGAATGTTTTGGTGATGTGCAGCTGCCAGCTCCTCTTATGGACATGGCAGAAATATGTTTCATATCCCTCCTTCTGCCCTGCTTTTTTCTTTTCTGTTTGCTACATGTCACATGAAGGTAATGTTTGTCCTTTGCTTTTTGTATCCTATATAGTACTCCTGTCAGCTGAGTAAAAAATAAGTCAAGTAACAAAATAGGCTAGCATTGCCTTAGCTAAACCATGAGGAATCACTCTGATTTCATACATTGATCAAGCCTGTTGTTTGATAAGGAAACCAGTCTGTGTAAATGCAAGAGTGTGATGTTTATGGAAAAACTCCTCCAGGTTCCCTAAAAACCTGCTACTGAGGTATGTATTACTGGGATTATGAGGGACACATAATCCTTTGTATTTCTATGCAAATTGATCTGGCAGTTCCTGCAACTAGTTGTACCAGATCCGAAAATTACTTTTACTAATGTACTGCTACTTGAAGTTGCTTTATTTTAGCTGTTATGCAGAAAACATCTTATGTCTCAGTTTATCAGCACAGACTATTACAGGGATTGAAGGATGTTTGGATATCCAGATTATATATTAATTTGCAGTAAAGTAGCAAATTGGAAGAGAGCATAAAGTAAATGAACTAAACTAGGCCAGCAAGACTAATTTCTTTATCTTAACATAGCACATTGTGATCATTAGATTTTCCACGAAAAATGAATCTTGCTTGCCTTTTGTCTGTAATAGAGCTGACAAAGAAAAAAGGAGAAAGGAAAAGAATGAAACATTTGCATTTTCCTGGCTGACTGACACAGATTTAGAAACCCTTGAAGAGTGAGTCTGCCTAGTGAGCAGATAGGAAATTGGTATAATTGACATAATTGACACCAAGATCACCTTTGCTATCTGACCTTTAGGACTTTGGAGCTCATGTGAATCACAAGTCTGGGAAACTTTGGGAAGCTCTGAACAATCTGTGTTAAAGGCAGCTTGTCTGCATGCTTGCCCTGATATTCTGGGTCAGGGAAGATAGGGGCTTCTCTGTTAATAGATTAAGTCTGCACATAAGGTAGCAGTGATACAGGTGTCTGGGTGATGCAGGGCAACCAGACTTTTATTGAAGGTCACTATTTCCAAGAGATGTTGAAAGTTTAAAAAGAACCAAGTAATTTTTGATCAGAATTTTTTGGCCAGCTGAACCTTCCATCATGCCTTGGGCAGAAGTAACCTTTTGGCCAGGTGGGACTTTACTGTCTTAAGGTAAGTGCATTCTAGCTATCCAAATACTAAATTGTCTCTACCATGGCATACCACACACCTGTCAGGGTATCAGGGTGGCCTCTGCATCTACTACTTGCACAGAACCAAAAAAATTCCAATACAGAACAGAAAGTGATAAACATGCCAGTGAAGAAGTGGGCCCCTGAAGTACATTGAAAAGGAGATCTGCAAAGCAAAACTTTGAGGGAAGGGCAGAAGAGGAACAATACCAGCAGCTAGCAATGGGAAGACTCTTTTTGTTTCAAAGCCCTGTGCCTCTGAAGTTAGTAGCTGTCACCTAGAAAATGTTATTATCTCTAGCAGAGGAGCATTAAGCAACGTTAAAGAAAAGAAAGAATTAGGTTCATTGTCTTAAATTGGTTTATCTTAGAACTATCTTGGAACATAATATAATTTTTAAATAGTGCATTAAGGAAATAAAATTAAAAAGAACAATTCTGTTAACATGATTGAACAAGAAGATGCTGTTGGTTGACCCTGACTGGATGCCAGATGCTCACCAAAGCTTCTCTATCACTGCCCTCCTCAGCTGCACAGAGGAGAGAAAGTATAACGAAATGCTCATGGGTTGAGATAAGGGCAGGGAGAGATCACTCACCAGGGACCATCATGGGAAACAGGATCCTCTTGGAGAAATCAGTTTAATTTCTTACCAATCAAATCAGAGAAGAGTAATGAGAAATAAACCCAAATCTTAAAACATGTTCCCCTGACACTGCCTTTGTTCCTGGGCTCAACTTCACTCCCATTTTCTCTTTCTCCTTCCCTCCAATGGCCCAGGGATGGGGAATGGGGACTGCAGTCAGTTCATCACACGTTTCTGCTGCTCCCTCTGCCTAAGTGACAGCACTCCACACACACTTTCCCTGCTCTAGCCTGAAGTCCCTTCCAGAGGAGACAGTCCTCCATTAACTTCTCCAGTGTGAGTCCTTCCCATAGGCTGCAGTTCATTAACTGCTCCAAAGTGGCTCCCTTTCCATGGGGTACAGTCCTTCAGTAACAGGCTGCTCCAGTGTGGGTCGCCTGTGTGGTCAGAGGTCCTGTCAGCAAACCTGCTCCAGAGAGGGGTCCTCTCTCCTTGGGGCCACAGGTACTGCCAGGAACAGACTGCTCCAGCGTGGCCTTCCTACAGGGTCACAGCCTCCTTCAGGCACCCCTCTGCTCTGGTGTGGGGTCCTGCACAGGCTGCAGGTGGATCTCTGCTCCACCATGGACCTCCCTGGGCTGCAGGTGGATCTCTGCTCCACCATGGACCTCCCTGGGCTGCAGGTGGATCTCTGCTCCACCATGGACCTCCCTGGGCTGCAGGTGGATCTCTGCTCCACCATGGACCTCCCTGGGCTGCAGGTGGATCTCTGCTCCACCATGGACCTCCCTGGGCTGCAGGTGGATCTCTGCTCCACCATGGACCTCCCTGGGCTGCAGGTGGATCTCTGCTCCACCATGGACCTCCCTGGGCTGCAGGTGGATCTCTGCTCCACCATGGACCTCCCTGGGCTGCAGGTGGATCTCTGCTCCACCATGGACCTCCCTGGGCTGCAGGTGGATCTCTGCTCCACCATGGACCTCCCTGGGCTGCAGGTGGATCTCTGCTCCACCATGGACCTCCCTGGGCTGCAGGTGGATCTCTGCTCCACCATGGACCTCCCTGGGCTGCAGGTGGATCTCTGCTCCACCATGGACCTCCCTGGGCTGCAGGTGGATCTCTGCTCCACCATGGACCTCCCTGGGCTGCAGGTGGATCTCTGCTCCACCATGGACCTCCCTGGGCTGCAGGTGGATCTCTGCTCCACCATGGACCTCCCTGGGCTGCAGGTGGATCTCTGCTCCACCATGGACCTCCCTGGGCTGCAGGTGGATCTCTGCTCCACCATGGACCTCCATGGGCTGCAGGGGTACAGCTGCCCCACCATGGGCTGCACCACAGACTGCAGGAGAATCTCTGCTCCTGCACGTGGAGCACCTCCTGCCCCTCCTCTTTCACTGACCTTAGGGTCAGCCTTAGGTCTCTCATTTGACTCTTGCTGTGCACCTTGTTCTCCTTCTTAACTATGTTATCCCTGAGGTTCCATCTCTGTTGCTGATGGGCTCAGCCTTGGCCATTGGTGGGTCCATCTTGGAGTTATCTGGATTGGTTCTGTTGTAATCCTTTGAGTCTTTGCTACCAAATGTAATCCTGACACACATGTAATGCCATATGTTAAAATCAATGGTATCCTACGTAGTGCTACTTTGTAAGAGTTTGAAGAAAACCAGAACCCTCGGAAGTAACCACTGAGAATTCAGCTAAATTCCAGTTAAAGTATTCAGCTCCTCTTTCTTTGCTAAACCAAGACAGTTTCATCTCACAAAATGGCAGTTGGCTTGGCTGATTGTAGTACTAAAAGACTGATATTGTTCAAATATTGAAATGTACATCTGAAAGACATGTTGTGCAAAATAGGCTGCCACCCCAAAACCAGAAGTAATAAAATTTAAAAATTGGAGAAAGAGCAAAAGTGTTTCAGAACATATATTATAGAAGAATCTTTCGAGGTCAATGCTCATTTATATTCCTCTGCATCTAAACTCTTCATATACTCTAGGCTCAAACTTCAGGTACAGGAGCTAGCAGAGATTTGATAGGAGAATGAGAAAAATATTTCTTTTATGAAATGGGATTGTGCTGTTAGCTCAAAACGGAGATACAGTCGGTGAACACTAATCTCACATCTGACTTGTTCTTCAAAAAAAAAAAAAAAACCAAAACAAGCCCACTTTATAAAACAGAGTTTCAATTTTCGAAAATCATGGTTAATAAATTCCCAGCTGCCTTCTTGTACTATAATACATTCAAATCCACTTTTCAAAGACCTGAGGTGTTATGAGGCATTGTCTTTTTTATTTCTCCTACCAGTAAGACCTCTACATCCCAGAAAGTCAGGCATCATGGGTCTCATCTCACATCTCTTGCCTTGTCACCTGTTACAAGACAACTCACAGCAGACCCAAGGCTTGCTGGGGCAGTAAGACAGGACAGAAAGGTGGCTGTAATAGTGAGGAAATTGCAGATCTTTTCCCTATAATTGAGCTGAAGCAGCATGCTGGTCCCATTGTTTTTATGTACATATTTTTGGCAGTAAGTGAATCGGAATATGTTGTTTTCTGCTACCACAGAGAGTCATCCAGCACTTCAGATAGTGAACACATTATTTAATTCTGAGGTTTTACTATTACTGCTTTAGATTCTGATCTGCTTGTACTGTCTGTAAGGAGACACAGTAAACATGCTCGATTTAATCCCGCTCTATGAAAAAGAAAATAAGTACTTTTTTCACACAGAGAAGGTTTAAGATTTTAATTGTGAATTCTCAACAAAACTAACTTTGACTCAAAGGCTTCTCATATTCTTTACCAGGAGATAAGTAGGAAAATGCTTTTTTGGTAATGATTCTCAATATTTTCCTGTGTTTAGAGTGACACTCAAGCAATTTACATTGAAGGAATTTATGAAGCAATTTGATTAGGCAGCAGGCACAACAAGCAGTGCTATTTGGAGGGTTAACACTTGCACCAGCTTTGGAGCTTTGAGGCACAGAGCCAGAGGCCGAGTGACATTAGCTGCTCAAGAAATGCACTAATCGCCTTAGAAATGCAATGCCTGGAGAGTCTCTTAGGTATTATGTAATGGAAATTGTAAGGGAAAGGATAAAAGTCAAACTTTGTGTATTTACTGAAGATTATTGACGTAGTTGTGACATCACTGACAGTCATATGACACCTCTTGTGTACATAGTGCAACAGCCAGTTGGCAATCAGCACAGTGCCACCCAGGCAGCTGGACATGTGGTACTGTACCTACAAACACACTCCAGGAGGTGATCCCCTGACAGCCAGCTGCCTTTCACACACCATACACAGAAGGTGCCATGGGACTGAATGTTGGTCTTGTAGTAACCATGGCAGTGTCATCTGGAGGGTTGGCTTTCCCCTGTGACATCAAAGGGGACATTGAGGTACTGGAGTGCCCAAGGATGGCCAATGATGCCAATAAAAGGTCTAGAAAGCATCTTATAAGGAACAGCTGAGGAAACTGGGGTTGTTTTGGATGGAGAAGAGAAGGCACAGGGGGAACCTCATTGCTCTCTACAACTGCCTGAAAGGAGGTTATAGCCAGGTGGAAGGATTGTTCCCTTCTGCCATGTCTCAAGTGACAGGATGAGCTGAAATGGCCTCACATTGCACCTGGGGAGGTTCCTATTAAATTAGATTCAAAAAAAAAAAAAAAAATCACTGAAAGAGTGGTCAGTAATTAGAATAAGTTTTCCAGGGAGTTAGTGAAATCATCATCTCTGGAACTTTTCAAAAGGCGTCAGGATGTGGCACATGGGGATATGATTTAAGGGTGATTATGGTGGTGCTGGGTTGATGGCTGGACTGGATGATATTGAAGGTGTCTTTCAAACTTGATGATTTTGTGACTCTGATTCCCCATATCCTCTTTATGATTGCTCAGGTTGAAACACAAACAATGATTTGAGCCTATGTCATGCTTTTGTTTGAATCTATGCAGTGTGAAGGACTCTGCAAAATGCCAGTAGGCTTTTGACTTATTTGAGGTATCCAACCATCTCTTTAATAGGTAGAGGCTAGGCAAGCATAAAGGAAATACATTAATGGGATAATTAAGATTGTGATGGATCATGACTCATTCAGAGTAGCAGAAATCCCAAAGTTAAAGAAAGCAGTCTTACTCAGCATGGAGACATTTGGCATACAAAGATGGTGCCTGGGTGAAACAGTTAAGTGGCATGATGTTCTGACAAATTCACAACTCCCAGAGGCCAGAAGGTGACTTCAGAAGCCCAAACTTGTGAACAGAGGAGTTTGGCTATCTAGACATATGATACCTGACTCCCTGATATTGGAGTTCCACCACAAATCAGTTGAATTTTCTAGACTGGATTTTGTAGATGTCTCCTCTATGATCAAGCAAACTGTTCTGTAGAACAACTATGAGCTGCTCAATGGAAATCATATGATTGGTGTGGGAGGATAAAATGTAGCCCATGAGTTTACAAGCAGTTGTTCTTACCTGCTTCTATTAAGAGCTGAGAAAACTAATGAATTAAAAAAAGGAATGCAGTAATTTTCCTACTACTGAGCAGTTCAGGTCAGATATTAGGGTCTGTGCAAATCTGTTAATTTAATTGAAACTCTACAGCTGCCCCTGCCAGAATTCACAAGCCTGATAAACAAGTCCCACAAAGTTCAAAAGCTTCAGCTAGCTGTTTAGCTGATGGCCACATTATAATACAATTGTAAAAGCCATGGACTCTAAATAAAAACTAAGAAAACAAAAGAGCTACAAAATTCTCTATAAAGAAGTAAAGATTCTGTTGGCAAGTCTTAATGCTGTTACTAAGCTTTGTATTTTTATCACAGAAGAAAATTATAATGTGGTGGTAAAAGATAACTTTAACTAGAGACAAGACAGAAAAAGTGTTTAGGAATTGCTGAAGTGAATCATCTTCAGTGGACTATGTGCTATGGCATCTGTTCTTTGACTGTGGTGAGTGCTGCAGAAGTGAGGAATGAAGTAGTAAAAAACCCTGCAGCAGCATGTCCTAGGAGAAACCACCAGAGTGGGGACTGCAGCCCCTCTTCATGACTCCAGTCAGGTCTTACTGGGTGATGAGATGCCACTCTTCTTTATTTTATTGTCAAGCCCCACTTTTCCCTGTGCTACTACCATGCAGGCTTCCAATTCAGGAATCATTCGGTGAAGCAAGATAAAGACAGAATCATCTGAAAGTTTATTCCTTTCTACAAGACATGTTTTTGCTTCCCCTGCTTTGTTCATCAGTTTTATTTGCTGAAACCATGTCTGACATCACCTTGAAACACCACACTGTGAACAAAGGACTCCACTCTTGTCTGACTCTTGTCCTTGCTTTACTATGTGCATTTGGCATGAACAAGGATTTGAGGCACAGGAAGGAAAGGCTTGGGAGCAGACACTCAGATGCCTTTCCCATACCAAAGAATTGAAAGATTTTCATCTTCTGAGTACCAAACTAATTTATTAGAAGTTTGCAGAACCTTTTGCAGAACCTAGAGACTTCTCATCTTCATCCATAGCAACAATAAATGATGAGCTGTGTTTCTATCTCCACTGCCAGCTAGCTTCATATTTCAAGTACCTCCATCAAAGCAGAAAACACTATCAAATAATTATAAAACAATGTGATTCGATGGACCTTATCTTATATCTTGAAAGAAACCATTCAGCTGAAATTGAGAGCCTTATTTTTACAAAGTAGGAGACTCTTAACAGCAAAGGAAATAACACACTGTTTTCAATCCTGTAACTTGATGTTTGTAAGAGCAATATTAAATTCTAGTTCAGAAAAATTTTAGACAATAGTGATTCAGATTGCCTCTGTATTTTAATCTCATAAAGATCTCAGGGAGAGTTTGCTTCTTAACTGTGAGCCATGGTGTGCAGCCTCATTGATGTAATTTGCTATAGGAAAATGATTAAATTCATTATATCTACTCTCAATGTCATCTGCAAAGATTGAATTGATACATGCTTCCCTTTTGGCTCCCGTCTTGTCCTTGTGACCCTGTGGTTCTGCACCTGCAGTGCCCTGGAAAAGGTTGCCATAAAATGCACTTGGCTGTCTGGTAGGTGAAGGCAGAGCCCTGCCTGTTCTCCAGCACGTCACTAGTGCCCATGGACAGCAATACAACCATGCACTGCATGCTCAGACAGAAGAGCAGGATTGTGTTCAGTCTGCTGGGAGAGCCAAGCACTCTCATGCTCAAGCATTATGACCAAATAAAATTGCATCAGTGGTTTTGCATCTTCCAAGTCTGCAACAAATCATGATCACCTTAATAGAGATTGATCACTGAGTACCCTAAGCAAATACAAAAATTAGTTCTGTGTCTCCAAGAATAAAATGCAGAAGGTAAAATGCATTAAAAATTAGTAATATTTGTTTTGCTTTACTATGTAATTTATTTAAATTATTCTTGCTTTTCTGTTGTTTTCAGAGATGTTGTATACTACCCCACCTTTCCAACTATTAGAATGTTTCAGTAGTGACTAATATCAACTACAGAGTAATGGAAGCTTCTTTACCTTTCATGCTTTCAGTTGAGCACCCCAGAGATATTTAAGATCCAATGACTATGGTGACCAGACTTGGCCAGATTGTTATGAACTGATCTACTTTGCTTATACCTTTATATCTCAGAAGAGGAATTTGTTGGGAAATGCATGGAAATACTATTTGTTGAGTAACAATCAGCTCTTACTCTCTTTTGACGTGTGTCTAAATGAGGAAGGTTCATATGTACAGCAATTGACATGCAAAGCAGAAAGTTACATCATAAGGTTCAAAACATAAAAAGGAAAGGAAAACGTAAACTAATGCAAACAGGAAAGGAAATGTGTTTGTGTTTACAGAGAATGATAACAGTTTTCTGTGACTTTCCCTATGATCCCTAATAGCTTTATAATTCCAAGTCAAGGCTTGAAAGAAATCAATTACAATAATTCCACTGATTTAAACATTTCATTCTTACCAAGAGACACATATAAATACCATCAGTTTTGCCACTGAACAAAATATTTGCCATCTCATGGAAAAGAGTATTACAGAAGACAAGAGTCGATGTATTGTGGGATATTTTCCTTGCAGAATTGTGGAGGAACAGAATTGACAACGTCAATGTGATTTGCTACATACTTCAGCACAGCAAAAGATTTTGGCCATGAAACAGCATTTAGAAAAGCAGGGTCAGAAATAGAATGTAGGAATGGCATCAGTGTGTGGCAACAGTTACACGTAGTGGGACCTGACCTGTCACAGTATCACTTTGTAGCAGAACAAGAAATAAACGTGAATTTACAGCAAGAGTTGCCATGTGTGACTTTCAGAGCACGGTGTGAGCCTTTTACATCTCCACTGTTGCCAGGCCTAAATGTTTAGAAGGCCTTGATGGGGAAAAGGGTTTATAGTAGTCATTTGCCATTTGAACTGCCTGGCTAGATGGAGTTGGATGGGGCAAATGCAGCATAAAACTTGTGGCCTGCTGGAGGCTTCCAGCCATTGAAGTAACAACTGGCAATTTTGCCATATTGTTTTCAATTAAAAGAGCATATCTAAGGGAAGAAAAAAAAAAAAAAAAAAAAAAAAAGGCACAGTAAAAGAGCAATCTTGCCCAAAAGCCTGCATGTTATTTGACAGCAAGCTCTTAGAGGAGTTACAGCAGCCCTTGGCCCGTGCTGCACACTTGTGGATGTTTGCCCAGGGAGCAGCAGTCAGGGCTCCACCACTGACAGCACCTCCAAAGGCAGATGAGCACACAGGTGTGTTCGTGGGTGGGGAGTGTATAACTAAGGAAGAAGAATAGCAAATGGAGAGATAAACCACACAAAGGGACAATGTTTGAGTTTTGTTATGAAAACTCAGAGACAACAAGAGATGTAAAAGTTACTTGCTGTTCCACATAATGAGCTAACTGGTACAAGATTCTGCAAAGACCCGGGACTCCTCCATGTTTCTTAAGGACAAATGAATGTCTTTCATTTTGCTAGAAGAAAAGTTCTTGTCTGAATAGATATGAGTGACTTTCCTTCCCTGACATTTCTTCTGGGAAATTCTGTACTTTGTTAAGATGCAAAAATTCTGTACTGTGTCTTTGATGCAAAAATTTCATTCACAGGTCATTCTGTATGTAAGGTTATATTCCCTTGCTTATTTAGATCTGTATAATATACATTTGTAAGCTTTTTACAAGCTCATTTGTGTGTCTCATGATTAAAAATTCTGTTTATCTTTTTTCGCTTGTCAAGACATAATCAGCTTTCATGCTGTGTCTATGTGATATCTTCAATAATCAGTTAGGTTTATGGGGAAAGCAGGAGCAGCAATGCTGTACAAAGTGCTTCTTGGGGATGAGCTGAAGCTGTGAACTCCGTTTTCATTCTGCTTCTCTTAAAATCTGAAATCTGTGGGCTGCTGCCAAGGGAAGTTTCTCTAACAGCCTGGACTCTGTTAGCTAACTAGCTCCCCCTCTTGAAACTCCAGAAATGCTGACAAGAGTCGAGGATGTGAAGGGAAGTGAAATGAAATCCATCGGTGTAGGAGTCCTCGCGTTTTTATAACCGTTGTGGGGTTTTTTTTGTCTTATATATAACTGACAGCTGGGGAATGTCCTTATCTTGCTGCTGCTGGTTTCTGAACTGACCTTGTCAGAATGTAAAAGGGGTTTTTGATGTCTGCTGCAAAGGAATTCAAGGCTGCAGAGGTCACCCTAGTGCCAGAGTCCAGTGGAGAAAGGCAGCGGAGTTCCCCAGCTGAAGGGCACTGGAGAAGGATGGTGGAGGACAAGGATGGCTGGGGGACGAGATGGTTCAGCTCCACCCCGCAGCAGCCCCTGCTCGGGACTCCAGCAAACACCAGGGCAGGAGGGGAAGCGCCCATCTGTGCAGGACACAAACATCAGCTGTGCCTCCCGGGGCATTCCTGCCTGACAATGAGCCCAGCTGACGCGGGGAGGTGGCAGCTGTGCTGCTGCGCGGCAACAGGGCTAGCAACACAGTAGGTAGCTACAGCCCGGATTTTCTGCTTGCTTTTCCTTTTTTTTTTCTAGAACAGGTATTAAGTATTTGGAGGGGTTTTGTTCTAGGGTGTCAAATGGAGAGGTATGTGAGTCTTCAGATGGAGAGGTATGTGAGTCTGCAGCTGAGAAAAAGGTGTCTTTGGTATAGAGCAGGCCTCATTACAGGGAACTCCTTCCATATGGATTTTACAGAGAGCTGTCCTTGCCTGAAAATTCCCATTCAGAAAAAGTTAATGTAATGTCAAGATGGATAAAGGGCAGGGGAAGGGAAGTGTTCCTGCTTTGTAGAGAGGGGTAACTGAGATATGGAGCTGCACTCAGACTTCACACTACATTATTCAAGCATCCAAAGAGTTATTAGTTGAAAAAACATTTGCCATCCCTGCCATCCCTGAAAGAATGGATGTTAGAACTTAGGACGCCACATTTCCAGGTTTTTCCTGGCAGTGGGCTATAAATCCAGACCCTTTTTGTTTCTTCCTCCTCTCTCCAGTACCATGAATGTTTCATGCCTTTGGGCATTGGTCCACTTTCAACAGCAAGGACAGAGGAAGACAAGTGTATAATCAGGTGACATTTATTCTGGGTCGGGACAGAAGTAATTTTAAATCTGTAGATTGAGGAGAGTGAGACCAATTTTCTGAACAAAATTCAATTGTTTAAGATTGAAAAGACTACCACTTAATTTTTGGCTGAATGATGAATTTTTGGCTGATGCCTTGTGTCATTTTCAAAGGGGTGGTGGGATCAGATAGCAGAGCTGTTTTGGTGTTCCAGTTGCCTGTGTGTCACTGCTGCCATTCAGTGAACCAAAGTGGAGCAGCCATCACAGCGAGGCATGCAACTGAGAGTTTGTACCCTTCTCATGCTAATAATGTGGCATTTACCCACTTCTCATACAACCCAATTGGCTGGAGCTTTATAGTTCTTAAAGTCAGGCTTAAACCTTTCTAATCAGTCTAAATACATCCTTGGAGATACATCTTAGTTGTTTAGGTCTCTTGAATTCTATGTAAATCCACTGTCAATCTTAGGAAGGACAATATGGTGTTTCACTTAAATTCAGTTAGCAACACTTTTTAAATAAGTGGCAAACATAAAATTAAAATTTTTTTATATCCATTGTAGGACACTGTAAGTGTTACCTGAATCTTCAGATGAATATCACCTTCAGGACATCTGCAACATCTCTCTGGTAAGTCTGCACTGTAAATTATAAACACTGACCCAGTTATAACTATTTTTCTTTTTAAAATCTCCCATGTCTATGCTGGAGAAAAACATGCATAAATGCTTACAGAAATAAAGAAAGTGTTTCAAGGGTACGCTCTCAAATCTGCTGAAATACTTGTAGTATTCAGGTAAACTGTAAAATCAGTGGAAAACAACAACAACAAAAAAGATATTTCAAATTTTTAGTCTCCAAATTGTATTTCTACTTTACTTACATATAAAGAAAATTATTAAGGAGGTAGGTTGAGGTAAATTTTGTTTAACCCCTTCCCAAATCTTCTAACAATTCATTATTTGCCCAAAATAAAATACATATTTTAATTTCAAATAGTAATGATCAAAACACCAAGAAAAACTGGGTTCTGTTTTCCATTCAGTCTTTTCATATTTGTTTTTACAAATATTTCAGTCCTCTGAAAGCTTGTTCTCTGCATGCTTTTTAAAGTAGAACTTTAAGATTCAATATTTCAGCCTATAATCTTAGAGAAACTCTGCCCATTTTTACCTATTGAAAATCTGAACTTCAAACGGTTTTACAAAAAAACAAAGCAAAACAAAAATCCCTTGCTATTATGCATAATAACCCAAATTATGCACATAGGAAACTTGCCATGGAGCTGTTAGTATGTCTGAGAATACAGCATGTTATTCCTGATGTATATTTTATAAACTGCACAAATACCAGCACATATTAAATGCTTGGGTCTGCATGCAATAGTGTTCTTTAATGCTCATCATATTTAGAGCTGGGGGTCCTCTAGGCAAAAAGTGACTGTCTGGTTTGGAGGTGAAGCAAAGAAGGTCATCTACATTAAATGAACTAAACTGGGCTCAGTAATAGTGAGCCATTCTCAAATACTAATGACCATCTGGATTACAGATGCAGTAGCCAGATTGTCTGTTGTGTCCACCAAGTGAGTTGTCTTACCCTGGGAAAAAACTGTCATCTGTCTATCTTGCCCTGTAGACATGAGCTTTCTTCCAACCTGTCCACATGGATTTACTGGTGGCAAGGTCATCCTGTTCTCTGGAACGTCACTCACTTGTATTTGCTGGCTGCTTAGCAGCTGCCAAAATTTTTGGAACAGAACAGAATGGCAAGGGGCTGGAAATAAGATAGTAAAACTGAAATATTTTCTCTTTCTTTCTGGTGCACATTCACCAGTACTTTAAGGAAACAATACCTATTTATTAGCTGAATAAAAACACTGTTCTCAGCTCTGTTTGTTAAACAGATGATGTTGGTTTTAGGGTGTTCTCAGCTCCCTTGCTGTGAAACTCCTTTTCTTTTGTTAAGCAGAATACGCAAATCATTGCAAGACCTAAAATCTTGTTAAAAAATGAACCAATTCGATTTGGCATTTAATTAACACATTTTTGTTTGGTATTACTGTGTGAGTCTTGACTCTACTTTCAAATTTCCTTTTAATTATGTTTTGCTTTTAAGAATGCTCAGAGAGTCCATAATCTATATATTTCTTGTCTGGTTTTGTGGGTTTAGCATCATGCTATTGTTTATTCAGTAGAGGATTGTAAATATTTTCTGAGTACAAAATTTAGAAGTTAATCATTCCTGAAGACTTTATACTGCTAAATGTTATCCTTCTGCTTGAAATACACAATTCTGAAAAAGCTCTGCAAAGTATTGCAGGCAATGAATACATCAAGCACTTGCATTTATTTTCAAAGCTTCTTTATATCCTTGTGAGCACGTAGAAAATAAAAACCAGAAAGGAGTTTGTGCCTGAGTTAACTTCAGATTCTAGAGAAAATAGTCCTTCCAAAAAAGGTTTCATCCCAAAATCTACAGGTAGGTAGCCTGGGGATTAGTTTGTGATTGTCATGGTGAAGTGTTTTTGCTAATTAATTTTGCTAATGAGGTGATAAACAAACTAAAGGAGTCCTCTCCTTTTTAACACTAGTTCAGATTTCATTAGTAGTAGCTTGTCCGTGACAATTGCAGGTAAATCCCAGACAGTATTCATTAGAAAACAGTAAATGTAAGGCACTAGGATGCTCTAATTTAGCAATTTTAGCCCAAAGCCTAGGATGATTCTTGTATTTGTCAAGCTGGATATTCAGTGAGCCTCAGTGTGAACAGGGAAGGCCGTACTTCCATGTTACAGCAAACCCATTACATGGCTTTGATGGGAATATGCTGTGAAGAGCAATGTCAGTGGTGGGAACAGAGGAAGGAAGGAAGGAAGGAAGGAAGGAAGGCTGCTATTAAGGAACTGGAAAATGTGAAATTCTGTGTGTGTTTAGGGACATGCATTCATGCACAAATATGTGCTCTCTCTATATGCTAAATNATATAGTATGAAGAGAAGTGTGAATGGTGGGAAGAGAGGAAGGAAGGAAGGAAGGAAGGAAGGAAGGAAGGAAGGAAGGCTGCTATTAAGGAACTGGAAAATGTGAAATTCTGTGTGTGTTTAGGGACATGCATTCATGCACAAATATGTGCTCTCTCTATATGCTAAATAGTTTTACAGTGTTAAGTGTGTGCTTAAGTACTGCCTTACACTGGGGTTGCAAGAAATATGGCTAAGGAAGCAGGGAAAAAAAGGAATAGCAGAAAGAAAATAAAAATGGGAACCAAAAGAAAAAAGGAAAAAAACCATGTTTTTTTCACTCATTTACTTCATGGACTGTTAATATACCATATATATGTGTGTCTCTGTGTATATATAGATGTAGACAAGTGCATATGGTTAGATATTCAGAAAATCTGTGTGCAGACAGAGCTTTTATCTTCATTATAGTTAAAAGAGGACCAAGTGTATGTGCTTGAAAAAAGTCTTGTGAATGGTATTTCATCTGGCATCATCAGAAAAGGTGTTTTCCAAGCAGATCAGAAACAGTCTGTAGCTCACTGTAGCAATTCTGTTTGGAGTAAACGAGCTCTTAATTAGGTGAGGGCTGATTTCTTGGCATTTGAGACTCTTTGAAACTCTCAGACTGTTCTTCACATAAAAAAAAAAAAAAAAAAA